>JAFELO010000115.1:593239-640427 GCA_017140195.1 Eumaeus atala
CAGACAGACACGCGAGCGTGAGTGACGTCCACTCTGAGCACTTGAGCGTCAGACAGACGCGCGAGCGTGAGGGACGTCCACTCTGAGCACTTGAGCGTCAGACATTATAAGGTCAACCGAGCAACCGGAGCATTTGTTATGCTGTCATTTCGTGGCGGTATCCTGAATGCAGAATCTCCCCGGTCGTGTCGGTCTGATTTATATGCAACATACTGCTACGTCTCATATGCATCATAGCCGGATTCCGCATGCTAGAACATCTGTATACATTTAACCTGTACTGATATATGACCTCAACACTACTACCATATACCAAACCATGAAAGTATGTTTACCTGATTATGTAGGCCTTTCTTCTGCAAAACAGATGCAAGTCGCAGAGGTACCCCAGCCCCAGGCGCCCACACAGATCCAGCACAGCGCTGATCGCCACCAGGTGACCTAGAAAGACCAGAGGCTTCTTTATAGCCTATTCCCGAAAAAAATCTACCGGTTCATGAAGTATGTTAATATACTATTCTATATAAGGGTGGAGACGTTGGAAACTGCTCGTCCCTTTCTTAGTGGTTGAAAAGATAAAGATTGAAAAGCAATAATACGATCTGAGTGACAGGAGTCTGCTTGTGACTGGTCGGCGAAGTCAACTTGCCCGCCCTGGACGTTGGCGAAGTTTTGAGACATTTTAATCATTCAAATCATGGCGTTGGTGAAGTTTTGAAACATTTTAATGATTCAAATTACGGCGGTTGTAGGTAACTATTTCTGTGGAAGTGCGAAATTGTACAAATCAGAGGACGAAGATGCATGGTGTGAAAGAATTTATCCTTGTTGTAGGAATATCACTATAAAATAATTAAAAAGCGTGAAAAAGGACGATTGAAAATGGAGGTGTCCCTGCGCAAAATTTCCAGAGCATAAAACTTTTTTGGAGGAAGTTGAACAAGTCTGAGAGTTGTTCGACAGTCTCCAGAATAAACAGGATTGAGTCTAGCGATGGTGACATTCTTACAGGAACTGAAGTTGTAATAATACAATGGAGCGAATATCTTGGAGATATCTATGAGTCTGTCCGGAGTAGATGATGTTGTGTCAGTCTCAGCCCCAGCAAATAATGCAGTGGTCGGGACAACATCCCAAGACATAACTTTGCAACAGGTTCCTATGGGCGATAAGAAGTATGAAAGAACCACCATATGGAAAGGCCTTTCCATATGGTGGTTCTGCAGGGAACACACACAGTTTCTTTCTGGGGTCTCTGGAATACGTGATTGAGCACCGGTAGAGCGCTCAAGAACTGGCGACGTGCGATTATCGTGCCCTTGTATAGGGTACTGAGTTCTTGAAGTTGTTGATGAGTACGCGTACTTGGGACATAGTCCTGATAGGTCAACCCAACTTCAAAAGAGTGGTCAATCGCCGAATCCAACTCAGATAGGCAGCCTTCGGGAAGCTTAAGAAGATCTTTTCGCCCAAAATACAACAGCGACTTGAGTAGAAAATATTCGACCAGTATGTGTTGCCGGTGATGACATATGAAATCGAGACTTGGCCGCAAAATGTGGGCCTCTTAAACAGGCTCTTAAACTGTGACTCAGCGTGCTATGCTTCCTATTTCTCTGCGAGATATGGTCCGAAATTCGGAAATCCGCAAGAGAACCAGGGTAAACGACACAGCTCAGAGAATCACCAAGCTGAAGTGGCATTGGCCACATTGCTAGCCGAACCGATAACCGTTGGGGAAGAAAGGCTCTCGAGTGGCGTCGCACCGGAGAGTGTTGACGGTGGACTGACTACTTGATTAAGGTGACAGGGAGGCGCTGGATGCAAGCGGCTCGTAACCGTGACCATGACGTGAGCCATGAGGAGGCTTATGTCCAGCAGTAGACGTCATCCTGATAATGACGATATATAAGACAGGAGTACACTGCAATAGCTACAGGGTCAAGTGTAAGGAGAAATGTTGCAAGGAGAATACAAAGTTTTGTCCGAAGGAATGATTAAAAAATGTTGAAGGAGCACATGAAGCTGTTGAGTGGTGTGAGGGTGTTTTAGGTCCATTAGAGTATGCTGTTACAGTGGTACTGTGTGTTACCAGCAGCCGACTTGGAGTGTCCCACGGAGACGGTGTAGGCAGGCAGGTAGTACAGCGCGTAGGGCGAGCCGCACGACATCAGCGCCACCGACGCGCACAGTAGCCCGAAGCGCCACGACTTGAGCAGCGACACGTCCAGGTATCTGACGCGTTTGTTAATGGACTTTATTCCTTAAGAGAAGGTGCACGTTGCACGTCTAAAATATCAATGTGTGTGCTAATAATGTGAAAGGTCTCCTGTGAATAATGACCGGTAAAGCGTATCACCAGCGTAACGCTTTACCACTTGCGCACGTTTCACTTCAGTCCCGTGTCACACACAGTTTCTTTTTTTTTTTCGGAGGGACCTACCACTGATTGGCGGCGTTTGTCCAGCCTTAACAGTTCGAATGACTACTAAAGACTTTTTTGTCTTCAGGTTTAGGGAGGCGATAGGGGGACAGACCCCCTTCTTTCCCGCAGATGGGAAGAGACAAACCGTAATTTTATTGTGGGCTTCACCCTATGGTTATTATTATTGGAACCGAAAAGGGCCCCCCTCCCCACACTAGTGGGTCGGCGCGCGCACGATGCCGTTTAAGTTGCGGTATCGTGGATAAGGATTATTGAACTCGTTTAATGTTTTGCTTATCTGAGGAGGCCGGCCTCGTCACCCCCCCCCCTTCTGACGGGAGGGGTTATTTGCGCTACAAATCGATAAAAGCCGTGTTCTTGATTTATTTATTATTATAGGTTAATGCTGGCCCTTGGCTTAATGCCATGGCAGTTTGTAATCTAGTGGACACGCTTACCTAGAAATTTGATCAATGCAGGTTGTCTTCTCCTTAATCTCCACTTCCTCTTTCTTTTGTTCCTCCTTGGTATCGTCGGCCTGCTCGGGCATCTTCGGAATGATCCTCGGCGGCAGCGGCGGCTTTATGTAGAGAGATCTGATGACGAAATAAGCATTATAGCTGCCAGCAACATCACAAATCATAGCAAGACAATTCTTATTAGCTTGTGTTCTTCGCCCGTATGCGTTATTATAACAGATTTTTAAACAATTTTTGCCTACACGATTGGCGGGTGAATGATGCAGGGCATGTGCATTATGTTGCGACATTGTCTAGCAGACTCCTAACGCGGCTAAAGAATTTTAATCCAGAAATATGCAGTGACCTGCTCAGTTTCCGCTGGCTGGCCTTGTAGACGCAGGTGCTGTCGGTGGACAGGTCCTCGACTGAGTGTAGGATGGACGAGGAGCGAGTCGGCCGCAGGCGCAGGCGGATCGCGTCCCGCGGTAGACCTGGAGATGTACGAGCCATAAGAACGTTTCCTGAATACTTGACCTGATATCATACCAATTACCAATATCGGGTCCTATACACCTCTGATAACTGATATCGGCCTGGACGCTTTCAGTATAGCTTCCGGATTTGAAGTCATATCTAGGACGAAAAATGAATTACTTTGCATTTTGTTTGTGTTATTGTCAAGTGGAGTACGAATATCTTAACTATACCTACTTTCTACGAAACCGGAAACCCATACGATTTAGAACATTGTAAGACGCTTTATTGATTTATAACAAAAAATACCTTTAGTATACAGTGTCCAAAAAGATGTATAACTCGGTTACAATACTGTATACACGACGTGGATGACTTCAAGTCGGCGCTCTGGTACAGTGCGCCGACGTGCTGACGCAGCGCAGTGAGCGCGGGAAGTTCAAAGGGCAACGGCGGGCGGCACACACCCGCGAGATTCTGCGCCCGTACAGTATATAATACACATGACATGATGCAGCCATCTCCATGATCCATTTTGCAGTTTCAAAAAGCTTGCGCGATCTACCATAATTAGCATAATCCCGACAAAATGATTTGGCTGACAAGTGGTAGGGAGCAAAACGACTTGCCTAGACTCAAGTACGGTTAGTTGGTGGTTTGTCGCCGGGACTCACAGCTCAACTGAGGACGCGCGTGAGGGGGCGGTTTGACAGTTGAGTACTCACCCACAACACCCAACACGTCCAGTCCCTCCGAGTCCTCCGAGTCCGACAGCTGGGACTGCAGCGGCGGCCGAGCCTGCAGTTTCAGTAAAACATCTTAAGCTCACACACAGTATTACAGTTCGTGTACCGTAATATAACGGCGCAGGCGCATTTTCCCTGCGGTAAAAAGGGGATAAAACTATTTTTACGCGGCATATCTGAGGAACTTTGTCGCGCGTATGTTGATTTATATTTTATGTTGTCTCTACAAAGACGGCAGCTTTTTATAATGTGGGGGGTAAACGAGCAGTCAGAGTCAACTTTTGATGACTGTTGTCACCCATGAAAATCCGCGTAAGTATGCAGATTCATTGTCCGCCTATAGTCTTCTCTTCCAATAGGCCACCAACTCTCGCACGAAGTGCATGCGGCACCTCCGCGGTCTTACGGGCTCAATGCGACTGCAGACGAAATTCATAACTTAAAGAAATATTTAATGAACGCTATTTATGTTATGAATATAGACAATCATACATCAACAAGGCTGGGGTGTATGATATCGGTGAGGCAGCTCCTCTTGTCGTCGAGGAGGCTGTTCTTGTGGTTGAGCACGAGCGCCTCCGAGTCCGGATGGAACAGGCTGTGCAGCCGGTTGTCTCTCTGTACGTCCGTTTTACCTGGAGACATTTAGTTTAGCGAATGAAGAGAGTTCATGTACTGTAGGTCTGATTAGCAACGGGAGGGGGTAAATGGCAGTCGGCTCCTGTAGCAGAATAATGGTTGACGACGAGCCTGTTACATGTTACAAGTTGTACTTAATTATTGCCAACACCTTTGCGTGAAAAAAAAAAACAAATTTGTCAAGTGGGATCGTTCGTTCATTATTTTGGAACAAAAAGTAGTATGTGTGATATTTCAGATCCGTTCCACTGTTCTGGAGTAGTCCAATAACAAACATACAAACTTTCACATTTATGCTATTAGCAAGTTCAAAATAAAATATGATATTACTGGTACAAAGTCACAAAGGCTTTTCTTATAACGTAAATACTGTACTTTTCTTTAAAAATATAAAAAAAACAAATGTCGAGGTTTTATTCAACCTAGGTAGAACAGTAAACTTTATATCTAAATATCTAAACGCACATAATAAATATACAAACTATAAGGTGAGATGAGACGAGATATGTTTACTTCTACCTACATGTAGTACGATACGTCCTCACCTTGGTTCATGCTTTGCTTTTGCGCACGCGGCAGGGCGGGAGGGGTGGGAACCTCACCCCTTTACACTGTCTCCCCATGTACTGTACCATTATATATGGGACAGAAAATTTAAGGCGTCATATCAGTAGAAAAGTTATTGTTTTAAGGATTGTATGGAGGTGAACTTACCGTCCTGTATGTCATTCAATAGAGTGGTGTTTTCCGTGGTAGTGGTGGTGACGGGCGTGGCGCAGCGCACGGGCGGCGGCCGGTACAGCGTCGCCGACACGCACACGTGCAGCATGCCGCCCCCTGCCACCAAATTCGATACCTGCTGTCATGTGCTACGTAGAGCTACGCTCCCTCGTAGCACATAAGTTGGTGCTACGCTCACTCGTAGCACTGGCATGTGAGGCTACACGATATTGGATATATAGGTGTATATTTTAACCAACGACTTTATTTCATTAATTATTTTTACAGTACAAACTTTTTATTTAATGTTATATGTGTTTTCAACGCTTTATTGAAGTATTGAATACCTAATTATAATACAAATAACTATTGCGTCATATTAAAAAGGTGAAGTTTCACTGTATATAGACATTTATAGAATTACTTTTGTAACATTGTTAAGTGCTGCCAATTTTGTAATAGATAAAAACGAATAAAAAACATAACCAAAATAAGTCGAGTAATAACGAATACCAAGCAGAAGTACGGTCCCGTGCAGCCCGTATCTATCCACGAGCTTTTCGATGAGCATCGGGAACACGAAGCTCCCCGCCGCCGTCCCGCTCACGCATATGCCGTTTGCTAGCGCCCTGGACGGAGACAGATATTGTTAAATTGTTGTTGTTGAATAGGAACAACTAGTGTAAGCAAGAGTAGCTAACTAGCAGACTAGATACATCGCACTAGCTAGTCCTTTCAACTTTACATCCACATCCGAGCGCGCAAAAGTTCTGGTAATTGTCCATTAAAATAAGTGTTACCAATTTTGCGACATTGCAGTGTTGTGAAGTTCCCATCCTCGCACCTCACCCCGTTTTATAAAATATTTAAGTATCAAAAGCGCCGCCTCCTCTTACTCTTTTGTCCCCTCTTCTTATAAGAGGGACACAAGCAGCTATCCCAGTTCAGTTGGCTTCGCTCAAGGTGTTTCGATTCATTCCAGGCTAGTGAGCCCCACCGCCACGAAAAGGCTTGAACCATGGTGGGGTTGATGTTAGGACCTACACTAAAACTGAGAAATCAGATTTGCTACTTGCTAGACGCTGCGCGTGGATGGTGACGCTGAAGATTTTGGGTCGCCTTAGATTTTCGGTCTTATTTAGTTTTCGCTGAACATCGCAGTGAAGTTTTCGATTGGTCACTAAATACACTATACAGTAGGCACAGTTAGCACGTCATGTAGTTACATGAAACCACTGACGTACATATCACCCACTACAGGGTAACACAGCTCGGCGCATGACAGACTGTCAATGGCATTTTCATTGGGATGTTCACGGCTTT
Source organism: Eumaeus atala (assembly GCA_017140195.1). Taxonomy (NCBI): domain Eukaryota; kingdom Metazoa; phylum Arthropoda; class Insecta; order Lepidoptera; family Lycaenidae; genus Eumaeus; species Eumaeus atala. The sequence goes on from JAFELO010000115.1 coordinate 600,028, forward strand.
ATCTATAAAAATCGCTAATTCCAAGAATGGTCACATCATCCATGATTCCACCTCAGTAGTTTCTTTAAACACTTAAAGTTATCAATTTCCCCGTAAACCCACGTTTCGGTGGGCCGAGCTGTAAGCGAACAGCTGTGTGGCTGTGGAACATCGCCTCACGGTACCTGTGCTTGTGGAAGTACTGCGACACGATCACGATGCCGGGCGTCGTGGACAGGCCGCCGCCAACACCTGCGGCAACACGCCTGTGCCATTAACACGCACTACAGCCCACGCGGACCACCGAGGATGAAAAGGCAAATCCCAAATAAAAGGCAGGCTTACAGGTCCAAAGCAGTCGCAGCATCAGGCTATTTACAATTAATAATATACACTTAGCAAGTCACTGTCTTAAATTTCTCAGCTTGCAATTAAAGTCCCGATTTGCCTATTGGGCAGCATAAAATTTGGTTAGATATAATTAATTTAAAGCATTTCTGTGTTACTGTAGAGTTGAGTATCAAATAGCCACTCGATGCTTTGATAGTGTATGTTTACATGTGAAACCCAAGTCAAATAAGCTTATTACAATAAATAAAGTGCCAGCAACCTCTTTTAAGAGCTACCACTCGAAGAGTACCACTCGCTCACTTGATACTGTCGTAAAGTGACGGTATCGCGTTTCGTGCGGTTTAAACGTAGCCCGTGGCCCATTGGGGGGGGGGTGAAAAGGTGGGCAACTCATCGGCACAGTAACTATGCTGATGTTCATGGGCGTCGGTAGTTAAAAGAGGGCTCCAATTGCTCGCTTGTCCCCTGCTGTCTTTGTGATGTCAGGCCCCAGGATAGTGAAATAACGAGAGGGCACTTAAATAATATGTAGGGCGGCAAGCATTGCACGTTGGGGCACAGAGCCGGTGAGCAAGCCCCCGTGCATCGCCCATGAATAGCTTCGTGTACCGAGAGGTGGGTAGGAGCATGGCTGGAGGTGGGTAAGTGCTCGCTTGTCCCCTATACTAAAAAAACTGACTTTTGACTTTTACCGACGCCAAATATTAGAAATGAAGAGGGTAGACATTGTCACACAGTGCCGACGAGGGCGCTGGATGTATAAGCCAGCAGAGCCACTAACCGGTCATGACTCCGAAGCTCAGCAGCAGATGAAAGAGCCCTGTGCTGAAGTAGGAGAGCGCCAGCCCGGTGGCGCAAAACAGACCGCCCACGAACACCACCAGTCGGCAGGAGTACTTCTCGCACAGAGCCGACGACAGCGGCGCTGGCAGGAGTTCATAAAGAAGTGTGTTATTCACATACAATACAAGTAATTATTGGGGTAGGTATACAGATGTAGAGACGAGACGATAAAATACGCGGCCAGGCGCCGGTGCAGTGAGCAGTGTGTAGCTTGTCAGCAGTTCCAGTTCGGCTCGTACACGCGTACCCTGCAGCCCTGAGGTTGTAGAATAGACCACAGCACAGCTAGCAGACAGTGCCACTTCATGATGTCATTGACCTCATAGTTTTATAATTTATCACCTAGCGCCAGGCACAGCGTGGAGAGCGCGGCGGGTATCCACGAGGCGACGCTCTCGGAGCAGTCGGGGAAGGACTCCATGATCTCCACGTACAGCACGCCGTACGACTTGAACAGTCCCGCCACCCAAAACTGCACCATGAAAGCTCCAAATACCACCACCCAGCCGTACCCACCGTCCGGCGGTGACGTCAGACTAGAATGAAGAAAAATTTAAGTAACATTTTAACATGTCATGTTTAATTTTAATATCGCCTCTGTGGCGTGTTGTGTCTAACATTGTTACAACTTAGGCTGATTTTAGTCTCACGCTCACCGTCAGCGCTCATAGCTCAGCGCGTTGTTTGTCAGCGCTGAGGCTCAGCGTGGCTCGCTTTAGTATCGTACTGAGCGCCTTACCGTACAGGCGACGACAAAATGCGGAGTGTATTAATGATTGCTGCTTTGTTATCCCAAAAAAATAAAAACCGGCAACGACGAAGACTCCATGTTCATCCATTGATTGAGCAGAGAGCCGTTGCAGGAGAGTTTGTCTTGTTATGTGGCACTTTGAGGGCTGACGAAAGTAAATTCTTTAATTACTTTCGAATGTCAACTAGAACTTTTGACGAACTTCTGGCAAAGATGCAGGATGAACTGGTCCATTGCAGCTTACGAATCGTACCTATACCACCGATTGAACGACTAATGGTGACTTTAAGGTAAGAAAAAACATATTTACTCGTTTTATAATTATGTGTAATCATGGCAAAGTATAGGTAAGAAAACAACATATTATTATGTTTCGTATTATAGGTAAGACAAGAAAAAATAACATAAATGACACATTATTAGTAATTAAACATAATATAATTATTCATCAGTACCTCTAGCTGTTTCACAACCAGTATCCACTCCGCGATTCGCCATGACTGTACGCGCTGACGACGCTCCGCTTGACACTAAAACGCTCACTGAACGCAGAGGCGCTCGTGCGATCGTCAGCGCCGACAGCTACGCGGGGCCGACGCGCGACGCGTACGGACGCGTAGCTATCAGCGCAGACCACCGTGCGCGCTGATAGCTACGCGTCACCAAAAAACGCTTCCTAAAAGTTCATATATCTCGGTCATCAGCGCTGACGGTGCGCGCGCCGTCGGCTTGATACTAAAACCAGCCTTATTCTATATAGGAATTCTATAAAAGGAGTTCACATGGGTGTTAAAAAGACTATCTATAGTCTTTTTAACACACAGGTTTAGTTAAACTTTTAGATACATTTATTTCATCCTTGTCTCTCCACATTCGCAATCATGAACAAGTTTTTATATGTGACAGTTTATGACGATGGTTAGCAATACAGATTTTAATTAGGGTTAGTAAAAAGTGAGAGTATGAAGTGTTATCTGGCAGCTGTCCGAGACTTCCGGCTGCAACTTGGATGGTATTTGATGTATACAATTATTGTTTCATAACCACTAATTGTCACGGATTGTCCTTCATTCCTTATATTCAAATTTGAAAAATATAGTGAAATCAGGCAAGATATAAACTCTGTTACAATTAAATAGAATTTAATATGAAACTTTCACACGTGACATAAACTATTCAAACTAAAACTTTAATGATACGGTCTATCAAATTAAGATCCATACACATCATGTAAATGCTACTACGAAAATGCACACTTAATAGAATTAAGACAAAACATTAAAACACAACATATTTAACATGGCGTCGGCAAGAAATCATGAACTCACCCTTTTATATGAAATAATCATTCGTGCATTGTGACACGAGTATGTAAGTTCCCGGCAGGAAATAAAAACTATTGAACCATGATTTGGGAATGGCATATAGCGGGAATGGCATACCAAATATATCCGCCCTCAACCTCGCCAATATGAAAAAGGCACACAGAGAACTAGTGTTCTGGCCTTATAGTCAAAGATGACAGATATACTTTTCTATAAAATATTTAAGTTTCAAATCATAATTGCTACAACATGAGCTCAGGTGGATGCAAGTGAGAACTTAAAACTGGCGAATAACAGTTTGTAGTTCGTTACCTACGCTCGTAGCACCACGTGGTGCCACGCCACGCCAGCCCGGACCCTCTTTTGTCCCCAAACCTAGTCTCGTCGTCAGACGAGCACTCGTATCAATCCGATGAAGCTGTATCGGGCTTCTCTTCGCTTCAACAGCAAAACTTCAGGTCCGAAAAATAAGCTGCTGTCACTTGTCAGGCTTCCACTGCCACTGTCAAGCTTGCTGTCTCACTCACTCAGTGGAATCGCTGTGCGGACGCAGTTTCCTGGAGGCGGCCAGCAGAGGTCGCGCCGTGACGGAAGACAGAGTCAGGAGCGAGTCCTCCTCCTGCTCCGTCGGCGACATCGCCGAGAGGTAAGCACCAACTTGCTGAAGTATAAGTTCACATGTTTGCTATGGGTAAGTTTTCGATCGGTTCAGTCGTTCACAAGTTTACAAACGTGCATACACACATGTACAGAGACGCACGTACGCCTGCATGCACACACGCATGATACACACACACACACTCGCACCTAAGAAATAACGGTAACTAGTAGTTCGTAGCACACACTCGTAGAGCCGCATGCTGTGTTCCGAGTGCTTAGCTTAGCTCATATATAGCTTCACTTTCTAGAGCTACGTATTGTGCTCCTTGTGTGATTCTGTTACATTTTTCCTAACCATAAAACGTCTATCGCCGCGAAAGAATTATGCACTCACAGAGGCCAACGGCAGCTCTAGGAGTAGGCTGTGTGGTCTCTCCCTCGGCTCCAGCCGGTCGCTCTGGTCGGGGGGCGCCGACTGCACGGAGAGGCGCGACCCCGACAGCTCCGGAGACAGGATCGCCTGGGAAACGTGAGCATTACAAATGAAATCTGACACACGCGGCTCTACGCCCGGTGACTTGTAGTGTTGGTGACCTTTTCTTATCATGTTATGGAAACGTGAGCATTACAAATGAAATCTGACACACGCGGCTCTACGCCCGGTGACTTGTAGTGTTGGTGACCTTTTGTTATCATGTTATGTGGACGTAGTGCTTAACATGGCCTCAGCTGACCTCAGTATCTTTACCGAAGCTCATAAGGCGTAAACGTCCGCACATACGTAATGCTTTACCCTCCCTCTTTCTCCGTCTAATGTGAAAACACTTCCACAAACCGTGCGCGACCCAACAACAACCGTCCTGACTTCAGCGTCCCTTGTGTACACATAGTATCTCTATGGTAAGAGGGCCTCGGTCGTGCCAGATCTGTATGCCATGCGGCATTTTATTGATACATTGCACACGCATCTGGCTCTTACTAGGTTGTTCATGGCCAATGAAACCAACTGACAACGCAAACAGTTTCACCGTATAATGAGTCACATTCGTGTAAACTTATAAAATCGATATTATTACTCACTTCACTATACTACAAGCACATACAAATAGGTAGGTGCAGCTGGCGGGGCTGCTTCCGTAAATAGAGCCGGCATGAGGGACAGCGGCGTGTCGTAATCATTATACAGTGCAGTTGAAGCTATATAAGGGGAAATGGAGGGCCAAATATCTGAATAGTTGTGATCCACGAACCTCTTGGTAACGGATATCCGACGCTCGGGACTCAGGAACGTCGAACCGCGGTAACTTAGAGTCTGCGACGACGTTACAGCGAGGCACTAAACGCGAAAATGTTGGAGGCACTGCTAAGCTTCATCATCATCATCAGCCGGATGACGTCCACTGCTGCACATAGACCTTCACCACAGAGCGCCACAGGTCACGGTCACGTTCCACTTGCACCCAGCGGCTCCATGCCACCTTAACCAACCCTCATCGCAGCCGAATTGGGCCGGCTCGACCGGAGAGTACCTCGCGCTCAAATGACACGACCGCAAAGTGGCGTTTTTTGTAATGTTTATTGGGGCACGTGAGTGCCCCAATAAACGTCCGGTGGTCCATCGGAGGGGAGGGAAAGGAAGGCAACACATCTGCATAACAATTTAACGTCGGTAATCATGAAAGCTTTGACAGCGCGTTCGTCTTCTTAAAACACTGAAATCAGACCTCGCGACGCCTATTAAAGCAGCTAACCCACTAGCTGCTCAGTTTACCTCGCGACGCCTATTAAAGCTGCTAGCCCACTAGCTGCTCAGTTTACCTCGCGACGCTTATTAAAGCTGCTAGCCCACTAGCTGCTCAGTTTACCTCGCGACGCCTATTAAAGCTGCTAGCCCACTAGCTGCTCAATTTACCTGTGCGATGGTGTCAGTTTCCATCTCGATGGAGCAGGCGACGGGGGCCGATGAGGTGGGCGGCGCCGACGATCCCAGCACGCCGCCGTCCAGTTTCGACAGCTCCTGGACACACGTGTTTATATAAATCAGTGAAAAGAATCACAAACACAAGCCTGTAATAGCTTTTTGCAGTGATATACGAGGGTGGATCCAAAAGTTCTAAGCCCGACCAAGAAAATGAACGGAAAGTGGATCTAAATTTATTATTATTTTTCGACATAGTCTCCATCTAGTTCAACACACTTCTTCCACCTGACCTGCAACTTGTTTATCCCCTCGAAAAAACAAGATTCCGGAAGATCGGCGAAATAATCGTTTACTGCGACTATCACCTCATCTTTGGTCGAAAATTTCGAGCCACCCAAATGCTTTTTAAAATTTGGAAATCAATGACAACCCGAGGGGGCTAAATCCGGCGAATAAGGGTGGGGCAGCAATTCGTAGCCACAATCATGGATTACAGACATTGTTTCAACCGAAGTGTGAACACGTGCATTGTCTTGATGAAACAAAACTTTCTTACGCAACATTTTTTTTGCACAAGAATTTATAGTTTGACTTTTCGGTAAATAACTAAAATAATGCCCTTCGCATCCCAAAAAACGCAAGCCATGACTTTGTTAGTCGACAAAACGACCTTAGCCTTTTTCGGTGTAGGAGAGTCTGATCTTTTCCACTGTTTGGATTGTTGCTTTGATACAGGAGTATGGTGGTGAACCCAGCTTTCATCCATGGTAACAAATCTAGACAAAAAGTCTTCGGGATCAGACTCAAAAAGTTCCACACAATCTCGCGAAATTGTGTATCGAACTCGTTTTTGTGCAGCTGAAGGCAACCTCGGGACCCAGCGAGCAGAAACCTTATGGAACCCCAACTCTTCCGTTATTATGTGTTGCACCTGGCCATAACTAATATTTGTTATCTCAGCTATCTTACCAATGGTCAAACGTCGGTCACCCAGTACGAGATCACAAATTTTATCGATGTTTCCTTTCGTGGATGGATGTAGGCCTTCCACTCCTAGGATCTTTAATGCTCTCTCGACCACGCCCAAACTCAGCTACCCACTTCTTGACACTGGAATACGATGAGCAGACTCCCCCAAAGTGCTCACCATATTTTGATGGATGTCTTTTGGTGATAGGCCTTCTTTATTGAGGTACTGAATGACTGTACGGTGTTCAATTTTCTCCATTATTGAAAATTGCGTCAGATTGCTTCAAACAAAGAATCACAGAAAATTTATATTGTGCAGTATCGGAATGAAACTGCGCACAATAAATCAATATGACACGTACTAACAAATGACGGTAGATTTAAAAAGATGTCATAGCTCCATGTAGGTTAGGCCACGAACTTTCAGATCCACCCTCGTAAGTACCTATTTTTAATTTAGTCATTTTCCGCTTTAATCCTATATTTGTACTATATGTTCTGACTTTTTGCCAAATTGCATACAATTCTAGGTAAACTGCAAGTACCCTTTAGGTTTGGAATTACTTCCCACTTCTATTTTCTACCGATTAAATTCGTTGCGGGTCCTAAGACAGTTTTAGCTTTTTCCCTCGGGCTCCCGGCGATCATATCTATGGGATCATGGTAGACGCCACTGTCGATCCTGGTGATACAGAATTAGCAGTGGTCTGTCAAGCCCGACAAAGAAAGATGAAACCAAAGTGATCGCATATTTTTTCCTTTTAAGAAAAAACGGAAGCTTAAAAAATATTCCGCACTATTATTGAAAGGAAGAAAGAAAATTTTACATGCTTGAGTATGGGTATTCAAAAAATACATGTGTCACATATTATCCATAATTGATCTGGCGTTTTTCGATCTTTTATTGACTGTTGCTATCTCTCTACCTATCCCCTCCGATTAAGCTGCAATACATGCAACAACCTCCTACGAAGGTTTCGCTGGTTAAACTTAGACATTTAACCGTTAAAGCTTCAAACTGCTATTTAATAATTAGCTCTTAACCACCACAAACGCTGCCTATACATTACTAATAATCGGAACCTGTGAAACAGAAATTTGTTGTTTACTTTGCAGTTAAGTTCCTAATAGGTTAATTATGACTTTGAATTTTGAAAACGGCCCTAATGTTAGAACAACCTCGGTCTATCTGAAGGCTATGTGGTGGTACAACTTGGTGTAAGCCAATCGCTCCGATCAATATAAAGTAGGAATATCGATTCTGTTAATATTCATATCGTGTTCCACGCTAGACTGTAGCTAATGGATGGCCACTATCCGTTGTGGTTGCCTGGACCTCTATGTATATTGTAGACAATAATTAGAAATCGATTTTAATAGATAGTGGTGTACTTGATGATACATAAAGGAAAGCTATGCAATACTCAAATTCGTAGTAGAAAAATTACTCTTATAAATTTTTATTTTGAATTATTATTATAATTATTTAACTGATTTATAACATATATAAAATTCTCGTGGCACAATGTTAGTAACATTACTCCTGCGATGCGGCCTTACCGATTTTTATCAAATTTTGTAAGCATACTTAGTAGGTGTGAGAATCGGCTGCTATCTATTTTGTATGCATACTTAGTAGGTGTGAGAATCGGCTGCTATCTATTTTGTACGCATACTTGGTAGGTGTGAGAATCGGCTGCTATCTATTTTGTATGCATACTTAGTAGGTGTGAGAATCGGCTGCTATCTATTTTGTACGCATACTTAGTAGGTGTGAGAATCGGCTGCTATCTATTTTGTAAGCATACTTAGTAGGTGCGAAAATCGGATGCTATCTATTTTGTAAGCATACTTAGTAGGTGTGAGAATCGGCTGCTATCTATTTTGTAAGCATACTTAGTAGGTGTGAGAATCGGCTGCTATCTATTTTTCGTATCCCTAATCGTAATAAGTGTTTAACGTTTTCCGGTTTTTAATTTACTTAATTAACATCACATTTCTCAATATTTACTTGTAGAATGAGACAGAATCTCCGTAATGAACAAATGTATCAAAATCCTTTAGATATCCTCTAATAACTATTTTGAACTGAAGCGCTAAAAATCTGGTGCTAGTAAAATATTGTGCATCGCATATTAGGTTACAGAACCCTATCGGGTGTGGGCTCTGTTAATGTACCTAGACAAAGACTTTAGACATAGATGACTTCCAGGATCTGATGATGGTGCTGGAGGGTGGTGGTTGAACAATGTGATCATTTCATCGGAAACACACATATACTTGTTGTCACATCAAGTCAACAGCCGTGTCCAAAATTTATAACATTCGTAAAAAATGAACAACTTGCATTTATTTGAAAATGATAACCCTATTATTACTGGAAAACCAAAGTGTTAAACCTCTGGCGCAGCAAAAAGAATAAATACATATTTTGTCATCAGGTCAGGATAAAGCAAGTCTGTGTATATATATGATAGGACATAGCTACGGTAGATCTAGTTAAATTTAAGAATTGATTATTATTCTAAAAATGATGTAAATGTTTTCAAATGAATATAATTTTGTTATGTAGAAAGTAGACGAAATAAAATGCCGGATTAGGCCAGCGCGGGTCTGTAGAAAAATATATTCAGAGTTAATCTGCTATCACTTTGAATATCCAAAACTATTTTCTTGTTGAAACAAATATACTCACGAGGTGGTCATTCGTCACCAAGTAGAAGGAGCTGATGCTATCCCAGAGAAATCGAAGGCAATTCCTCATGTTAAAAAATAGCAAATATTTTTTATTAGTTTTGCCCTCCTTCGTTTCTCCCCTCCAATTAGCCACCGGCTACTCACAAGCCACACGAAATGCGACGTCATACCTATCACCTCCCGGTGGTATCATGTGAGCGAGAGGTACATCTCCGGTCGTGCTGGTCCAATCCTTACTAAAAATATACACAGACCTGATTTTCATAAACTACTAATATTATTTGTACATTTGCTTATGATTGCAATAATCTCGTGTCGCTGATGATAGAAGGTAAACTTCTAACGGTAGTTCTTTGAAAATTGCACATGTTATTGTCATATTTCATGTCACTGCCAATTTTTTTTAAGTTGGGGTAATTGTAGCCTAACCGGGTTAGCCTATCTCTCACATAAATAAATAATAATCATAGTCAACTTTGTCGGTCTGTCTGGTTGTTGTCGTCCATTGGAGGTAACAGCAGGAGATCGGTCGTCTTGGCGTTCATTGAAGGAGGCATATGTCCACCAGTGGACTGATAAGGCCTGATAATGAATGAAAAACAAAATGAATGAATTCTTTGTTTATCAAATTAACAAATATTTTATTATCCGTGGGTACTTCGGCGCTAGTCCCATCCGTGAGTCATATGAAAGTACGAGACATATCGACCGAGCGCCGAGCTGCATGCGATCAGATCAATAGACTGTTGTATCACTCGGCTACCCTTCGTACTGTTACCGAAGGATAACACGAAGTCTACTTGTGTGTGTATTACTCAAAACGATTGCGTCCAATTTGACTATATTCTAATTATATGATATGATTATGGTGATAATGAGAGGTCATTCCGCTGCTAGATTTCTGGCGCGTCGAGACATTTTATCCGATATAAAATCGCAGTAAAAGTAATGAACAGTCTTATTAGCCAATAAAAACTCTCACGCAACTCAGACAGAAATGAGAGTCTCTCATGAAACAGTGACCACACATCTTAAAAATTTCCGAGGCAATTTTCTTACAGTTTTTTTAACGATCAGCTTTTCCACGTAGAAAGTATGTTTGTGTTATAAAATGTTTGTGTGTCATTGGGGGAGCAGAAATGCGGAGCGATACATCTGCATGACAAGGTGGGCGTCGGTAGTCGTCAAAAGGCTCCGATTCTCGTTTGCCCCATATAAAAATCCAGCTTCTGTCATCTGTGCCATATTTTATCCAACAGTTTTTATGTCAAAGATTTTCAAACATACATACCAACTTTCTCAGGTATAGCATTGGTAGAAATTTAAAATTACTGTATACAAGTGAACATGAATCGCCCATAATTACCATGCCGATGCGTTGCCAAAATGAGCTAACGGCTACTCAAAAACCTCACGGAACGTGACACTGAAGATGTCACTTCACTGCGGTATCATGTGAGCGAGAGGTACCTCCCCGGTCGTACCGGCCATATTCCGTTGCATAGGAGGATGTAGTGTCATGCAATATGCATGGCACTACCTCTCCCCATATGATGCCAAGTTAATAGGCATCGCTAGTATTACCGCGTCTTACCGCGAGTAGCCAATCGTTCCACGAGGTGCCAATTTCAAAAGATAGACGGACCGCGAGGGCAACCAACTGTTCGACGTCGACGCAGCTCTAAGCGTGTCTGTCGCGTGTCAAGTCTGGAGGTGTCTTTTACTGTTCCACAACAGAGCAGCCAGCCGTTTGAACATTACCGACGCCCATAGACATCCACATAAATGCTATACAGATATATTGCCCCCTTTCCTTCTTGAAGTGTAGATGCCTCAAGTCTAGCCCTGCGAGTGCCCCGTAGAAACCACAAAACAACGTTATTTAAAACATTGCTGATCACGACAATAATAGTTGAAGCATCTCCCACTTATACGGGAAAGATGGGGGGTGGTTCCGCTTTCGGCTTCGTCTCCGTCGCTCACTGACCACTGATGGCAATCCGAAGAAGCTGTGTTTGGCTTGGCTTCGTTTCAAGTCCGTGGGATCCATTGGGAATAGAGGAATGACATGCTGAGGGCAGCGCGTTTAAATAACATCTGATTACACGGATGTCGAGAGTCACAAAGGCTACTCCTAGTGTTCGTTCACCGCATCCCAATATATAACAATAACGTGTCACGATATTCGCGCGGGCTAACATCCGAAAATTCTGGAACGATTTGAATTAAATTTCGTACATATAGATATGTAACAAACGACAACGCGTGGCTTCGGCTAGTGCTCTACAAGCTACACGGAGCATTACCGTCCACACACGGCAGACAGTACCCTCGACTCAGTACAGTCAGAGGGACGACGTTAGTGGAGTCACAGGAGATAATTCCACTAATGCGCGTTGCCAACGAGGTCTAACAAAACCGCCGTACTGGCTGGACTAACCGCGACAACCACGCGGGAGTAGGTGGGGGGCCGAGTGGTCCCCTCGGCCAAGATGATAAGTCTCTTTAGCTAACCTTAAATAAATATCAGAATGCATCATTCCCACGTACGGGAAAGGAGGTAGGTCTGTCCCTCTATCGACCACAATCTCGTCAAGACCGTCACCAGATATGAGCAGCCAAAGAAAAAACGCACTACCGGCGATACTAACGCTGCGACCTCTACAACGACCTCACGAAGTAGGTCATGCGCTGCACCGCCTGGTCTAGATCCACTATAATCTACTTTCTGTTCTGGGACGACCTAAATATGTCCATGTGTACGTGTGCAAACGTTTTATAATTTAGCGCTGAGTACTTCGCAAAATAATAGTTACGAAATTAAAATTGGGTTGCAGTTGAAAATGTGGATTTAAAGCAGCACGGCATGACAGATCAAATAATTAGTGATAACATCTTGGGATTCGATAACGCTAGCTGTGTTAAAGAAAAAGTATGATGCCATAGTAACATTACGAGTCATAGTAATGTTCCGAATGGGCGGAGCCTGAGGAGACAGCGTAACAAGTCTGTAACACTCCATGCGGCAGCGGTGCGATCACATATCTATTAGAGAGCTGTTATCACGTAAAACTATATAGTCTGTAAACTAACTTACAGACAACCACAACCAGTTTCAACGCGTGCTGAAGACCATACATTGTGCGCAATGCCAGCGCGTAGCGTTTTTACGCCGTGGCGCGCCGATGCGACGATTCCACGTCGTCGACAACGTCGATGTTTTGTGAACATGCCTTAAAATAGCTCACGTACAAATGGTCCCCCCCCATTGGGCCACCGGCTACTCACAAACCGCACGAAACGCGACACCGTAGGTGTCACTTTACGGCGGTATCAAGTGAGCGAGAGGTACCTCCCCGGTCGTCCCGGTCCAATAACTTTGCTTAGTGTCATGCACCATGCATAGCACTACCTCCTCCTATGCAGCATGACACTACCTCTTACAGAATGTAAATATCTTAATAATGCAGCAGTTACTTATTAAATTGTGTATTTACGCATATCTCTTATTTAGATTCGTCTCGGTAACATCGACTATGCACGAATGTGCATTTCTATAACAACATCTGTAACAAAAGACCGTGCGGTACTCACCCCCAGCGTGCTACAAGTCCACAGATTATTATTGTCAACCTGCTTTGTCCACAGCTGGACATTTGCCTGCCTGGCTAAACTGTGTTTTCGGCACAGAGGTATTGTCTATGGTATTCATGTGTGATATGAGAGTGTGACGATGTGTTATGAATTGATTACTAGCATGGACTAATGTTAATGTTCAACCATTCAACAATTATGAACTATTCGGCGTTATAGTATCGGTATAGTATCGGTATAGGTTACTTTATGAATGTAACTATTTATATTTTATTTAATAATTTTGTAACTTTTTAGTTTTCTATCACTTTCGTGCAAAATAATTTTGATGTAGGTAGCCTGTAGGGGTTTTACATTTGGTATCTTCGCCTTACAAACGCCTTGCCAAGGTATTCACCAAAAACTTACCCAAATAGTTGTTTCTATATTTTACCTACTTCTGGAAATGTAGACACATTTAAAAAATGTAATATCAAAAATGTTACATACTACCTACACCTGTAGGTTCCTCACTGCGAATTCCCTAGATAATTAGTGCCCAGCAAAGTACTTTTTGCTAAAACTCTCCTTACAAAATTCGCCGACAGAACTATGTTCGTATAAATACCTATGCTATGTTTACTATACCTAGACACATATTACTATTCATACCTAATCATTATAGATAGGTATCTCATACCTACCTTGTCAAATATGAATTCTCTTGGTAGTGACATGGCTCCTGGATGTCCGGTGGCGCGGGAAGACTATTGCAAATCTGGTGTTCCGACTCGGTAGACTCCAGCAGCCTCAAAACGTTTTTCTTTTTGCGAACGGCGAACGCCGTAAAATGCATTGGTTTTGTATCTGTATAACTTTTTGAAAACGCCGTTTTTGTATTTTTTTGAAGCACAATTTAAAAACTGGGACTGGAACAATAACCACGAATATAACGACAAATTACGGGCAGCGCGACATTTTTTATTTCCGATTAAAATATTCCAAATAATAATCCTGGCAGGCGAGCGATTGGCGCGAACTTGGATAGACGACTGTTTTCCGCACATGCGCCGTTACGGTAATCAATATGACATAATTTTCGCAAGTTATCTTGTCTGTGGTTTATTTTTTTTTATAGTGGGAGTTTAAAAAATATTCAGCCTAACATGTAGATTACGCTGTATAATTCGAAACGAATGAAACATATGAGCTGCAAAACTTGTAAGCTTTGCACGTCATAGATTTCGAATGTTCAACGTAACAACAACTTCTATAACAAACAATTGATAACGTGTCGCATCAAAATATAAGGTGAATAATGAAATGGTGATAGGACACAGAAGAAGCAGCTGTACCTACGCAAGTGAAGTTTGAGTGTTTGCCACGAATAACACTTCCTATGTGGTATGCCGTCGCTTCAAGAACACCTCCTTAACGGCCTCGGCCAGTATCGAAACACTTCGCGTCACAAGAACTATATAGCGACTCGATATGTCGATGACTATTTCATTTCCAGGCAGTTTGATCCTCTGGCATTTCAGAGAGGTATCGGCTCGCCCTGCATCTTCAACAGAAATCTTTGCTACAGCACGATTACAACTCTTCGCAATACCGTGAGGGTCCCGAGGAATTAGTAATGCCAGCGAATTTCCACCTTCGGACATTGCGCCAGCACCTCAATGTCCATACGTCCAAAACTGTGAGTTTAAGCCTATGAGATTACCTTTCAAGCATAACAACACTGTGAACAATCAGCAGCATTCCTCGGTATTTCCTAAACATTACTTAGGGTCTATAAGAAAAACAGCACAAACACATCTTTCAGGCCGGCAATGCGCTTGCAATCTCTGGTCTTTCAACCCCAGCAGTAAGCAGCATCTATGTTCTACCAACTCCTAGCTTGTTCCTAGCTTTATAAAAGTTCCATACGTGACTTACCTAGCTTCAAACTATTAAAGGTGTCATTCCACCTTTGGAGGTCTAATATAATTCATTATTTATCAACATTAAGTTAAATAATTTGGTTTTCGTAAGAGGGAGGTGGATACTATTATTGCTCCATTGTAGGCGAATAGAGATGGCGCGATCAGAAAATACCATTCCCAGAGTCGCAACAGGCGTCTCAATTGGTGTCGGTACCTGTGGTGGCCTCGCTGTTGGCATATTGACGTGCCTGAGTTCGAGACTATTTAGATGGGACAAGGACGACCTTTCCGGGTCAATTACACAGGTCCTCATTAAAGGACCGATTAGCCTATTAGGAACCAAATTGTTAAATAAACTACTAATTTCTCATTCAAAGTTCTAGTTAGTAGTCAATTGGCGCCTGGGAGGGAAGGTGAAAATGATGGAAACACATCGGCACAATTATGCTGATGTTTATGGGCGTTGGCAGTCGTTAAATTGCTCCGATTTCTCGTTTGTCCCCCTATACTATAAAAAAAGTAAAAATATTATCAAACATACTTATACAATTCAATTATGAATAAAACGTAGTGACATGTAGCAACAGCAGACCTGAGCCAGCACTGGATGGCAGTGCTCCTCTGACTCATAATAATACGTAGTGACATGTAGCAACAGCAGACCTGAGCCAGCACTGGATGGCAGTGCTCCTCTGACTCATAATAAAACGCTAGTGTCGCATCAGCAGTGGTAGCTATGCTGGCCCGTTTCGTGAAGTTTCAGGGTTTCTGGTGGCCTATTGGGAGGGAAGATGGAAAGGGAGAACACGTTCGCGTAACAATTATGCGTAGGACTATCATCAATAATCATCCAAAAGCACCGACTACTCAGAAAAGAAACAACACAATATATGTTGTAAATAATATATTATATCAACGTTTATTCAAACCAAAAGTCACAATTTGTGCTAACTTTGTGTCAACTTGATAATGATTTTGTTTGGGTATTTATTCCAGCTAGTTGTGCGTACTAAGCTTTACATAGTTTTTTTAGCTACAGCGTGAAATGTAAAAGAATGTTAGGAAAGACTAGAGGATAGATAGAATATTTTTAGGTAATAGTCAATAAAAGGAAAACATTGCTTCTGTAATGTGTAAACTTCACCAGATTTCGTGTTATTTTTTTATATTCCTTACAATACCAATTTGCATGTGAATGTAATATGACTACGTAGGTACATACGGCTTCCGTCAGGGACGCTCCGCTGGCGACCTATTGACCTTAATGCACCGGTGGGCGGAGGCAGTTTAGACCAAGGGGGACACTGGTCGTTAGTCTGGATATAGCGAAGGCTTTTGACCGGGTCTGGCATAAAGCGCTCCTTTCGAAGCTTCAATCTTACAGACTGCCTGGGAAACTACGCGACTGAATCACTAGTTATTTGACAGATCTCAGCATCAAGGTCGTTGTCGACAGTGCATGCTCGGACCTCAAATCTGTCAATGCTGGTGTTCCACAAGGGTGTGTTCTGTCTCTCACACTGTTCCTTCTGCACATCAATGATATGCTACGAACCAGCGGCATTCATTGTTATGTGTATGATAATGCTGGTGATGCACTATGCACTGGCCTCACCAATATTTCCCGGGAAAACTTCACCAAGTATCGGAACCAAATTGTGTCTCAAGTTGTCTTTATTGACGAGTCTCGGAATGGGGCCGACAAAATTTAGTCCAATTTATCCCCAAAAAGAGACAACTTTGCGCGTTTACCGTTAAAAAACCCCTTGTCCGTATCTCGCTTCGAAAAAACTCCCCTATTGGCCTCAGCTAGTATCGGAATTCTTGGAATTCACATAACGAGCAACGTTCAATTCCGCGGTTATTTGGCAGCGAAGGCTAAATTAGCCTCCGAAAAGCTGGGTGTACTTAATAGGGCGAAGCAGTACTTCACGCCACATCATCGGCTGCAATTATACAAGGCGCAGGTCCGACCGCATAAGGAGGCCCCATTTGACCGTATTCCACGTAGAGCGAACCGTTGACGACCAGGTTGTTCCCGAGCAGTTTGATCCTTTGGCATTACGAAGAGATGTCAGCTCGCTCTGCACCTTCTACCGCATCTACAATGGACTCCCCATTCCGAGGAGTTGTTCGGAGTAATACTCTCGAATTTCACTCTCGGACATCACAGCAGAACTCTCAATTTCCACCGCCACCACCTTGATGTCCCAAAGACTACAACTGTGCGTTTCAAGCGCAATTTCTTACCGCGCACAACATCCATGTGGAACCAGCTGCCACCGTCGGTATTTTCGAACCGATAAGATATGGGGTTTTTGTCAAGAAAAGTAAGCACTTTTCTTGAGAAAACACATCTTAAAGGACGGCAACGCGCCTGCATAACCTCGCGTCATGCGGATGTCTATGGCCTTTACCTACTGCATACTACCGTGATCTTATATATATAATAACTATGTATGTACTATAACTAGTATGTAATATAACTATGTTTGTAATATAACTATGTATGTAATATAAATATGTATGTCATGTGGAGAAGTGGCTGCGGATGTGAAACTTAATTCATAATAGTCCTCCAAGCTGATTCAGAATGTCCAGTTGCCTATTGCCCACAATAATTGCTCATAAAGGAGACAAATGAGAAATAATACTTAAAACCATTGTCATAACTTATTGTCCATATCACTTTCAAAACATGTTTGTGTTTCAGCGCAGCTCAGTGGCACATCATGTTCCATGTTACAATTCAAGGTTTGGGTTTCAGTGGATGTCAGTAATGAGAATGGACTTGAATTATCAAACCTCGGTTTTGGTGAGTCGAAATGACAAGTGCAGGTTTGTGTTTCTTTGATGCTAAAATCTGGAGATTGAGTTTCAGAAGTGACTGTCTCCTTATCGGACCTGCATAGGCCAAATTCAAATGGTATAGTTTGCGTTTGAATGTCAGACAGTGACACAGTTTCAGAGAAGAATATTGAATCATCTTCGCTTGTTTGTGATTTGAGAGATAGGAGATCTTCAAACACTGTCTGTGTTGATATTTCATCTTTCTTTGTCTCCTGCCAGAATGTGACATCGTTTTTAATGTTCTCCAATGTTTGGGTGGCAAATGAACGTTTGGGACTATTACAATAATCCATTTTCTCATTCTCCCCTTCTTTTTTTGTTACTTTTCTTTTCTCAGCTTTCCTCTCTTTGTATTCCTTGTGCAAATCTGGGTGTTTTCTCAGCAAGTGCACCAGTAAGTTCTCATTTGTTTGATATTGTGTGTTACAAATTTCACAAACATACACATAATTACATGTCTTTATGTGACGATTGAAATCAGATTCTGTGGCAAATTTTAACATACAATTATCACAGGCTATGTTCTTGTTATTGTGTACCTTGTTTATGTGTTGATTTAAATATTTTCGACCTGTGAAGAACTTCTTTTGTTCTGAGGTAATAAGGTACTGACACTCCGGTTTATGACAGTGGTAATTCACATCTATTGTAAAGTTATTCACGTTATGTTCTTTGTGCATGTGATTAAGTAGATCAGGCTTCTTCAAAAACATGTTTTTATGACAATAAGGACATGGTAGATGTATTTTAGCATCCATATCTGGAGCTACAACCATTATCGTCAGTTTATCATTTTGTAATTTAAAAGTAACCACATTTTTTAGACTGTCTTCACTTTGTAAGTGGTTTTTCTGCAATTTAACATAATTATGATTCATTATCCACACTGGATTTAAAGATAAATAGATTTTGATACCAATGTTTTACTAAATGAAATAGATATGCATCTATTTCATTTAGTAAAACATTGGTATCAGGCCTATATCATTTGTTATAAAATATTTATATATTGATTTATATTAAATATAAAATGTATGTTAATAATAATTTAAGAGGAGGCTTATAAACACCTCTTACTTATCAAAGTTCCAGTTCATTATTTGTCCCCTTTTGCTATAAAAAATAAACACTGGAGATTGAGATTTCTTGAAAATTGTACACATAATCCATTTTTACACACCTCAATGATACCTCTTAAGAGTGCATCTGACTGTTTGCACTGTGATTTAAATCTTGTGAGCTGATGAAGTACATCCTCGCAGGCTCCACAGATCAGCTGCGACAGACCATCTGCTGTATCCACCTGCAAGATCCAGAAATACATTGTCAGGGTAGTTTAGGTTGGACCAGTTAAGCATGTTTTGTAGACAGAACTTTATGAAACCTACGAGTTCGAGTCATTATATCACCAAATGACTGTTGATAATATAAAAATATAATCATAACTATATGACGAACATAACAAAAGAATGACCAGTAGTTATTTCTGCATTAGCTCATAGGTAGAGGCTAGTCATATTTAAAAAAAATGAGTGAGTAATCTAGGTATATAATCTATATATCTATGTAATAGAGACAGGAAGCTGCTAAGGCAGCACAGGAAGGTTTCTAAGGCTGTAAATGCGACCTTTTTATATAAATCTTACTGTGTCACAATAACTTATAATATTCTAACCTGAATATTGGTGAGTTTGTGGAAATTATCAACGAGGCCCCATTCTATCATATTTTTCATCTCGTCTTTAGACGTGAGACAGCCTCGGCACACTAGAGCCACATCTAATGGAGATAAATCTGACGGTGAAAATTCCATTCTCTTTATTGTGTTGTTTTACTTAAAAATATACATTGTATCTTTATTTAAAGTTGTCTACACGCCTCGTTCTTACAGTGCTGAACGAGTTTATTTGTTTTCACAGTGCTGAGTTTTGTTGATCCAATTAATTATTATACTTTTCACGATGTAAATGAAATTTTTGGCTTTGTACAATACGTCATTTACAAGTTTTTATTTTAGAAACGTAATAATGAGTACTACAATAATTTTCAAGACATTTTACATACATTTAATCATTTTAGATACATTACACTTTAAACATCTAAATAAAAAATTATACATATTATATGTAAATATTTTGATGTTGTTGTTGTAGTTGTTGTTGTTGTACCTTCTTCTATTTTTTAAAGGACGTTAAGATTTGCCACTAGAATAGAAAATTGTAAACATTTTTGAACTGATCTACCAGCCATGACAAACTACAGTCATACATCATATACGACGTTTTTCCTAGCTGTAAATTATTTTATTATTTTATTTTTATTTATCACAAAATCATAATTATATGCCTAATACTACATGTGTCATAATAGATTAAATCTTACTAACTATTCTAAATCGTCATAAATCATAATAAACATGGTGTTGTCAGGGCTAGTTGCAAACGCGATTAATGACCGTGTTGTTCCCAACTGAAATTACCTTATTTATTTAGATCTATATTACATGTTTAAAAAATAAGACATAATAATGTCTTAAAAGAAAAGAAATAGCTATTCACTATCAGTTTCACCACAAACTGACACGTAGATAAAATGTTTTATAAAGTCATGTGTGCATTGCACTCTATTCACATGATTAAAGTACGAATACCGAGGAATCGACTGCCTCTTCATTCATTGAAAGCTTTTGACTTAGATTATCTCTAGACTACATATACAAAGCATTAAGTACAGGATTCAATTTTGTAATGTTTTGTCGATAATTGAAGTTACCAACGAAACCAAAATGTAGAAAGAGGAACAACAACAAAACATAGATTTATATGAATGTCATTTGGTTAGATCGATAACTTTAATTGATTTAGCCTACTTAAATTTATTTTTTATTAACCTACATAAATTTAATGAAATATTCTAGGAAATAGTAAACCACAGCCACATGGCTAAAGCGACAACTATAAAAGAAGCAATCAAGAAATGGGAGGAAAAGACGGGGCAGCAGGCTGCGTCTGCTACCGAAGTGAGCCTGATATTCCAGTGGCCACCTATCGAGAAAATGGACAACGCTCTGGCGTCTCTTATTAACTGCGAGTGAGTAGATTCTAAGGAAGAGAGTTACTAAAGTCCTTCTTAAGACGTAGTGCCAAGAGTGGATCTAGTTGACTGCTTTTTGAGCTTAAGCCTCGTGGATGTAAGCTTTAAAAAAATGGCAATTACCTAAGTAGCTAAAGTAATTAATGGGCCCCCGATTGTTTTATAGTATAGAGGGGTCAACGAGACATGTGTACTATTGTTGTTATGTAGATGCGTTGCCGACTTTTCTTTCTCCTCGCGACAAACCACACGAAATGCGACAGCATGCATAACTGTCACTTTACGGCGGTGTCATGTGAGCGAGAGGTACCCCTTCACCCGTGCCGGCTCAATTCAGCCTGACACTTCATATTTCAAAAAAAGCAGAGAGAAATAAATTAACAAAGAGAGACGGCCAGGAAACTACATTTGCTTACTCTTTCGACGGACGCGTTATAAGCTGGATTACCTACTCTACCTATGTTATCGATATCATCTGTGGTCACGTTACACTAGTGTGAAGTGTTGTCTAGGTACTCTCTGTTCAAATTGAAAGGGTTCATAGAGATAATACAGATAGAATTCGGAAGCCCGTCTTCGGGAAGACCCGTTAAAGGTTGAAAATGGCTGAAGTACTCTATCTCTCTTTTATACAACGTGTCATGAAGATTTTTCTATGCTTGTGAGACGAAATATTAAAAAAATATATTTATAATCTTCCTTTTCAACCTTCGTTGACCAATACGTACACACTCAGTCCAAGACCTGCGTACGGTTTCTCTATTCTATGTTATCTCTATGCTGACGGCTCCCAAAACGATGCGTAGATCCTAAAATTATGCAGACGCGTAATTGCTCACCTTCCTATCCCTCTTATTGGCTACTGCACCCAGTCATAAGCCGCGTAAAATACAACAGCGTACTTACGCCGATAATATTAATATGATGAGCCTCACATTTCGGTAAGTAGCAAAATTTCAATTTTTAAGTCTCCGTATAACAAAACTTCAATTTCAGAAAACTCAGTCTGTCCACAAACATGATCGAGAAGGTAACGGGCTTGACTAGTTTTAAGAAGTTGAAGATCCTGTCGCTCGGCAGAAATTATATTAAATCGTTCTCCGGAATGGTGAGTATTTTAACATCCTATTGTCCGTATTCGACAACGCGCGGCCTGCGACTTTTCTACTTGCGGCCATTGATATTCTTAGAAAAAAATGCTATTGGGCTGTGTACGTGCGCCACTTGTTCTGTTTATTTTGCCTCTGAGACATACAAGACAATGAAAGCGCTAATGTAATAGCTCAGAAGTACAATCGACGGAGACAAATACAACTGCCCAGCTGTCCTATCATCCACACCAGTGGATGGATGGGGACCTCTCTTACATTCTAGATCTAAAGCCCTCCGCTTGGAAAGGGTTTGGAACCACCCTAGCTCCATGACTGGTTCACATTACGATACTAACATACCGCTCCTGAAAACTTGTGAAATAAATAGTTACTAAGTAAGACGTAGTGTCCTGCCGCATTGCAGCCGAACGTACCGAGGCGGCTCCCGCTTACATGATACCGTCGTAAAATAACAACTTCGGTGACTAGTTCAGTGCGGTTTGGGAGTAGCCGGTGGTCCTGTTGGAGGGAAGGAGGAGAAGAAGGCATCGCATCGTCATAGCAAATTATGCGGATGGTTATGGGCGCTGGTAATTATCAAATGGATCCGACTGCTCGTCTGTTACCCTGAAAAAAATAATGCTGTGTCCGCGCTAGGAGTCACTAGGGGACACGCTGGAGGAGCTGTGGCTCTCTTACAACCTGGTGGAGAAGCTGAAAGGAATCAACGCGTTAAGGAATCTCAAAGTGTTGTACATGAGCAATAACCTCGTCAAGGAGTGGAGCGAGTTTAACAAGTTGCAGGTTTGTAATTATTGCAATGTTTATAAATAAAACTGTGTGACTGGTTGACTGACTGCCAGACATTATTTACTAAGAGAGGTGTTTTTGGCAATATTTCGACCCTCACGCCACTTGGTATCGTGAGATCTTACTTAAGCGAGATAATAGAGGGGGGAGGGCCTCCTCTATTATCTTCCGTGAGACTTGTACAATTTAAACGAAACGAAAGTAGTACCCAGAAACTGGAAATTTTGGTACAGACGTTCCTTTAATGATGTTAGTGAGCATTAAGAAAGGATTTTAAGAAATTTAACCCTTTAGAGGATGAAGAGGTGGGTAAAGTTTATAACATTGAATTTGACCATATTACGCGAGTGAAACCGCGGAGCACAGCTAGTTCAATATATTTAGTCTGCCCATAAATACTGAAACAATAAAAAATTAAAAAAACATTACATTTGAATTTGGAACCAGTCATTTTTATACTTTTTCCTTGTGTTCTTTGTGTTTTCAAATTTTGGCGCCATAACACTGCGATATTAAAATAGAGTGGGCTGATAAGGCACAGACGTTGTGATTGCATTACACAAAGTAGCTATGGAGTCAAACGCATTTTTTTAAACTTCAAAGATTTCACTAATGAAATGTTTGTGTACCGGTTGTTAATTACACCAAAAAAGCATTGCAAGGTACAATTTGAGGCCCGATGTAAATTCAACGAATGGCGCCCTCTCTCTAAGCTGAGAACCGTCAGTAATGAGTATTAAAAGTAAACATCCTTCTTTGATCCTCCCAGAGGCAGACCGTAGGGTTCAGTATAAGTACATAATCTATGACGGGGTCTGTCTCAGCAGGGCGCCTGACTCTGCCACCTACCACCACAAACTATATAGAAGCACTTCCTCCAACTGTCGTGCCACCACTGCACACAGGTGTCAAAGACCAATTCGTAAAACAATATAAATATTGCTGTTATTAAAATCTGTTTTGTAAAAAGATTTTAATAGAAATCATTGTTATTTGAAAAACCCGTAAATTGGTGCTGGAAAGCAGAATTGATTACTTTATAGAGATGAATGCTTGCGGTACATAAAATCGATGGAATCTGGAAACTGCATCAACACCTTTTTATCTAAAAACGCAAATAATAAAAATAACTTGGAATGAAAATTGGTCTTCTGTGCTTTTAAGTACCACAAGGGAAAATATCAATATTTATATGATTATTTTGTTGTCCAACATCTCATCTGTGGACAGATCTGTTAGTCATCATCTGTTAGTCCGTCAATAGCACGTAATTTGACAAAATCTCTATGTGTAACTGCCGTCTGTTGCCTATAATCTGCCGCCTCACCGGCAGGAGCTGCAGCACCTAGAGGACCTGTTGTTCGTGGGCAACCCGCTGTACGACGCGTGCGAGCTGGACACGTGGCGCTCGGAGGCGGCGCGCCGGTTGCCCGCGCTCGAGAAGTTAGATGGAGAGAATGTGCTGAGGGAGGACGACCCGCCATTAACTGTCGCCAACATGCAGGTATTACGCAGTTCTCTGGTAGTGAAACCACTTACAAGGATACCACAGCAGACTCTGGTCAACGTTGGAGAAGACTGACTAACGGCATAATGTTGTACAAGGAACGTATGCAGTAAGCATTGCTACTCAAGTTCTGTAAACGTTTCGAGTTATATTTAAGCTGTTGCCAGTACTGCATGTAGTGTAAAAGCTGGCAGGTGTTACTGGATTCGTGACACATTTAACGCTTGTCTTCCTTAATAATTTGTAAACTTATCCATATTGTCCTTTTGAAGAAAATGAAAGGTATTTCGTACAACTATTTTTCGTGCAGTTTCTGGTGTTCTCCATTCTTCAATGTTTGTTGCCCTATTGTCGTATTCAGTTCACTGTCAGTAACTAGCTGATGCATGTAGGCGGCCTCTTTATTCTCTCCAGCTATTGATATGTCCCATAAGCTAAGTATCTCTGTGGTTTGCATGATGTCAATTTCCTCATTTCACATTAGACACACTATAACTTCGTGTCAGTAGTTCCATCTATCGGCAAATTAATACACCACACATACGTCATGGGTTTTGAAATTCAATGCGCATGCGCAAGTTCATTTTGACTCTGCCGTTAGATGTCACTGTAGAAATTTACGTAATTACTACATCGCGCTATCGAAAACGCGGGTGATTCAATGACTGTTCCTAGGATGATAAAATTCGATAAGACCTTACTTCATAGGATCATTTCTATAGTAAGCTCTTCACGAGATCAGTCACACTAAGTGAGACCTTGCCAGTCACGATGAGGAGACGTGGCGCAGCGTCCTGAGCGTGAGGTGGGCGGTGGTATTGCTACTTCTAGCCCTCGATGATCGTTCACTCTCTTCGGAGGGAGCGTGGGACGTAGACGCTGTCTGAGTGGTTTATTAACACCCCTTTCACTAGTCTCATTGGTCTCTTTGATACAGTATCAGTATCTTCATTGATGTAACTCATAAAAAATTAGCATATTTGTCGTAACCCGCAATCCTCGCAGGCCCCCCCACCAGGCCAGTGAAGACCCACGGACGGAACATATCTGTTTTTAGTATTAATTTCTAAGGAACCAGCTTCTACACAATTATTTAAGAGCCTCTTGCTTTTTTGAATCGTTTAATCGGTTCATTGAAATGTTTACAATTTAAGAGGCTCTATAATATTTTATAGTAGAACGTTGTTAGATTAGACCGTTCGAAATTCATAACACAAAAATCTTTGGTAAACGACATTGCACGCTGTTTAGACAAGTCCGCGGTACCGGCATGAAGAGCGCAATCGAGCTACAGCTCAAGCTTGTTCGCCAATGGACCATACAGCGAGGATTCGAGTCTCCGGACTCACAAACAGGTCATGCGACACTCGTTTCGTTTGTATTACACGGTCGCAATATCGATAAACCTTGATAGAATGTTAAGCCCCTCCTCGTTCCCCTTTCACGTCCCATATTGATATCGTTATCATATATATCGTAACCGAGACGTAATCAGTATTCTATTTTGCACTCAGGCGGATTGCGGCGATGCTGTGGAGACGCTGGTGAGCGCGGAGTCCATCGACTAGGAGACGGACGAGCAATGTTAAAGTAGAAATTACACTGTAGTCTGCCCGTGACACTTGGGACAATTTTCGACACAATATAATTTTTGACAAAAATAAATGCTTTTTTTATTGTATTTTGATTGCAACGAGTAAACAAGATTTGTTTTTATAGCATAAGGGGACTAACGAGCAGTCATAACCATTGAGTCCACACCAAATAGTCACCTATGCCAAATTAAAAAAATTGACTATCACCAAAATGATCCACCAGTTACTCACAGCCTCTCGGAAACACAACAGTTGTCACTTTTCGACGGTGTCATGTGCGAGAAATTTACCTTTCCGGTCGTGCCAGCCCATTTCAGCTGCAATGCAGAAAATCGTAAACGGTACTTCATACTGAGACAGTAAAACAAGGTGGAATATCAAAAATATTTATTCATATCAGACAATCTAATGTACATCTTCACTGAAGGCAATTTGTTTCCCCCGGGGACTCGACACAATACGCGGCACAGACATACACTCACAAACCTACTCCCTGTCTCGTAGTGGCTAAGCAAGTGACGAGAATAATTGAATAAGAAAAGAAAAAAATAGTATAAACGTTATTATAGGACTTAAGGGAACAGATTACAACACATTATATATAAAAAAAACGAAATCCTGACTGCAGGAAAATCAAATTATGATTACATGTGTCTATATGATAAATGTACATAAATTGTGAATATCTAATTTTTTTTCTAAATTAATTCCTTTAGAAACATTGAAAAATTAGCTTTGGACATCCAGTGAAAATAAATAGGTGGAAAGTACTCATGTTTAATGCGATACGTTGTTGCTATTAAATAGAATTTCATATGCAGAAATATGAAATTCTATTATATATGAGACAGAATTTCCTTGCCCAGGGTAAATTTCTCAAAACCTAACTAGGAAAATGATTACAGTTCACAAACTAACAAAAACCTTTTGAGCTTAACAACTATATAGTTATAAATATTGTCTTCTGCATTTCTGCCTGCTATAACTATGCACAATATAAAAGGTTCATTTTGTGCCAGCAGCCTATATGTATCATGTAAATATGTACATCATAATGTTCCCAATTTAAGCTAGTAGGGGGTATATACGTCATATATAACAATCTCATATCTAAGAGCCCATTATTGTCCATCTACTTCTCTCAAGCTTCAACACCAAATAAATTACTAAATAAATACAACACTCTTCCTCTTTTGTTAGATATTACAAAAGTCAATTGCCTGTTGGCATAAGAAAGCAAAATGTAATGGATATGGGCCATGGCAGTGCACATCTAAACATGGCCTGTGACCGAATAAGGCAATGTATACCGTGTAGCCATCAGAGGCCTAACAACTTCTTCAAATCCATGGCACCATTGCCATAGATTGCGGTGTCTCTCTCGGGGTTGGGATGAAGAGGATTTTTATCAGAGTTCAAACTGGAACCAACCCTCTAGTGTTTAAAATATTTAGCAATTTTGTTTCAAGCTGAGCGATATATATAGTCTAGACGAGAGGTAATGAACCTGTTGTCTTACATGATATACCACTTTTCCAATCACAAACAACTTGGCTTTGAACTGAAAATTACTCGTATTCACTGGTAGGCAGTTACAGGTGTCCGAGGACGCTCACATGTATATCCTCCGCAGATGCTCGGCGGTGGTGATGGCGTTGCACTGCGGGCAGATCTTCTTGGCCTTCAGGGACTGAAGCCAACATACCTGAAATATTTTAATGTTAGTTTTTAGGAAGAGGGTACCGATACAGCGTGATATCTCCGCTGTTGCTTTGCGAGTGGTGAAAGTTTGTCCACTGGAGGGGAGAGGGAATGGACGGAAATGTCTGCCTAACAATAATTCGGATGTCTATGGGCATCAGTGGGCAACAAAGCACTGCACAATGGCAGGGGGCAAACGAGAGCGGTACAGTGGTTGAGGTATACTATAAAATACATGTTGTCTGTAAGATACTTTATCATTTTACGTGACAATGGTTCTTTCATTGATATGTGAACGCATGGAGTCTAAGAAACTTCCTTACGCTCTATCGCGTGCTGCACCCATTCGGAACGTTACCATGACGTCATACTTTTTTCGTGCCTACAGCTAGCGTTATTGATTATGTGCACAGTCTATGTGTGACACAGTGTATGTAGCCTCTTAATGAACGCCAGGACGGCCATAGTTCAGCCGCTACCCACAGAGCAATAGCTGCAGTAAGTTACCTCGCAGTAGACGTGCCAGCATTGTATAGAGACCGCGGGGGAGGTGTACGGGCCCAGGCAGATGAGGCATTTCGCCTGAAATTAAATTTAAATGTTATTCAAAATAAAATTATGAAAATTAATTTTGGAACATCAGCAATTAATTCTACCACCGGTTCAACCCTCTTTTTGTTGACTCGGGGAAACGCATTTACGCGCCTTCACTGGTCCTGGGTGGTGTCTAGTAGTGTGTGGAGCTCGCGGCACATTATAGTGCCGAATATCCACAAAAACCACCGCGAGTGCCACCAGTGAACCTTGACGGCTAGTCAGCCCCCCAATGGACCGACGCCACCTCCACAGATTTGTCTTTGGATTGTTCGTACCACGGGCAACTCCACCAACTTTGGGACAGTGCAATGGGGCGAGTTTCCCATCCTCGCCCCTTGCCCCGTGCGCAATAGCGCCGCCTCATTGTTTTTTCTCTTTTGTCCCCTCTTTTTATAAAGAGGGGTATAAAGAGCGTTTCCTCCTCCTACTCTTTAGTCCGCTCTTCTTATAAGAAGAGTACAAAGAGCATGCACCTCCTCGGTTCAATTAGCTTCCCCCAAGGTGCCTCGGATCACCCCAGGCTACTGAGCCCCACCGCCACGACAAGGCTTGAACCATGACCTAGCCAGCCTGAAGAGCACCGGTGAAACAAAATCTGCAGATCATCTGAACTGAATGGGTACAAATGTACAATTTAAAACGTTTTTTAACAACTTTTATACTAAACTGTTAGGTTGCTTTCTGGGATCCCCTTATCCATAAAGGCCATATTCATTGGCAAAGAATCCTACACAACTTCTGTTGTAGAAGCGATCACAGTTGCATGTCAACCACTAAATAATTGAAACTTGATTCTACTTACATTGTTGTATGAACAAATTATGTTTTAAAGTTGTCTATTAAATTATGAGAATGTCATATAGTTATTAACAGCGGTGGCCCGCGGCTTCACCTACGTAAGATCTATCACAAGATATTCAGGATAAAGAGTAATTTGTATATTATTCCAGATTAAACTCTGTTGTATTCCATTTGTGTCAAATTACAACCAATTCCGTTACAACAAAAGTACGTAAACTGTAAACTATGTTTGTACAGCTGAATAAATGATCATTTTATTATTATTATATATATATATATTGCTTGTAATTGTACTGAAGACGGTGCAACATACCTCTAATGCTGTATTCTGCTTCTTCTCCAGATCTCTGATCTTTGCCTTCAAAGCCTGTATTCTGGTCTGAAACATTTAAAATAGTTAGAATTCTATCTATTTTTGCTGAAGCTCATGCTAGAATTTTCAAACGTTTTAGCTGTGTGATAATACCCTGAAAGTTCTTCGCCGATGATGTCAATTTTGACAATTTCAATTTAACTATAACAAAAACAAGCAAGGAACGTGGAAAGTACTACACATGACCTAAATTTATAGTATTTAATTCCCTTGCATTGTAATTACTTTTAGTCATACACCAGCTAGTCCTGCCATAAATGTTGTAACAAAGAAACAGTGTGGTAGCTTAATACATAAATACAAAACAATTAAAAATATAAAAAGCTTGTCTGAAGCGGTTCATCTGTGGACACTGTTTTGGTCTATGTACATATGTTTGTTAATATACTATACTAATGATTGTAAACAAAGTTTTCCAAAAAAAAAAAAAAAAAAATAGGAATATGTGGAGGTCAGTTATCAATAGAAGCTCGCTGTTTGACGGACTCCAAATTATCATGGCCTTTAGAGAAAACTCCAAGACTGACCATAAATTAAAATCCAGCAGGTTAAGATCGGGACTGGAGGAAGGGCAGTCTTCAGTTCTGATGAAGTCCGGAGCATATTGAACACGGTGTTATTAAGGGGCTTAACTACCTTTGAATGGTATCTTAATAAACTTGTGCCAATATTTTGATACCATTTTCACAAAAATATTGTTTGTTAAAATGTTGCTCCATTGTAAAAATGTTCTGTTCTGTAAACCAAATTTTTCTATGACCTCCCTTGTTGTCTCTAAGATTTTAAGTCGCATTGCACCTATTAATAGCCCGGTACACAAACATTTGACTAATACCAAGTGTATGGAGAGTTTTGAAAATTGAATTTGTCTCCATACCTATTTTGTATAATGCAATCACAGCGATTCTGTTCACTTTTTCACCCACTCCATTTTAATATCGCAAAATATTATACAATTGGCGCCAACATAAAAAAACACAATGAACAATCCTGTAAAAATGACAGCTTCCAAATTCAAATGTAACATTTTTAATTGTAACAGTATTTATGGCCAGACTAAGTCTAATATTTAAATTTACAGTACGCACTATCCGTATCTTATTTGATAGGAAAACGAACCTCTGCACTGGCTTCCACTAAACCGTTAAGTTTGTGGTCCGGCCTCGGCTCGCACAAGGCAACGCTACCCTCATCCGCTGGCTCCTCTTGCGGTATGTTGGCCTGAAACAGACAGTACATTTCTAATATGACACATAAACTTATGTGTAGTAGCTATCGCTTCACGACCAGAGCCCGACACACACTTCAGGCCCCCTTGGGTCAGCTGGATGGTGAGTAAATGCATTTTTCCTGCTAGAACCAATACTATATACACCGCTTGTACCGGTCGAACGATGAAATCTTACATATAGTTACTCAGTTATAACATATGACTGACAGAATGTCAAACTCACACACCGCTTACGGAAACGAGCCCGGGTTTTCGAATCCGTAAGTCGAGAGCTTAGACTGATAGTAATAAAATAACGCGATTTTAGAGAGCTCTAATAATAAATAAATTAAAAATACGGCTTTTGCCGATTTGTAGCTCAAATCGACCCCCTCCGTCAGAGGGTGGGGCGAGGAGGCCGGCCACCTCATTTAAGCCAAACACTAAACGAGCTCAATTATCCTTATCCACGACACCGCAACTTAAACGGCATCGTGCGCGCGCCGTCCTACTAGAGTGGGGAGGGGGACCGCTTCCCCCTTTTCGGTCCCAAAAATAATCACTATAGGGTACGCCCACAATCAACCCGGTTCATCTCTTCCCATCTGCGGGAATCCTATCGTCTCCCTAAACCTGAAGACAAAAGTCTTCGTAGTCAGTCGAACTGTTGAGGCTGGACTAGCGCCGCCAACCAGTATTAGGTCCCTCCGGAAAAAAAAAACATAAACTTATGTTTTGGAAGTAATGAGAAGCTAACAAAATATCTACACAAAGAATACGTGTGACGACTTTAGCTTGGAAGCAAACACAAATTAAATGACTGAAACGGCATAGCGAGCGATGCGGTCAACTACTTCACATCTCACGATATGTTCATGCCGCGCGCCTTACATCGTTAAAGAATAAACTCAAAAATTAAGTAGATATTTAATAGTTACGCCAGTCATATGTATTTCTATAATAAAAAACTTACATAGCAAATTTATAAAAAATCTGAAATATACTTCCGCTGTTTGGCACCTGTAACACAGTCCTGGGTTGACATGGCGTGATAATTCCCCAGATATTATTATTAATAGTTATTCACAAGCCATCAGCAAACGTGTTAGTGGTGAAGTCTGAAAACCTTTCCTAACACATGATTTAAGATACATCTGTGATCAGCCCACGACGCTGTTTAATTCTCTGCGGCTTGGGAGTGGTGTTCCATTTGTCAGAGGTAAAGTCGCTTGTACACGCGTCTAGAATTTAAAACGTAAAACACGCAGCTTAGGTTAACAAAACTCAAAACCATTGGTTGTATGTTTGGTGGCGTTTTGAGGAGGAGAGGAGGGCAACATATCTGTACGCCAATAATGTTGATGTCTGTGGGCGGCGGTAGTCGCCGCAGGGCAGCAATTGCTCGTTGCTTTTCTTGTATAATAAAAATGGATGCTTGTGGAGGAATAATTATATCGAAGAAACGCTCACATCGGCTGCTATCCTAGAGGGGGAGTACTGCGGCGGTCCGTACAGCTCCGTGTCCTCGTCTCCGTCCACTACCTGCAACACACAACATTACACTCAGAGGCTAACTAATAACGACTCTTTTACTCATCCACTATGTGTCTACATACACACACTATTTTAAAAAGTAAATCCTAGTATAGTGGGACATACGTTGCGCCGGTATCATTTGAGCGACAGGTACTCGGACTTGGTAGCCCAATTCGCCTGCAACGCAGCATGACACCTATTTTATAGTAACGTATACGTATAATAGGTATTTCTGTTATTTGTTGCTATGACACCAGTATCACAGACACGGCGTGGTTCAGCCGCTGGTCGGCGGTACTCACGAGCGCGTGGTCGGTGGAGGCGCGCCGCACGCACACGCCGTCCCGCGAGTCCGCCTGCTGCAGCGCCGCCGCGCGCACGCGCCACTCGCCGCACCACTGGTACTCCGCGCCGAACCCGCCCGGCTCGTCGTTCTGAAAACAGTTACACCCATATACGATTTTGGCAGTTGAAGAGTTGAAGCAGTGCCATGCCGTGTTTGTGCCCGCATGGCCTCTCCTTCATAGGATACCGCTTTAAAGTGTTCAGTAAAACTACTTTCTACTGAACACTTTAAAGCTATGCTTAACTAACTGCAGCCAAATTCGGACAATATCTCTGGGGGCTGTGAGTAGTGAGTAGCATTGTAGGCATGGAGAAAACTTTCCACTCAGTTATGTTATAATAATTGTGTGTTTTATTTCCTTCCCCAACAATTAAAACGCTTGTTTCTATGTACCTCTACATCAATGCTGCCCTCTTCGGAGCTGGTGTCAGGCAGGTCATCGTCCATCTCGGCGCCAGTGCGCTTGAGACAGCGTAGCGCGTGCCTCTGCAGCCGCGAGACGGGAAAAGTCATGTTGCACACGGGACACGGGCCCTGCCCCTGTGGCGGCGGGCTGCGGCGACGCGCGCGCAACCGACGAAGACGATTGGCGTGAATTCTCTGAAACAAAAGTTAAGACGAATTAGTCGACATATGTAAACAAGGCAATGAAATTTTTAAACTTCTTCAGCATCGTATTCAGCCAGACGACCTCCAGTCCTCGACGTGGACTTATTTCATATTATTTATTTAAGCTTTTATTTCACATATTCTACTCTTCTTGTACTAATTCGATAATATTATATGAGCTCCTTGTATGTTCCCTTTACGGGTAGAAGCCTCCCCCATCGTTTTCCATTCCTTTTTATTAGTTTCATTGGGCATCCAAGCCTCTCCAACCACCCCCACTAGCCCATCTTTTCTTTGACCTTCCGACTTTGCGCTTGCCAGGGGGCCTCTCCACTTAGTTACTATGCTGGTTCAACATTTGTCTCGCCTTGCTATCTGGCATGGCCAGCTCCATTTTAGTTTTAAAGCCTGCTGTAAGGCATTTGGTTTTGTTGCAAACTTTACATTTTTTTATTTTATTTTATCTACTCTTCTCAGCCTCAAGGTGCTCCTCTCCAAAGCATGCCAGCAGCGTGCTTGGATCTTGTTTCTTATTTTATCTACTCTTCTCAGCCTCAAGGTGCTCCTCTCCAAAGCATGCCAGCAGCGTGCTTGGATCTTGTTTCTTATTTTATCTACTCTTCTCAGCCTCAAGGTGCTCCTCTCCAAAGCATGCCAGCAGCGTGCTTGGATCTTGTTTCTTATTTTTCTTGTGTAAACACAAGTTTGGCTTGCATATATTAGTGTTGGTAGTTCACGCTGTATCTTCCTTTCAGGATTTCTTTAAGAGACCA
Source organism: Eumaeus atala (assembly GCA_017140195.1). Lineage (NCBI taxonomy): Eukaryota > Metazoa > Arthropoda > Insecta > Lepidoptera > Lycaenidae > Eumaeus > Eumaeus atala. The sequence goes on from JAFELO010000115.1 coordinate 633,854, forward strand.
ATATTTTTTCCAAGTTAAGCTGATCCTTCAGTCATTCTCTTTTTTGTTGCAGTCAGGATTAAAGGAAAACCAATTTTATTAAATATATGTATTCTTCTGTGTAATCTGCGTACTCATTGAATTTTTCTATTATGTGTTCTAAAGCTTGTATGTGATCTATTGTAGTCAGGTCGGAAGCCTGCTTGCTCAATGTGGTAGTTTATAGTTAAGCAGGATGTGTTCAATAATTTTTTCCTTGTGTTTCACAATCTTTTTTAATTGATTTATGGGTTTCTTTGCAGATTTGTTTTATTTTTCTCTTATTTCATTTGATTTATCTTTAATTGACAATGGTTGTGATCTCTTAGCTATTAAGTCTAATGTTGTGGGCTGAATATACTCTGTGATTGTTTATTTGCTGAACTGTTTTACTCCTTTAGACTATCCCTGATTATATGTTCTAGTCTGTTGTATAACACATGTGTATTAGTGGTTTCTTCCATAAGTTTATATAGTTTTTTGGGCTTAAAGTTTAATTAGTCAAGAAATGCTTGTTTCCTTCCTATACATTTTAGTGAGTAATTGTTAGTTTTAAATACTTTTCTGTTCATTGTAGGTGTCTTTAATTTTAAACGACATAGTAACACCTGTGGTCTGAGGGGAAATCAACTTTGTTTAGTATTTCTATGTTTGTTATTGCCTTATAGTTGTTATTTAGTATAAAATCGACTTTGTTCCTGGTCTTATGGTCTGGGAATACCTAGGTCCATTTTCGTGACTGCTTTTTCTTGAAAAAGGTGTTCATGATAGACATTTTATATCCTTATGCATATTTTGATTTCGTTTTCCCCCTAAAACTATATAAAAAAATTGGTGTTTGCGAGTTTCGCTCTTGTACAATCAATCCTAAGAAACTTTTGCATGTAAATTAGTAGTAGGATTACGTTGAGGAGCTACGTTTGAATTTGGAAAGTGAATTCTATAGATACCTGATACACATCACTGCCGAGACATCCCGAAACATCAACTTCCGGCTCGTTCTCATTGTCCGCCGTAGAACTAGACCCCGGTACGGCATTAGACGTACCCGGACTTGTGGCACTGAATTTACGTTTACTAACACCGTTAGATAACTTCTGCAAACGATCAACTTCCGATACTAAGTGACTATCTAACTCTCCGTGTCTTATCGTGCAACTGCAAACCGGACAGTTTGGTAATTCACTCACTTTCTTCCTACTTCTAACACTATTTAGAATAACACTGTCATCGTATGACAAAAAACTAGAATTAGTAGTGTTTATGTTATTAGAACTCTCATCCATATTATACATTACTGCAGGTAACATTTCAACTACTCAGTGTTGATACTTTATAAATCTAATAACATCGCGATATTGGTTAAATTATACAGCTCTTTGAGAGTTTTATCTTGTTACTAGAAGACCGGTTATCACGTACGAACTCTTTTTGTTGTCATCGCTATAATTAATTAATAAAAAAATAAAGCTTAATTTTATCGTTAGCAAAATCGTAAATAAACAAGCTTGAGTCCCTATTTTTTTAGCGATCCAAATGTCAAATACGAATTGACTGTTGACACTGCTACGAATGTACGTCAATGGAGGCATCACTTTAAATACCGACATTATGCGAATGTCAAACAAGTGGGTAATAAAAAAAATCGTTTGATCAAAGCAAAATATTTGTCATTATGCAAATAAATGGAGAGTTCTGCATATATTATAGGCAATATGAACACGTAAGTTTACGTCAATAATCTTTTTACATGACCGACACGATCGGAGATATACCTATCGCTCACATCATACACTTTGCCACATTTTGCTAAATTTCATATTTCTAGGTGAACGGGAAGGTTTCAGTAGACATATTACGAACGTCAGAATGCCGGATGGCATGACATAACAGAACATAAACAGCCTATTTTTTCCTTGCTTCAGGTGATTGCAGTCCTATTTTATAGTACCAATATATACCTATTTTATAGTATACAAACAATTGCAGCAAATACGACTACGGTTGCCCCGAAACTTCCACATTATTGTAATGCAGACGCATTGTTCCCTTTTCCTCCTTCCCTCCAATGGGCCAAACTGGATACTTAGTATTGATTGTACATTTCGCATGAGTGTGAAAAGATTCAGATTGCGCGTATCATGTTCAAATTCAACGATCCGCGTGGACTCGGTCAGTGGAGCGTCAGTAGTAAAAATTGTAGCTGTGTGAAGTAAATAAAACGTCAAGTAGATAGGTACGTCCTATTCTGCCCAAACGTGGTTTTGTGAGCGATTCTTTAGCTAAATATTAATTTGTAAGGCCAGCTAGTTAGCCTCAAATTTACCCAAATGCCGCATGACTCGGTAGTTCGCGACCTCGGAGTACGTTTAGAACAATTTTTGGCCAAAACCGAAACTGCCGCCGAAATTTGGTTTAATGTCCGCAAATAGCCGAAACCGAAAGTTCGTTCGGGCCCGAACTATAAGCAACTACGAAATTTTGTGATAAGTGCAGCATTGCTTAGGGAAGAAACTACGTACTTCACATTTTATGTAAATAAGAATAGACATAATCCGAACGTCATGTGGAAACACAACAAAAGACACAAACAAAAGTTTAGCTCACTGGGGAAGACAAATTATTTAAGCTTTCCACCACATTTACAAGACCTCAATTTAATAAAGGAAAAAATTTATAAGTTTACCAGATAGTGCAACAACAGCTGACCAAGCAAGACATTTTTTGCCCTTGACCGTTTTTCAGATACCACTTTCGAACTTTCACTTACGTTAGAATATGAAGTAGAAAAAGTCGTCGACTCAATAAAAACCAAAGCCACAGGCCATGAGACCATCTTTATCCAAATGACACGGATGTCACGTTGACGCACGGATGACCTATATGATGATGATAACGTTACCGGTCATAACCCACATTATAAACGCTTCAACAAAAATCAACACTTCTCGAGACACGTGGAAGCTTGCTAAAGTCTCTTCCAAAATACAATAAAATCGAAAGTAACAAAGATAATACCCATAAGTATTCTGCCAACATTGTCTAAAATTTTAGATCGAATAGTTCGTATACAACTCACTACTTATCTGGAACGAAACAATATATCACCTAAACATCAGTCTGGATTCCGAAGGGGTTTCAGTACTGAAACTTGTTTTAAAAATATTACGGTCGAAATTCTAAATCATTCAGATCAGGGACGGGACAACATATTAGTTCTTTTAGACTTCTCAAAGGCATTTAATTTCTAAGAGTCAACGCTCTTAAAGATTACAATGAAGTACTACGCACGTCTTAAGCTGGCTTCCTTTCTCTATCTATATTATCCCTATGGAGAAATAGAAACTTTAAAGTAAAATAAACTGTCAAGTATCATTGTTCGTCATGTTGACAGATGTCAAAGTCAGCTGTAGCCTGCGATTGTTTTGATCATCAAATGAGTTTTCAATGATTTTTATAGAAAAATTGCGCGATAAATTATTTCTAAAGATAAAACAAATATTAAGATAAAATTGAAGACAAACTCAAAAGTCTAATAGTGTAAAAGTATAAAACATATGAAAATGTTTTCAAAGGTAGATAAATATTATTTTGTCACGTAAATCAGTAGATTTCACAACTTCTTTTTACGGCCGCTAATAAGTCCTTGAATTAACTGTTTCTAGAGTCATGATTCTTGACAATGAATAATGACGAAGCATATTTAATGTAGGTATTAAAATTAACAAGCTCGTATTGTTGCTATGTCATGTATTTATATTTTAAATCAATGTTCAATATTTTTTATTTTTAGAACCTATAAAATGCAAACTGGATCTTAGAATATTTGATGACTACTGGCCCATTTACATCCACATTATATAGAAGCGTTGCTCCCCTTCACCCCATACACCCAATGAGCCACTCACAAACTGCACGAAAATCAAAAATCTACCTGTACTTTGCGATCATGTGAGCGGGAAGTAACAGCATTGTGGTGTGGCACATCTTACCCAAGATGTACTTATGTTTACATACCTAATGATGTGTGTTCCCTCAATTTATTTAGCTTATACTTTTACCCATATTTTGCAAGAGAGATGTATTTCATCAGATGTTTCAGTTAGAATTGACCTTATTAAATGTTTACAGTTGGAAGTCCTTGTTGATTTTGGTGCCAAGATAGATCAGGATGCTCTGGACAAAACAATAAACTGTCTTAAAGCACACGATGATATAAAAGATGTAAGTTATAGCTATTTTACTCAGTAGAAGAAAACTTAGAGATTTGGACTCTGCTGAGCTCATTGGGAGTTGGCACGAAGATGTGTTGCTTGAGACTTGATCTGCAAGGTGACTCCCCCACAACTAAAAGCTTATGCAAGTGCAATCAATTTAGCAACAGTGTTTTAACTGTTAAAGTACTTCATAAGAAACAATACTTAAGGACTCCGACATAAAAATATGTGAGGAATAAATTTTGTAGGAGGGAAGTAACATAGACCTTCATCACACTGCCATCACAAATGTCTTGTTTCACTTCAGAATCTTAAGGTGTAAACTCCAGTCTCATTTGGGAGAACATTTACAGTTTTGGTAATGATATAATTGTATCATGTGAGCAAGTGGTACCTCCCAAGGCATGGCTTGGAAGTGGCATTGTTTTATTTTTAAGAAGGTGACAAATCACTTCTTCAAAATTACAGACCCTATTAATTAGTAAGTATTAATTATAAGTTAGGTATTTGTGCCGGCGCAATTCGGATGTAATGCAGCGTGGAACTACCATGCAGCATGGTGCTAGCTCTTGCTGGAAGTTAGGAGGCTCATTGTATTGCTACTCCTATACACTCTAGTTGTAAATGCATGAGCTGCTGTGTAGGTGTCTGCAAACTGCATTCACATACCACTTCTGCTATGAGTTACTTCTTGTGTCTGAATCTGTAGCAACCTACTAATGACACTTAATAATAGTTCATTACACAAATGGCGCAGTGGTAGCGCAATCTTGTCCTGTCACGGGTTCGAATCCCGCTTTGTTCATGTATGTTTATTTCTCCATAAGCTCGTACACATACCATACAAATTTTTGAATTATTTTTGACTTATTTCGAAGAAAAATAATTATTCAAGTCAGACAAGGAGGCCCGCTAGAGTTATACGTATTTTCTGAGTTGTTAGCGATTTACAAAAAAAAAATGTGACAGGAAATTTACAGTCCGTAAAGAGAGACATAGGATTGTTGTACTTTAGAAAAAGTCCTTTTATATTAATGAATCACTAATTATTTTAATTACATATTTTCGTATCAATAATCAAAAAAGTTTCTTTATTTTGAACAGAAGCCACAACTTTCCTTAAACAATCGTCTTACAAAATAACATTAAGTACTAGAAAAATTTCGCTCTCGCCGAGATGCACACGTAGTTTAGTTGTTACAATATACATTTAATGCTTCGTGCAATATTCATTAAAGTACTGAGTGTTGTTAATGAAAAGTATTTTCTTTCAAATGATTATATTTCAAATAAAATGCCCATATCAAATCCTAGGGATTTTCCTAAATCAATTAAAAGACTTATTAAAGTTTAATTATAATGCTTTTTAAAAAGTTATCTCTTGAAAACGTGTAAATGAGTAGATGAAATACTTTCTTTGGCTCTTAAGTCAAGTCAGGGTTTTTGACTTAACTTTACACGAATTACAATGAAAGATTAAGTGGATTTTATTGGTGTTTATTGTGTTGTTAGTTGTTTAATACACCAGACGTTTCAGGATCAGGTGGGCTGTAAAGCTTTTGTAACGTCGGGCATGTTAAATAATAAATAAGTAAATAATCCGCGATAGAATCCATTACTTTTTTTTTACCACGTAAAATACGTTTTGGTATTTCTATTTTAATCAGGCTTTTTGACAACTTGATCAATAAAATTTGAAATGTCATTATCTTCTATCCTAAAGATCTTCACGTTTTGGTCGGTGGTTTTCATTGTCATAAACATGAGGTTGACATGTGGCAGCATCAAAATATTCCACATTTTTACATTCATATTTTGCAAGAACGTAATCTCCAATGTTGTTACATAAATTCCGAATTGTTTTGTGTTGGTTTCAATTAAGGCTTAGTATTAGAGTAGTATTAGATCCAAGATTATCCGGTTAAGATTCTGTAACCACTTCTTTTACTGTAAGGCTCTATGCCAAAACTCTTAAGGCCAACCTTATAACACGCACAAGATCAGCTGTTGCAAAAGTAGCTGAGACTATTTATTTACTGTAAGTTACTTTTATATTTTTATAGCTGGTTGTAAGTTTATATTTATGCTAGCTCCATCCTGCGGGATGGACTAAACACCTACGATCTAATGCAAATTTAAAATGTTTGTTGTTTTGACAATACCAAGCAAGCCTTCCACCAATACCAAGCAAGTCCATCCGTGACCATGGTTGCAGTAAAGCTTCTGAAACGTCGGGCTACACACACACACACACACACACACACACACACACACACACACACACACACACACACACACACACACACACACACACACACACACACACACACACACACACA
>JAFELO010000115.1:640483-680681 GCA_017140195.1 Eumaeus atala
CACACATACACATACATACACACACACACATACATACACACATACACACACATACACACATACACATACACACATACACACACACACACTTACACACACATATACACACACATACACCCATACACACATACACATACACACACACACATACACACACATACATATACATATACACATACACACATACACATACACACATACACATACACACATACACATACACACACACATACACATTCACATACACACACACACACACACATATACACACATACACACATACACACACATATACACACATACATACACATACACACGCATATACACACATATACACACATACACACATACACACACACATACACACACATACATACACATACACACACATACACATACATACACATACACACATATTAACATACACACACATACACAATTATACACACACACACACACACACACACACACGGAGACTGGTCAACGTGATCTGTGTGTCCACCAGAATTGACAACAAAATCGGTTGTTCTTTTGCACGTTACTACGATTCCATCCGGTGCACCTGCCCTATGGCCAGTTTCCGTGTATTTCCATGTACAATTTTGAATTTTAACAATGTCTGTTCAAGCAGCCTGTGTCAATTAACAGGGGTTTATTGAGGAAAATAAATACGAAGCAATAGTGCTTCAATGATTCCTACATCAATTTAGTAGTGTCAATGTGTCAAGTAGTCCCCTGGTGCCTTTTGTGCCAGAGGAATGTTGCCCGTGGACTGTGTATTTCACTTACATCTTGGAACATTTACTTGAGTAGTGTAAATAGTTTTTTAAAGAATGTAGAAATAGAAATATATTTATTCTCTGCTTCACAACACCACCGACGTAACATACAAAATTAAAAGAAAAATCTAATACAGTAGGCACTTAGATATAATTAATTGTTATCCGCACAGCAAGCGGTGTGAGGAGCATAGAATGGGATGTGACTCGGAATACGACGGAGAATTTAGATTCACCGCCACCGATTTTCAGTGACGTAGTGATCGGTTTGGGTATAAATAATAAAACAAACCATATACTTTGTCTCGAAATAAAAATTGTAACGAAGAAAAAATAAGCTTTTATAGTGTGTTAGTTTAATAAACAAATATAAAACAATTAAAAATATAAAATAGCTTATTCGAAGTAATCTCCATTGGCTGCAGTAGTCCTTTAAACGTAGAGGCCAGTTATAAATAGAGGCACGCATTCTTTCCATGGGGAAATTCTTACTGCCAATCGTATGGATTGTTTTAGGGGCTCCGGTTATCATGGCGTTTAAGCTAAGCTATACTATCATAATCTGCGGACTAAGGTCGGGATTAGATGAAGGCCAGTGTTCAGCTATGATGAAGACCGGAGCTTTCTTTCAACTAGGATCGGGTGGATCGAGCTTTATGACTTGCTGGAAGGACCATACTTGGTTATTGAATATGTTGTTATTAAGGGACTTATCTACATTCTCAAGAATCGTATCTTGATACACTTGTGCCGATGTTTTGATTCCTTTTTCACAAAAATTTGGCCCAGTCACTATTTCATAGCTAAATCCTCACCAAGTCCTCGAAACGCTGCACTCTGTCGACTAATTCCCTATTCTTACTTCCTTAGAACTTTGAGTATAGATACGGTCAATTTGTTTGTTAACATGCTGCACACATACGGTCACTTGGTTTGTAAACATTTTCTCATCCGTAAACAATTTTTTTCTGTGCCCCTCCCTTGGCTTACACTTCAGTAGTTGTTTCGATTTTACCACCCCATTCATGTTTAACTTGTCATCTAAGAAATGATCAGTTTGTCTCTTGCAAATCCAAAGTCATCTCTTAAAATACGCGGCATTGTTGTAGGTGCTATATTCATTACCGGAGATAAATTCGAAGAAATCTTGTCCTTAAGCAAAAGCTTACGGATTTAGTTTAAGTTTTAAAAATTGCATTTAGCTCCATACCTATTTTGTGTAATGCTATCACAGCGATTCTGTTGACTATATGTAAGTTTTGATATCACAAAGTATTGTACAATGTATTGGCAACAAAATGAGAAAACACAATGAACAATCGTACTCCAAATTCTAATGTACTATTATTTTTATTTTCAATTATAACAGTATTTATGGCCAGCATAAGTGTAGATATAATTCAATGAATTAACACAAATATTATTACTTACCACATGACTTGATGTGGTTGCGGTCCAAATGCTTTTTCACCTCACAAATGATGCTCTGACACCAAACATAAAGACGCCTCGTCTCCTTATTCGGTAAAGCTACCAACCTTACAACAATTGCCTTTAAATGTTATATTTTTTATTTGTTAAGGATTCAAATTTTTGACAGGGGACTGTATAGAAATTCTGAAGACAAAGTTTAAAGATGCTAACTAAATGTTATACAATTTGTTGGAGACCATGTTTTATGATATTAATATACTTTTAATAATGACATTAACTGCCAAATGTACGTAGTTACAACAGTGTCTGTCTAAATCTCCTTTTTAGGTAGGGAAACAGCGATGGGGACAGCCAGGGGACTGTATTTTTATAGCTTCTAAGATAACAAAAAAAAAAAACAATTATTTTTTGTTATTTTAGTATTTCTAAAAGCAATGGGCCCGTATAGTTGCAGGGTTAAAGTTTCAATTGACATGTTTTTCTTAATCTAGAATCACCTTTAAAAAAATGGGACGAGGGACAGCCGATTACAACATTACAGAGAATTACCCTTATATTTGTATTATACATATTTCTTTAATCAATATCATGAATATATAATATTTCTTAAATTTGTAAACAATCTTAAATGTGTTTCAGTTACCTAGCGCCTGTAACAAAAGTTCTTAAGTTACTTACTGCATGCCTAATGGGCGTAATAAGTCCACAGATTATTATTATTATATAGTTGATTTACTATACATTGCCACTTGGTGGACATTCATGTTAAAACTTGAAGAAATAAATAAACTTTATGTACGTTTATTGTTTATATTCCAGGTGGCCTTCAGAGATGGATCCATCATGGTGGAGACCACGTTACCTAACACTATAGTGCTAGACATGGTGTCCAGGACGTCGGGCAAGCGGGCCGTGTTACAGGGCTTCGGCGGTATGGGACAAAATGTGTACTTACTACTGTTACTGTCATACCTTTAATTGTTTAGACTTAAAAATTACCCATCACCGTTTTATAGTACTTGGGTCCTGATGGAAGAGCACTGGGTTTGTCGATTTCGCTATTAGGTGTCTGGGCGTCTTGCGTCAGTGGTTGTGCCGTACGGTGCATATCCTGAGTTTGTTAGGGCTAGCTAAGAAGAACGTGCAAGGTGGACAGGAAAACGCACTGCTGTAGATATAGCCTAAGATTTTAATAACAAAAACATGTTGTTAGGCCAGATCCCTAACGGGCCACAGTCTTTACAGAAACGTAGCTCTCTTCCTACCTATCTTTACGCTGCTTTTCAATTTCCTTACTTACGTTGGTCTCTTTTATCTAATGGCATAAGGGGGAAAACAAGCAATTGGAGCCTTTTGATGACTACCGACACCCATGGACATTCGCATGATTGTAACACAGATGCGTTGCATCACATTATTCCCCTCAATGGGCGACCGGCTAATCAACAACAGCCCGAAACACGACAGGGACGCTGTCACTTATTACTTATTAGCGCCGGTTCCAAGCGAGCGAGAGGTGTCATGCACCATGCATGGCACAACATCCTCCCATCCTCCTCTTTCTTCTAATTGTAACGGTCTCATCACGCTTTCACCAGCTTACTGCTCAAATTAAGCATGCGTAAAGAGCTTTCCTTGTTTGTGTAGAATCTCAATCGGCGGTCGCCATGGTGTCCAACCAGTCGTGTCGTGGCGGAAGAGTCATAGGCGTGATCAGGTTCCAGCAGAGCAGCGACGGGCCGATGGTGGCCGACGGCAGCATCGACGGCCTGGCGCCCGGCAGGCACGGACTGCACGTGCACGATGCGGGGGACTTGAGTATGGTGAGGCACCTGCTGAAGGGGAGGACGAGGCGGGAGAGGGAGGGCTTGAGAGTACACGCGGCCAGGTGCTTAAGCACATGCTAAAACGTGAAATTTTGCTTAAGACCACAATTGAGAAAAAAATAAGGGTTGAAGCGGAAAACCTAGCAACTGTAATTAACTGTTAGTCATGTCATGTATTTTTGAATGTCCAATAACAATGCAAAGTCTGGGAGGTGGCGGTGTTTGGACACCAACCCCGTGCATCGATGTTCAGCGGGCGTGTGGATTCTACCGTCTGCGCCTGATTTCTCTTCGGTCGCGAGGGACTGTCACCCTGCCCCCTACATTATGTTCTGCGCATTTATTGAAGTTGGCTAGTCTCTATAGAGATGGCGATTCGATTGAGAGAACAATACTATTACTTACCTGCCGAGTTACGGGGTGTTGTGTACAAAATCACGGACCGTATTCAGTACTCGATTCTCATTCCGAATATGTATAATAATAGGTTCCTAAAGTTGGACCTAAACGCCTGTGAAATAATTATGATTCGGTTACCCAGGCCGGGCGGCCGCTGCTCGTCCGCACAGCAGACGCGCCCGGAATCTTTGACGTTTGGGCGCGCGAGTTTCTGTCGGTATCATAGGCTTCCGATATTTAAATTTGGTGAAGTTTGTTGGTTTTTCGTTTTATTGGTTACATAGGACCGTCACCCCGTGACTACAATGTCGGATGTTTGACATGTACGTTGTATATGCTGGTATGCAATAAAACAAATATAAATTTCTAGGGCTGCGAATCTATTGGGGCCCACTATAACCCTCTGGGAACCCCGCACGGAGGACCTGAGGACCCGCCACACAGGCGACATGCTGGTGATTTGGGCAACATCGTGGCAGATGAGTCAGGCAGAGCCACCTTCAGGATACTGGACAACGTGCTCAAGGTACCAATAATCTTAACCGAACATTTACAGACCCTTTCTAACGGTGCCAAAAACATAGTTTATTTCTGTTAATCAGTTTTGTGGATGTGTGTAATGGAGTGAAATATACAGTTGTTACGCACTCCACCTCGCAGGCTCCGCCCATTCGGAACGTTACTCTTACTATGACTCGGTACATTGCTACGGCGTCATACTTTTACGTGCACACAGTTAGCGTGATCGATATACATTACGTCACTGCGTCAAAAACGGCACAATAATAATAATAATTATTGATATATTACTTTTTAATAGTTATTTGTCTCACCACATTGGAGACAAACGTACCCTTCTGTTAAGAAAATCGAGACTGTGATTGAGCCGCCTTTTAACTTAAATGTTTTGTCTAGTGAAATTTGTACAATAATGTAGACAATGTGTGCCTTGTCTTGTGTGAATTAACATACAAAATAAACATCGACATATTGTTTAAGCAGACATGGTCTTTCCATCTTCACCTCATCCCCTCCAATGTGCTATTAGACTCATACACACAGTACAAAACGCGATAGACTAGCGCTTCACGCCTGTCTTGTATCAGTGAAAGACCACAGCGTGGTTTTGCCATGTTGCCAGCGAGTTGACAAGTTTTATTATTTTATTGGCTTTGCTACAGCACAGGCCTTTCACTATTGCGCGTGATATTGCAGATCTCTGACATAGTGGGCAGGTCTGTGGCCGTGAAGGAGAGAGCTGATGACCTCGGCCGGGGGGAGAGTCCAGCGTCCAAGGTCGACGGTGACGCAGGCTTGTCGTGAGTATCTCTCTGCCAAAGTCAATTATAATGGTAAACCATTCTATTTTCCCTTTCAATTAAGTTTGTGGTTGCTTCCCCTAGCGGAACTTTTCTACAAAATACTCATTTAGTGGAGTTAGAGGTTTTATATAAGGTGTTATGGACTGGAGTCAGGAGCATGTTACATAGTACAGGCAAGTGGAGCAATGTGAAGTAGCAGGTGGTGCTCTGCCGACTCGTAGCACGGACAGGTGGAGCGACGCCCATTCGCAGCAGTATAAGCCACTGTTATACCAAATCTCATCTTGTTGCAGGCTTTTTTTGATATACCAGGCAGACAATCAGTCAGGACATATTGCATCCTACTATTCTACTCGTATTATAAATGTCAAAGTTTGTAGGTGTGTTTGTTACTCGTTCACTGCAAATACGGGTAAATTAAATTGGATGAAATTCATTACAAAATACATTATCATCAGAGCATAAAATTAATTTTTTTTATCCTGAAAAAATTAACGGTACCACCATAGTCATATATTTTACGCGGATGAAATGACAGGGCACAGTTAGTAATGTATAAGTACTTATATTGCGTACAGCGTGGCGTGCGGCATAATCGCGCGGTCGGCGGGCGTGCTGCAGAACGCTAAGCGCGTGTGCGCGTGCGACGGCGTCGTGGTGTGGGACGAGCGGGACCGGCCTCTGGCGGGCCCGGGCCGGAGGGGCTGCTGTCAGGGGGACAATAAAAAATCTTGCAAAGTCTATTAGGTAGTTTCATTTTTGAATCCCCAAGTAGCTGAAATTGGTCAACGATTGGTCGTTGGAGGTATTAGAATACCTGACGACGTGTATGTGACGAATGTTAGTGTGTTACCTACTCTGCTCTAATTGCTTGTTCCCCCTAAAGATTTTTTTATTTATATGAGATAAAAATACATTTACTTATTTGCCATCAGAACAAGTTATACGCAGGAGTAATTATATAAAACAATACACGAACAATTTATATAATTTTATTACTTACTATTAATTATATACAAAAAGACCTAAAACGATTACACATGGAACTCAATAGATTGATAATGAAAAACAACCACCGTTTCAAACGTCAATAAAATAAAAGGTAAGTACAGAGAAACGGCGCGCAAATGGCAAAGATGACGTGTCTCGAGGCGAAAAGAGAATGAAGACATTTGTAAATTTGGGAAAACATTATTTAAAAGGTTTTTTGTGTAATTATTTAAAATATTCACCAAGATTGAAGTTTACATTAAACAGTCGATTAGTGGATCGAAAATTTAAATGGAGTATTATTTTTGAGTGAACAATTTGCACGCCATAATTGGCAAAACAATATGATTTTTACAAACAAACCATCTTTTTTATCTTTATGGTTTTTACAAAAGTTTCAAGTGCACTTTTATATTATATGTAAATTAATTGTAAATGTAACATTTTTCTTATTAAAATTAGACTTATAAAAAGTAAAGACATTTAATTAAATTCGAAGAGAACTATTTATGTACCTAGACATGAAATGTCCGGGAAAATATGACATATTCGACGATGCTTAAGGTTGCAATTGCTGTGCTGTACAGAAACGCTGCTCGTCACCCATACGGTCACTGCATGCTGTTGCCGACCTCGCTCTCTGGAATATTTCAAGTTCGGATTAGTGAGGATTCATTAGTTGGTAAACATAACATTTTATTACTTTGTGTTCTTTTTGTAATAACCACATCGTAAACCTATCAATTTGCCACGTTCTTTTGTAACGGCTGCATAATAAAGCGTAATTATAGAATTCCTTGTGACACGATTTCGAATGGAGGTTAAGACAAAATGGCGGACTCACGTGGAGTGGGGGTACAGCCTCGTGAAGGCCACCTGTTAGTAACGCTGCTGACGGGACTAAATCTCGATTTAATTTTTCTCTGGAATGAAAATGAGCAATTTTGAAATACTCATCTGCCAATCATCGACGTGCACGCCTTGGGATAGCTCAGAGTGTCCTCTCCATGATTCGCAATGAAATTCATAAGTAATGTAAATCGTTGACTTTTATCATAACGCAAATTGTTTATTAAATGTGCGATGGTAATATTAGTTATGGAATGCTGGCGAAACGTGTTACAGTGAATAAGATGGAGAATGTTTAAATTGTACGTATTACTTTACCAGACTTATTTAGTGTTATTGTGATATGAAATCCATGGATCCAAATTGTGGAAATCACGATCACGGAAGAGGAGACAAATATGCCCATATTGATGTCTTAAGTTTACGCGAATGTTACTCATTACAATAAAACTAATTTCATGGAATGTCCACCCATGACCATAGTTGCTGTAAAGCTTCTCCAATGTCGGGCTAGTTAAATAATTAAATAAACCGTGATAGAATCCGTAAAAATAGTTTTATTGTTATAAATATGTGCAGGTTATAACATTATAATCGGCAGGCTGACACTCGGACACGTCGCCTCTCGGGACCCAGTGCCTGGATATGAGGCTCTCAGACTCGCAAGTCGCACGAAGTGTACGATTTGATTGCCCTCATTTCATTCTTTACACTTACTCGGATACATTCCCGACATTAATAGCTTTTATTTCTTCTATTCTACATGTTTGTATTATTACTCTAAAATATAAAACTGTTCCAGAACTCCTATATTCTATTCATTCTATTGTAGTGTGAGCAACTGGTACTATTAGGACGGGGCGACATGCAGAGTACGACATCGATAAGCGCAGAGCTCTACAGTCAATAAAAGAAGGAAATCTATTTACTGTCACCTCTCTGTAGTCGGCCTCTGCGACGACGGGAGTGAGCAGGTCCACCTTCTTCAGCGGCGTGTGGTCCATGTTGTGGACCACCTTGTACACCTCGGACTGCTGCAGGTGGTCTAGAGGCACCGGCGGCTTCTCGTACTTCATGAAGTTAACTCTGCAATTACATCGTACATATTTTATATTCTCACATAACAGCGTAGCTTTTGCTGCCTGTTTAACTTGGAATAGTCTCCAATTGGGAGGGAAAATAACGATACCGTTTAACATTTAATGCGTTTCCTCGCAAGTTTTTGGTTCGCAATGCGCAATTTAAATTTGCGAAATTTAAAAAATATTGTAAAATCTTCTAATCTGTATAAAATCTTCTAATCTTATTCCCCCGCTTCTACAATATAAAATACGCGACCGTGAATTGTGGCCGCGGTTCATTGTAGGGCTCAGGTAATGATGGTGCCCTCAGGAGCACCGCGCATACCTCCGAGGCTCTATGGTCATGCTTCGAAGCGCGTCAACGTGTAATGTATCGCGGTAAGTTCCGCAGACGCGTATGCAGCTGACCCGTCCACACCAGCGGAGCGTCGTCTACGTGGAAGTTCGCGGCGCGAGTGAAGAGTTTAAAATAGTTACAATAGGTATATTAAGAGCATCTTAACAATTGTTTATATTATAACTAATATCGATAACAAAAGGGGATTATTCTAAATATTTGAAAGAAAATATGTACATAGATAATAGGTCACACCAATCTGTTTTATTAATGATGCAATAGATGTTATAAGAGTATAGCAACGTCGACATTCAAATTCTGGAAAACGTTTAAACAAAGGTTTTTTTTTTGTATTCAGACGAGGTTTATATCAATAGAAATAGGTATAAATATTTCATTATCAAGTAGGTACGTAACGTCAACTATACTTGAAGGAAGGCGGAAAATGGACAAAAGTTGGAAAAAAAGAAAACCGTATTTAATTTTTATTGGAAACACAAATTCTTTTCATAAGTATCATGCTAATTCCCAAACATTATACTTAAATGTACGTACAACGCATATTTAATGGAAGCGTACAGAATAAAAGATATTCGATTTATGTGATTCCGAATGGAAATGTCAAATACACGTTTTTAAATTATTGTATAAATGTAACAGGTATTAACATTTATCTATACCTATTCAATAATTAAAATCTATACCTATTAAAAAATTTCATGCGCATGTACAAAACAGACCAAATAAAATAACGAAATCCTGTACTAATATTTCTTTCAATTTATAATGGTATGAGGAATAAGAATCAAAAGATCAAGGGGTTATTTCGGTGAACATACCTATTTAATTTCTTATCTCTACTGTAACCGTTTTCACTTTCAACCCACGGCCAGGCGTCGTTCCAGAATTCGATCTGTCGATTGATAATGAGCAATGAATACATGCAGATGATACGCTACTTCCCCCAATGACAATATCCATTACAGAGAAAATCGTTTGGCAAAGTCGTATAAGAACTCGATTTACGTGTAAATAATTCAACGCACTTATATATCCATATTTTTTTTTAAAAGTCGTATAATAACTTGATGTTGCGTGTAAAAAATTCAACACACTTGTTGTATATCCATAAAGTTAATTTTTTAAGGGCTTAGGCGATCGGACATCATAATCTATAATGTCCGATCTCGCCCAAATGTTTTTCAGATTCACCAGTTTTTTTTATTTAAAATACAATTATTACAAAGCATTAGCACCAGTTTCCCAGCCCCGACCTGAAAATAAATGTTGAAACCAAGTCAACAGGCGCTTTTGCAGGAATTGGAAAAACTACAATGTATTCATATTTAAAATGACAAAGCAACCTGAGGGAATCCCTTATTCCAAGGCCATGTACTAATTATAGCATCTTCATTGTGTAAACAATCTTGTATTCTTTGACCTCAGTGTCCGCTTATTCCAAGAGTTATGCGTATATGTTCAGTCAATTGAAGTAATGTGGAGATACAACCTTCCAGGACTCTCTTTCCTGCTTTACAGAATTCCTCTTTTCCCTTCATGTTATTTAGATTAATGGAGGCAATGGAATATACTTCCTTTTATAATTATTGCGGTTACCTCTAGCTCAACGATAACGGATTTGCTCTAAAACAATATTGCATATTGCAATAACATCAAGACGATACGAGTATTTTTTAATAATATGTAAACATTCTAGTCTTTGTTTCTTAAAATATCTTGCAATCGTGATATTTTTTTTCCTTAAAATACCTTGTAACCATGATTTTTTTCTTAAAATTTCTTGTAATCGTGTTTTTTTTTGCTTAAAATATCTTGTAATCGTGATATTATAGTCTTTATTATACTAATAATATGATACCTATAGTAAGATTATGCGAACATACAGCAGTGAAACTATTTATACATTTATTTAAGTCTTCTTTATCGGCGTTACACATGCCTTTAGTGGAGATGCGTCAAATGACGGCAATTGATTTGTGCATGCCAAAGGACAGAAGCTAACTTGTAGCACAGGAACGTGGAGCTATGTTCACTCGTAGCACAGGTAGGTGGAGCTAGGACCACTTGTAGCATGGACAAGTGGAGGTACAATCACACCTAACACTGGCCAAGTGGAGATAAACTTACACGTAGCACCGCTACGCAGCCCCTTTGATTCAGTAGGCCCTTTGATTGCACATTTTTAACTTTTCAACATTTCGGATACATTTCAGCTTGGTGAGCTTATTACATATATTATAGTCTTTACAGCTGTAAAGTACTGAAACTACGAAATTGTAAAGTATTAAAAATATGTACATGGTCTACTAAACTTTCCGTCTTTTCTAAAGCTTTAAAACTTCGATGAATTTCGTGATACACAAACGTCAGGTAGGAGGATAGGTCACAACATGCTCTTCGAATCTTTAACCAACCTCTCGTCATATGGCAGAAGTTCGCTTTCAAATGACCTAAAAATATTGTGATATGATTAAAATGACGAATGTTTTTCCTAAAACTAACAGACAGTGGTTTTAATCATCGTCACCCTAAAGCTAGATAGCATAAAAACCATAAGTAAATTTTCTAGTTCGGCGTTGGACTGATTTAGATAAATTTATAAATAGATATATTCTTGTTATGGCACAATGTAGCAACACGCTACGAGCGCAGACTACGATTAGTAATACTTCTATTCGCATGCCCTGTATATATCTTCTAATATTATTTGATGCTCTTCATTATATAGAATAATGGAAGTGGGTATTAGCAGGTAGGTATAGCAAGTTGCCTTTATGTTTTAAAAAGGTGTATGGTTTTGCTAATTATAAAATTTTAATTGAGTGACAATCAAATAAATTGTGGATTTAACTTCGTCTTCATTAATATAACATGTATATGGTTAATGCGTAATTAAATTTTACATATAACCCAACACAATGGGTCAACACAATCTAAATGTATGAGATGTCTCATTTTTTTGTTTCTTTCCTAAAAATATTACTAAGTACGACTAATAATTTTATAACAATACATATCTGAAAAGTGTCAAGAAAACAAAATAACTGAATGTTGACACATGTTTTTAATCTAGAAGCGATACTTTTGTAATGAAACGTGAAAATGTAAATCATTTAGAAAAGTTCTAAATACCCAATCGCTTTTCCTTTTATAACCTCCGCTTGTGCTGTCAACGCTTCGTTAATTCGTTGTTCGTTGTAGGCGTCCTCGGGCTTCCGCCATTTCCTACCGCCAGGGAGGACGACGGGCCTCTCGGCGGGGACGGGGGGTCCAAACATGGGGCGTGGCTTACCCACGCGTGGGGTCGATCTCTGTTTCACTTGCCTCGACTCTTGTTCTATTCTCATTTGTTCGATTAGTTCCTAATATTGCATTATTATTTATTAGAAGGTAAATTATTCAATTATGAAAAATATTACATACCTATGTATTTAGTGACATTCGTTTTGCCTATAGCTGCCTTTTTTTTAGTAAAAAGGCTATCCTTGCTAACTTGTGGAAAAACTAGTTACTTTTACTTTTTTAAACGACTTGTTGAGTAGTATCGAAAAATGTATATAGACCTTGTTCGCATTTTTCATAATCTCGAATAATAATTTTCAGATTTTTACAGGTTTCGTTTAGAAGTAGTTATTACGAATCTAAAATCTAATATTGTTGTGGTACTAATCTAGTGATATGTTGGGCCGTTAAAATAAAAGCCAATTTAGCTTCAAATATTAAGAGTCACCTTCTTTTGTAGTTCTAATCTTTTCTGTTGTTCTATCATTCTCTCTTCTTCTTCTCGGAGTAGTCGGGCCTCTTCTTCTCTCCTAAATTGAGCTTCTTCTACGGATATTTCTTCTTGTATCACCGGAATTTCTTCATTTTGGACAATTTCGTTAGTACTTGCCTCTGCAGTTTGCTCGGTCTGTGTTTGTTCAAAGTTTGCCACGGCGTCTGAATGAATTGAAAACAACCATTAATCAAAACCAATTAATTATTTATTTTTCATAGTAATGATGACTATTATGATTATTAATTTAAGAAACAATGTTAAAACCAGTGTAAACTCCTGTGTAAGAGGCGCTGACGTACTATCGAAGAGGCACCTCTCGTACAGTACCGACTATGGTTTTGTGTTTTGTGCGTCTACGTGCATATCTCAAAAAATCCCTTTCCTCTTTCCAGATGTATTCTTTTTATTAAATGAAGCCAACGAAACTGTTAAGTCTCTCTGTGATAATGTTTATAGCAAGATACCGCTTACCATAAACATTATATAACCTGCGAATACATATTTGCCACTCTTTGCGCTAAATAAAACTTACCAACAGATTGCTCTTGACTCTCGAATATGGATATTCCTTCTAGAGTATTCACGGTTTTCTGTAAATATTTAATATTAATGAAAGATCATGCCACGAGAGGATAGATTATTACTCCATAGTTACATAAGGCATATCTGGCAGAAAATATATAACATACAAAAAAATTATTGTTGGCAATCATTAGATGTATGAAATTAGACTAAATTTTTTGGGTTTTTTACAAGCTTGGAAATTGCTATTCCTATCTGTACCATTGTCGGGGCTTAATGGCACATGTTCTCATAAGTTGTTAGTATATATTAGTCTATATAGACAATACCAACGATTCGATGCTGGAGACAGAATGGAACTGTAATAAAATATTCCGGGTTTGATTCCTTTGCTAAGACTTGACAAGAGTTTTCTTCCCGAATGACTAAAACTAAAGTAAAGCAAAATTTAAAAATCTTGAATTGCAACGTTTTTAACAATCGCCATTATGAGAAATGTTATATACTATTACGTTATGCATGCAAGTTCGAATCTCTGCTAAGATACCTGGTGGCTGATCTGGGTTATCTGCTTCGTCACCAGCTCCAGGGTCTGTTGGATGACGTTAGGCAGCTGCGCCAAAGCGGCAAGTTGCGATCGCATCTGCGCCAGCTGCTCCTCCAAACTTGCATTCGGATCTAAGGAGCAGAAGACCATGAATATCGTTTCAAATGCTTATACTTATTGGCTTGAATGCATGAGATTTTTTCCAATCGACAGCGGTGTATTGTATAGTCTATTTGTCGATGTAACAGCTGACGGCTATGTCATATATATATTTGAAGAGAAAAAAACCTGACCCGCATAGAATCGCGCGAATAGAGAATATAGAAATTTGTTAAAGTTAAAGATTATATAGAGAAGGTGGCCAGAAAGATAATAATTTAATAAATATTCATAAGATTTTATTATTTTAATTAAAATAAAACGATACGCACACTACACGTATACAATGCTTAAGCCCGTGTAATACGCGTAAGAGAAGATATTTGCCCATCCCTGTGGATGTTGTCTTATCATAAAATGGCCATTAATCAAGAATATTCCAAAGTCTAGAAGAACATAGTAACGGCTTCGTTTTGACTTTTAGCCGAAGTTTTGTAATATTCTTTAAAATTCAAATTCAAGTATCCAATGTGGAGAGAAACAAGTGTGACAACCGACACTTACTGTGTATGGCGTCGAATTTTTCTTGCTTATCATAAGTAGCGTGTTCTGTTTTGCATGTACTCACCGACCATGCTGTCAATGTTAGACATCAACTGGTCAGACAAATTATTTTTGTCCATTTCTTCTAAACTCTCAACGGCGTCTTGATGTTGTGTTGCTAACGCTTCTGCTTCTACTGTATTATCAAATCGTTCTTGTTGTTGTGGTTCTTCCAAATCAAATGATTGTTCCTGCGGTAATGGCGAGGGTGGGAGTGGAATACCTTAAAATAAAAGGAAAGCTTGTTAAATTTGCTATGCTTATACGAAATATTGGAGCAGGATCTTTCTCGCGTCTAAGACATTGTATTATATTCATCGAAGCTTAACCAGTTGTTGGAGCTCAAGGAGGAATATCTTTTCTCTTTCATAGCGACGTCTATATGAACATAATTTACCTCCAGAGTGTTAAAGGGTGGATAAATTTGATATCTCCACGGTATATTATGAGATTGATTTTAATTTTCTTCATCTCGGCTTCGATAATAGGCATCCGTGAACAATAGTTGTAGATTTGACTTTTTGGATTAGAGATGAAGTTGAGAAGTATTAAGAGCATCTGCACAACAACTGGTGCAGATGTTATATACGACGAAGCAATTGCTATATTTATTCAGTGTGGAGCAAACGAGTATGCCACACGAACGAAAAAAAAGCTTCTCTAGTTATACGAAACGTAATTGGCTGCGACAAAAAGAGATAGCGAAAACGTGTGCTCGCATTTCTTTTACTCCATCATCATCATTATGCTCGCACCTCTCTCACTTACCCTACAATAATATACGAAACGTAACTGTCTTCTCTCTACCTTCAATGACCTCCGCCTCTCAACTCCCGTTGGGCGCCTTCTCATTCCGCTCTTGTCACACATTCAGCAGTTCGCAGCCCCCAAGTCATGCGTGCGTAAAGAAGTTTTACTTAAACTCGTAATAGTATTTTTACCAGTATCTTCCAGGTCAGGTACTTCGCTCTCAGGCAGCGGATCTACCGCTTCAACAAACTCTGGAACGTCTTCTGGTATTAAGATAGGATCCTCTGGTTCTGCTGGCGGCGCGTCTACTGCCTCCTTCTCTTCTGTAGCAGCTCTTTGTTCCCAAGGTAGGGGTCCAGTGTCAAAATCCTAGAAAATAAATGTAAAGAGTACTACGAATTATATGTAGATAAAAATCCTTGAAAAAGTGCCAATAATATTATCTTATATAATGACAGTGATAATAAGTTAAGATTTCTAATAATGAACGCTATGCCTAGCCTAGCACCAGGTAGAATATATTCCAAGGAGACCATTTATATTTTCGGGATGAAAAGTATTTTTTTTAATTATGCCAGATTTTAATCTATATTTGTGCCGAATTTGATCCAAATCCTTTCAGTAGCGTAAATTGCCGAACATAATCCTACTAAATAATACTACAAACGCGAATGTTTGTACGTAAGAAACTTATCCGTTCATAGTATTAAGAAGTTCAAGCAATTTTTTTATTTATCTGTTGTAGGTGTTTCGTTTTAAAATAATAGGCTAAATATAGACTCCTTTCCAGAGCGATGAAAATATATCTTAGCTAGATACCGATATCTTGATGAACATTCAAAATCCCCACCTCGGGTCTGAAGTCCGGTGCAATCCTTGGTTTTGGCTGTTTCACTATTCTTACACGATACGATTCCTGAAATCATATTGATTCATATACAAAATCGAATTTGTACCGCACTGAGTCGTAACACAATAATTTGATAAAATAGTTTAACAATGACACTCGACCGGCTGGAGCAGTGGTAACATAGCTTTGACGATCGTGCATGATACGTCGAAGATCAGGCTCCCATCCCGCCCAGGTAAAGGATGTTTACCTATGTATTGTATGTATTTCTAAGACAAAAATATTAAATATATACATTTTCTCAAATTTATAATAAATATACAATATATTTCCGTTGTTTAGTACCTTTAACACAAGTCCTTACGGTACTTAGCACAGGGCTAGGCTAACGTAATATGACAAGTCCACAGATGTTATTATAGGGACCAGAGTTTGCTGTGTAATGCTTGAAAGTGTTAGAACTTAAAACCTCGGTATGCAATAACGTCTCATTCTTCGAATCCGTCTGGTGCCAATATTGTCATGGAGTTTGTAGAATGGTATGGTACAGAAATTGTCGATTAATCTGTCTACTTAATTATATATATATANNCATGAAAACCGTCCGTATAAAAGATGTGCACACGTTTGTAGAAACAACTTAAAATCATGCGCGCAAGGTTGCCTTTACAAATGAAATCGTGTGTCTTGTGTTTTTGTAAATCAATGACCAGCCTCCTCTTGGGTCACTAGAAGGTTTTGTTACAGCAACAAATACGATTGTTAATAAAACAAAACGCAATCATTTAAAAAAGCTATTTTTCTGGTTGGGTAATTATTTATTATAGAATATTTAAAAAAGTTTTCATTCGCCATTGTGAGACGATAAAAATATATTTTTTTATTCAATGAAATTTACTTTTTCGATTACAAATTTAAAATCAATTCACCTAGGTACATTGAATCAAAATATTTAAAACTAACATTATTCTTGATTGAAAAAAAAAAAACTGGTTTGTGAACACTTACATCGCAATCTTCAGAATATCTGATAACGAATACAAGTAATCTAATCGACCACAGGGAAAACACGAACACTACTTTCCACTACTCGTAAAATACTAAACAGAACTTGTCCAAACTCTGCCAAAACTTGGACACACTTAGTGCCAAATTTTCAGTAGGTTTTGAATGCGGATGCGTTTATTTTAAGCTAAGTAATACACCTTAGGAAACTATTTCAGTGGCGTTTTAGAGGGACCATCGCAAATGTTTTTTTGAACTGAAATAGAATTTGATGTGTCGATTTGTCAATACACTGTTTAATCTCAAGGTGAAAACCAGGAACTAATCAAGAATTGATCCACAATTGAAAAGTGACGTGTTTATGCTTGATTGATTCTGTTAACACATAGAAAGCAATGCACGATGAAACAAACTGTAGCGTTAATTAATAACGAAGGACAAATGCCCACAAAGTGTGAAATAATATTTTTATTTTAACATACGTCTCCACGATCCGCCGTATCGTCATCCAAATATAGATTCTGCAGAAAATGAATTCCTTATCAATCATAACAACAATCTTTTTATTGAGCTAATGTCGTCACATACACAATCATTATACAGGCCAAGACACTTCAGCGTGCGATGGTTTACAGAAATATCACGATTACCTTCTGAGCACCATCAGATCACTTCAACGGTACAATAATATAGTATCCACCACCAAATATAGTATCATCTAATTTCCATATTATATGCCAAATTTTAGTTCAATTTTATAGTGTAAAATGTGTTAAATCGAGCTCGCAATATCGATGCAGCTCGAGATACCTCTACAGGGCGACTTCGCCATTTAAATAGCCAGCAGCCTTATTATTGTTGCGCTCAATATCGTTTTAGAATATCTTTGTAATGTAGCGGAGTAATATAAATAATTCATTATTTATTATATATTTCATTTGCACTTTGTGACATCTTACAACACCTTCAATATTAGTGAAAAAAAGGTATTTTTTATATAATATAAGGGATTGCATAAGGTTATTTTGTCGTGTTGCCTCCAATGGGCCACTAGAAACACACAAACCGGACGCAACGTGCTAGAACAGCTATTACTTTGCTGCAATATCATGTGAGCAAGGGGCAGGATGTGCCCCAGGTCTGCCGGTCCAATTTTAGTCGGGTTTGCAGGCTTCCCCGCCATGCGCCAAAGAGGACGTAGTCAGGCAGTTAACAGTGTGAAAAAAATCACACTTCTGAGAGTTTATTAAAATGGTTTAGAGTTCTGAGAGTTTATTAAAATATTATTAAAAATGAATAAAAAAGTAAAAAAAAATTTAAGTTAAACGGTTTTATACTGCAGATAAATGTACTAAAATCTGAAAAATAATTTCATGGTTGGTACGATGACTGTATCCATGAAATTATTTTTTAGCTTTTAGTACATTTATCTGCAGTGTAAAACTGTTTAACTTAAAAAAAAAATACTTTTTTTCTGTGTTTTTTGTATTTTGTAGAATTTGTTGTTACCATTTTGTTCCCATGAGTACTGGACATTTTTACTGTCGACCCCCCCCCCCCCATAGGTCCAATAGAGGGACAAGGCTGTGTAGAACAAGATGTGCCTGAATCTTGGGGAAAAACGCTAACGACATATCATTTTTATCCACCCTAATGCCCTACAGTTCTCGGCGCGCTTTTATCTTTTACATTAACTAGGGTGGTGTACCCCTAGCGACGTATCATTTTTGGCCACCCCAACACCACACAGCCCTCGACAGGATACCAGATCTTGACTTGGGTGGGAGATTCATATTGTAATTTTGTATAGTATACTGTATTATACTTACCAAGCCCTTTAAATTGATGGGATTGAAAACTACATTATCCGCCATCTTGTAGCGGCGGCCATCTTGGATTCACAATAATATTGAATATAAATATTACATTGTCACCAGAATCAAAGGCGTATAACAAATTTCAGATCAAACGGTTTACGGTAAGAGGGTTAAATTACAATTACTAAATTTGACCCAAATGTTTGGGTGAGACAAACGGGGTGAACTAAATAAAACCGTTTAAAAATTGATTATTTTTTGTTTTTTCTTTCTGTTTGCTAAAGTGCTCTTAAGCGAGGGCGCTAGTTTTTATTTAGTTTCACCCGCCCCGATGGTTTTTTTCCAATTAAATCTTGCAAGTTAAAATTAATCTGCTGGTTACCAGTTTTGTAAGAGGTAATGTCATGCTGTATTGCAGCGGAATTGTCCGGCACGACCGGGGAGGTACCTCTAGCTCACTTGATACCGCCGTAAAGTGACATCTACGGTGTCGCATTTCCCGCCTTTCCTGCGGTTTGTGAGTTGGTTGGGGGGGGGGGAGAGATGAAAAGGAGGGCAACGCATCAGCATAGTAATTATGCTGATGTTCTTGGGCGTCGTTACTCGTAGAAGGCCTCTGATTGTTCGTTTGTCCCCCTATAGTATAAAAAAAAAGTCGAGTTGAAATTTTGTTTGCAAATGCAAATCACGTATCATTGCATCAAATAATTATGACATGGAGCCAATCTGATGATTGAGTTAAACGACAGAACGCCATCGAGTTTGTACCTGTTTGACGTGTCTAGGCTTTGATAACTTCAGACCTAAGTGTAGTTTTTAATAAGACGTTTGTTCTATTTCGTTTAACATGTAAATATTATTAAGAAGTGATATACAACTTGAATACGCCGAAAAATATCAAAAATCCACACCTACACAATACTGTACTGACTAGATCGGTTAATGAACCCGTGTGAAGAACACTCTGTATGTTGAAGAACTTGCTCGTAGATGGCTTGAATGTTAAACAATTCCGTCCCTGAAGTATACAAAAGCTTTTGAACCACAGTTATGAATAATAATAAAGGTCATGTGCCACTCGTCTCTCTATGTCTACTTCAATAGGGAACTCGTGTGAATGTGTATGTATGTATATAATTTAAAAAACATATGAAACTGACCTCGAAGTTATAATTCAAAGCGTCCTCCTTGTTGCCGCAAAACACCCTCTTCTGGTTCGGCTTCGGTGCTGGCTTTTGTAAAAACGTCGTCCATTTCTTCTCCTCCTTTTGCTTCAGTTCCCGACTCCTCAGGATCTCCTCATTAAGCGCTTTCAGCACTTCCGAATCTTTCAACGATCCGATGGAAGGTTTTATTTTCATGAAGTCGACGCTGCAATCATCGTCCGTTCGATGCATGTGCGACTTGAGGACTCTTGCCAGGCTACATTTCAATAATTTTGTTTATTTGTGTATTGTGTTGTTTTATTTGTCAGTAATTTGTGGGCTGATAAAAACAGCTTGTGAATTCTGGTATTCCACACTGCACTTGTGTTTATAAACAACAACACATATTTCGTTATTGAGTATGAAATTAGATCTTAGTTTTTCATACTATTTAATTATATTTACTTATTAAAAAAAAATAATGCTAATCAAAGTCATTATATTTATTACAACATATGATGAGTAATTAATACCTTTTTTATAGAATATGGGGGCAAACGAGGAATCGGCATTTTACGTCTACCGACGCCCATGAACTCCTTTAGGAATACTTTTTGTAAAACTAAATATTTTATGTGAATTAACTCGATCTTCTTTTTATGTTAGAAATCTTCTTAAATAAAATAAAGTCTCCAAAGGCTATCTGTCTGTATGTCTGTATGGATTTTCTCAAAATCTACTGAACTGGTTTTCATATGGATTTCGACCATGGTCAGAGCGATTCCCGGCGAAGGTTTGAATGTATATTTTGACCCCTGCTTTTGACGGGTGGAGCAAATCGATAGTTATAATATACTTATCTATCTACGACTACAATTTCCTGAATGTGATGAGATAGTTTTTGATGGACATTTAGTCGACAAGAATAGAAATAGGCAACGTACAATATGAACATATTAAAACTATGAGCGAGAAAATGACCCAAACGAATACGCGCCGGATAATCATATAAACATACATTATTATAGAGTTTGATCGTTTCGAATTTCCATGTAGTGATAGTGTGGTAATGATGATGTAACAAAATTATTGAAATTAAATGACTAGAGCTTGCAAGTAACAGTTATATCGAGACACTGAGTTCATTTGATTTACTTGTTGAAATGAAAAACAATGAGCTAACAGCCAAGTATGTACATGTATTTATTTTATCAGTTTATTTGAAAATAATATCAGATGCTATAGCTATTAGAAATAATCGCATAGCTTCTTGTGATAGATGTAGAGGATGTCAAGATGAGTGTCTGATTTGATACACAAGGCCGAAGTTAGTTGATTCAGATTCAGCTGTTTAATTTATTGTATTTTTTATACTATAGGGAATATAAATACTTAAATGAGCAATCGAGCCTTCTTTTTTGTTTATGCGGGGAAACGCATTTACGCGCCGTCACTGGCCCTGGGCGGGCTCCAGTGGTGTGTGGGGCCCGCGGCACATTATACAGTGCCTAATACCCACAAACACCACCGCCGCAGTGCCGCCTTTGGTGAGGTGCCCCGGAACAGCACATCATTAGAGCATCTCGGCGGCTAGTCAGCCCCACAAGGGGGCGACTCCAACTCTACAGATATGATTGTCCCGTACTACAGGACAACCCACCGACAGTGTAATGGGGTGAGATTCCCATCTTTGCCCCTTGCCCCGTGCGAAAAGCGCCTCCTCATGTTGCTTTTTTGCCCCCTCCTCTTATAAGAGGGGTACCGAGAGCGATTCCTCCACCTGCTCTTTAGCCCCCTCTTTTGATAAAAGGGTGCAAAGAGCATCCCCTCGGTTCAATTAGCTTCGCCTGGGTTCCCTCCAGGCTACTGAGCCCCACCGCCACGACGAGGCTTGAGCCGCGGTGGGATAAGGAACTCGCCTGGAACAACCCAGTTGGGACACCATCCGTCACCCTCCGTTTTTGCCAGACCTCGCTTAACGGATTACCACTCATTTCGAATCTAAGTCACGAGAGCTCTATCGCAAAGGCATAACTGACCTGCCTATAAGATGATTACTATTAGATGGCAGAAATATATTGATAATAATAATAATATACAATAATAATGGTACTTATTTTGATTCAATAAATATGTTAAATTAAAAAAAATGAATTTCATCTTTTCGTTACAAATCAGCAATTTCATACTTTAACCACTTATATAGTCGTAAAAGTTCAAGAGTTAAAAATTTGATGCTAAAATTGCGCTAAATTATTTGAACCGAATATTCTGTCTTACCCCATAACGTGCGCTTCTCTCAGCATCTCAGCCTCGCCGGATATTAGTTCAGCAATTTGGTCTTCTGGTATCCCTGGCTTGCCTAGTTCCTCTGAAATGTAACAATCAAAATGTAGTATAAGTCGTCATGTATTTATAACTTGATTCGTCTTTTTGTACAAGGGCAAGTCGAAGGCAGACGGTCACGTGGTCGGGCACCTACGCGTTGGACAAGTTATAAAGGCTGCAACGCAAACATCCATTGTCCAATATTTCCGCTATGACGAAAATCACAACGAGTGGAGACGCCCTGCGAGGGTTGTATTATCTGGGGAAGACGATCCATCATAAAACCACCACCACTCTTTCAAGATTGTACGATTGAGAGGAAGAAGAACACTAGATTTTATTCCTATTATAGAAGGTACCTACTCAATGTATTTACGGCATATGAGGACAAACGAGGGATTAGGGCAATTTAGTGACTACCGACGCCCGCCAACAACCTCATATGTAGATGCGCTACCCTCCGGCACGATGCGTATAGTAAAAGTTCGCGCCGGTATATTGTGAGCGAGATGTAAGTGCGACTACCCACCGATCGATAAATGTTTGCGTGCTTTGTATGCGCACCGAGTCGGCACCACCGGGAGATCCCGCCTGAAAAGTGATCCCTATGCTATCGCGTCTCGTTCTGCTTGTGAGTAGTCGGTGGCTCGTTTGGGAACGTGGTAAAAGATGGTAGTGTACCCGCACTATGTACCGTACGCATGTCGGGCTTCGGTAGTCACCAAATAGCTTTGGTCGCTGTTGTGTAGAATAAAAATAATATTTACTTACTTGCAATTTCAGGATCAAATACAGGCTCCTCTAAGCCATCAACAATGCCCTGCTGGGATCCTATTATTTCTCCGCTCTCAGTCTTGTATACTTCTATTTTTTTTGTCTCCCACACAATCTTAAAAACAAAACGTACTTTGTTATAATTGAACCCAAGCTTTTAAGACATTTAACCACTATAGTACGTATATATCAGGTAAACTGAGGGCTATTATTTCTCCTTAGTGATAGTATGAACAGTGGCACACTATAGACAAATTGTATAAGTAACAAGTATGATTTCAACCGTATGATTAATAAAAAGCTTTTTAATGAGTGTGTCTCAGCCAGTCATAACTATAAGGTTTCAGAACGATAACGCTGCAATAGCCTATTAGGCTTCATTTATTTTATAATCTAGGAATGGTAAGGTTTCAAGAATTATGTATTATTGCATACAATTATGTAGAAATAGCGTGATCATCCGTTTTCACCTGCATAATTACGATCCTATTAGTAGTAACGTCATGATATATAATCTATAAGCCTTCGTCGATTCGAGTACATCACAAAACAAATTGACTAACTCTTCATCTTTATATTGTTAGTATAGAACTAAAACTAACTATACTAAACTATAAAAAACTATAAAAATTAAACAGGTTTCAAGTTCCGAAGGGGTCAAAAAGGGGCTAACTATAAAAAATGGTAAACGTACTACACACGGTGCTGTGTCACCAGTTCCTTTACTTTGGACATGGCTGTACCCACTACTGCATGTTCAGATATTATATGTCACAATATTACATTTTCTCATGAAGTCATTTTCTGAATCGTTTCGAATATGAGTATATATCAAACATGTTTAAAAGATAAATTGCCAGCGTATCTTAATTGTTCTTACCTGTTCCGATAACTGCTGATCTGATAATTTTCTTTGCTTGTACGCTTCCGGATTAAATTCAACAGAGCGGTATCCCTGTAAGGGGTCTGTTACTTTTTCTTCAACGCATCTTATAGCATTTGCTGTGACATTGGAATACTCCGTTTGTCCATTCATTTGCGTGGACTCTACATTTTCAATCATATTTCTATCAATATTAATTTCACCATTTATTACCGTACTCTCATTTACTTCTAGAGAATCTCTTTTTATTTTAGCTAGGTTTATGGTTACTGTCTCAACGACATCATCATGCTTTTCTTCGCTAAAATCAATTTCGACTGTTTTAGTCACCTTGCCGTTCGTTGTTTCATCGCACTTGGTACTGTTTATTATTCTGCCGTTAAATACGACGGATTGCTCAGCGGACTGTTCGGTATCAACAGTATAATCGTGATTTTGCTTCTCTTCAATGGTTAAGTTATTTTGTTCATCACCAGACCCAATAACTTCTTCCTCATTGTCTTCGACGTAACCATTTGCTACATGAGTCTCACCGTTTTGCTCTGCAGGTTCCTCGGACATTATTTCGGTTGTAATTTCAGTTTTGTTTTGTTCTATTACAATCTCTTCATTCATTTCAATACCAACGGATTCTTTGTATTCTTCGATACTCCGAATTGTTTCGTCTATGGCTGACGTCAAGAGAGACGATTTTCTTTCTATCTCCATAATTTCTTCCTGAAAAAGTGTGTCCTAAATGTAAAACGTTTGTAAGATAAAATATTAACAAATAATTATATTTAAATAATTAAATATAATATAAAACATAAACAATTAATTTTTATCACATTCTTTGGTTAGAAATAATCATGTACTCACTATTTTCTATTTGACCTTTAAGATCTACAAAAAATCGATATAATGTCATGTCGAATGAATTTGCCAGTTCGGTTATAACACTAGTAATTGATTATGATACAGACATAATGTTCGCTATGTTCTCATCCAAATTACTTAAAAAGACGAAGCAAAGAATACTTTCCACTTGAGTTCCCTTACGTCATCAATATTATTCATATCGTATCAATTTTATTAATGATTTGTCACAAACCTTTTAATATAACTAGCTCCAGATTGGCAGTAACGATGAAGTTACTCCCCCCAGTAAGACGATCGTTATGGCAAATATTTGATGTAAATTATTTCGCAATAAATTTTTATATATTGGTTGCTAATGTTGTGAGTATGTTACATATTATGCTTATCGTAGTATTATATATCATACCTTTGTAATTTCATGTCTATCTGAACCTCCTCTCAATCCTGGCTTTACATACTTTGGTGGTGATTTCTTCTCTGGAGAAGTCGGGGTGGGGGGTGGTGGGTCAAACACTACTTGTTCAATATTAGTGTCTACTATCTGTGGTATCAATTTCTTTTTGACAATTTTAGAATCCTCATGATCACTTGGAGGAGTTACCGAACAATCTCTCGGTACCGGTGTAGCGCTACGGCTGCGAGGAGGCAGCGGAACTTCAAGCTTAAAAAAGTATTCATCAACTAAAGGCGTAGGAAGGACAGAGGTAGAAGGAGAACTACGATTATTTTCACCATTTTGTGTTACCAATTTTGTTTCGGTCAAATCGGTTTTCAAAGTAAGATTATGTTGTGCATTTGATTTTAATTGGGACTTAGCCGACACAACTGATTTGTGCTCTACGTTTTGATGCTTCTCAATGACAGAGTGTGCTTGAGCTTGGTAGTCTGAAACTTTACTAACACTAATTGCAGATGACGCTAATTTGGAATCCTGACTTTGTATTGAAAGTTGTTTCTGATTTGTAGTTTGTTTCAATTCCATACTTTGTTCACTTCTTGCTATGCGCTCTTCTGTTTGCATATGAGATTTTTCGTAAGCAAGTGATTGAATTGTAGAGGCCTTTGTTTTTTGAAGTCGAGAACTTTGTTCGTGTATATTAATTGATTCTGAAATTTGATTTTCGATTCCAACTTTCTTCGCACTGAAATCAAAGTCTTCATAAACTTCCACTGGTGGGGTTATTTCAATTATTTCTTCTTTCACTATTTTTATTTCGGCGGACGCTTCTTGATACCTCTTGACCTGGTCTTCCTTAGGCAACTCAACTGTGTATGTTATATTTACTTCTTCGTGTTTCTTAGGAATCTCTGTAACCTCAATTATTTTACACCTCTCTTCTTCTACTTTTACCATCTGAACCTCAGCTTGAGATAATTTAGGCTGTTCTATAACAACATTTGCATTTTTCTGAACGAAATGTGATTTCTCATCAAATTGTTTATCTTTTTCTAAAGTTATGATCATAGATTGATCCGCTATCTTGGCAACTTCTATCTGCACTTTGGCTTGTGTAGTTTTAACTTTTGGTATTTCGAGTTCTTCTTTACTTTCTACTAGACACATTTCTGCTGTTTCTGTAATATAAAGTACAGGTTCTTGTATAGCCGTCTGTGGTTGTTTGTTAGGTATTTGTGGTACTTCTAATATTATATCTTTCGGTTCCAAAGTCGATATTTCGGTCACAACCGTTGCTATTGATTCATCAACAATAACTTTGGCCTGCCCAGGAGGCTTTGAATATGGTTCATTTTTCTCAAAAATCTGTACGTTATCACCAACTAAAACTTCAGTCTTTTCAGCCACTACCTTCAAAGTTGTGTCTATTACACACTTTGGTTTGAGCAACTCAGGAGCAGGTGCTTCAATCGTTACTGCATTTTCGTTAGTTCCAATCACTTCTTTTATTTTAGCTACAGTCTTAACTTGAGTCTCAATTGTTTGTTTTGGCGACAGAGCAACTAGGTCAGGGACTTCAAGTATTTCTACACTGTCTTCAGTAAATGTTTCTGTTTTGTCAGCCACAATTTGTACTGGTTTCTCAATTGAAATATGAGATTTAGCAGCAGCCAGTTTATCTTTCTGAATTATTTTATGTTGTTCCATTATTTCAGTAGTGTTCTGTATAGCAGCTTTTGATGTAGATTTTTCTTGCAATTTTACTGAACTTTTCTGTTTGTTTTCTATGTTCTTTGTGAGTGAAAGATTATTGACTGATTCGTCTTTAATCTCCTTTAGGACACTCATCTTGACATCACTACATTTTGATGATACATTACTTACCTTTTGAGTATTTTCAAAAGAAGTAGCTGTTTTTGACGATTCCGACATTCTTCTCATTTGTTCTTCAAATATAGCATCTTTGTTTGTATATACGTGTGCCTCAACTATTGCTACATACGTGATTTTTCCGTTTTCATTTGACATTAAATTTTCACTAACATGGTGCTCGTTTTTAATTGTGTTTGTATTAATCAAGTGGCTTTCGGATTTTGCCTTACAATCATCCACAGATCTTTTTGTGCTCTCTACCTGTGATATATTTTTGAATTCTATATTTTCATGAATCACTTCTTTTTGTAACCTACTTTTGCTCCTAAGTCTTCTGTGATCTTCTATATATTCTTCATGAGTGCAATCTTCAGTTCCTGATTTTTTCTGAAATTCTGATATGACTTTATTCATTTTATCTGTTAAGTCCACGAGTTTCATTCCTTCTATTTGAGCTATTTTCGCGCCAGATAGTTTTCGTTTTTGTCCATTCTCGACTCTTAGTTCATGTCTTGTCACTTCATCGCTTACAATATCTTCTGTGTGATACCCATTATCATCTTTTACTACTCGGACGGCTGATTTGTTATTGTTACTTATACTTGACTTTTCCTTCGTATGTGTATGTGCTTCTAACGTTGCGGATTCTTCGTTTACAAAGTCTTTAGATATCTTTTGTTCTCTTACGATTTGTTTACGATCATTTTGTTCCGATTCGATATTATTTTTTGTTTTATCATTTGTAACAATTTTGGCACTTTCTCTTGGTGTTGTCAACATTGGCTCCGTCAAAACGAATCTAGACAAGGCAACCATTACATCAGTTAAATGTATGAAAAACGTTTTTAAAAGTAAATCATGATGATATGACGATTGAACTGAACCGCGTATATTAGGAATTGTTTGAAGGCCAATGATATAAGCTCTCTGTTGAGTTGAATCCTTCGAGCTTAAAGACTTATTTTCATCAATTTTGTTACATGTAATTTTTTCTTGTTTTGTTACTGTTTGATCCTTGAGGTCGTATTCACTTTCAGTTACTGATACTTCGGTAAATACTTCTTCTTTTTTAATTTTGTCAGATAATTCCTCTTTTATCTGAGAGAGATCTTTTATTAAACTTTTTTCCTCCTTACTTCCCGTGACATTTAAAGTTTGTTTTATTACTTCAGAAGTATGTTCTTGGTCACTTGGCACTATTTTAGATTCCGTTAAGGATTCATCTTTTTGAACGACTATTGATTTAACTTCTTCATGTTCATACTCTTGAAGTAATATTTCTGAATGTGATACTTCTTGTTTAGTTTTCTTAAGTTCAATACCGATTTCTTTCTTAATATCCTCAGCAACACTAACAGCTTGTTGTATACTCTCTTCTACTACGTTAAGTGCCGCTTCTTCTATTTTATCCAAATTAATTTGTGACTTTATTTGTTCCTCTACGATTTTTCTCTCCTCTACTATATTCAGTGCTGTTGCCTCTATTTTATCCAAATCTATTTCCGTCTTCATTTTTTCTAAATACTCATATTCCTTTTGTTTGTTTGACAACGAAACTTGCTTTCTTTGTTCCGTAGCATCGCTTTTTACTACATAGATTTTATTACTGACCAAAACCGTTTCTTTTGTTGGATCTGATTGGGGATCATATTGTTCGGAAATGGGTAGCTTAAATTTCGTTCCTGGTAGTGGCTCTTCAATTTCAAACCCTGGGAAAACATCGTGGTATTGAGGGTTAAGAATTATTGGGTCCTCTATTGGTGGTATTTCAAGTGTTTCTGTAGAAAAAGGTCTGTAAGGTTTTGCAGAGGTAGGGAAAGGGGAACAAGTTGGGGATCTTGTTATTTTGGGTTTGTCAGTAAATTGTTGAACTTCGAATTGTACCTCAGTAGGTTGTTCTAGATGGTTCGATGTTTGGTCTGAATCGGCCGGTCCTATGGTTTCGTAAATAACCTCCGTGTCGTCGAGGACCGGATCGTAGAGACCACTGAAATAAAACCAGAGCATAAATAGATATTTGTGGGCCGTGGGATCTTATTCCTCCTCTATCAGTTTGTCTTCACTACGACACACACAAACAAACTACTCCATTTTAAAAGTTAAGGTGAATTAAAAATTATATCAGCTTGAGATTATAAAAAAAATATGCACAAAGTAAAAGTAAAAAGTTATACATATATAATCTACAGTTACCACGTCTCTATGTAATAATAAATACAAAATGGAATAAATGCTTATTATAGATTTTGTTGTCGATGCGTATACGAATAAGAATCATTCGTCCTCGTACAAAACGGAAAACAATTAATTTTGCCTTTAAATCAAAAGAATAATAAATCGCTATAATTCTACACCTAGTTATATATTAAAATTATTGCATCCAGATATTAAGAAAGGGCCGTCTCCTAACTTATCTTTGGTGCGCAGAGGGCCAGCTCCAATGCCATTCTGAAGATGATAGCGAGTAAAAATGACTGTTTTTTCCCCGGCCTTGTTGCGACAGACGTACCCCAGTACTAGTGCCGAAGAGAAAACACTAATAAATTAATTTAATTATTATTATTATTGTGATTGTGTATTTTAATTTATTATGAACCTGATTTGATGTAAAGTAAATACAATTTAATGTAATTGTTATTTATGAGTGTAAAGCCTGACATATAATTCTATTATTATTATTATTATTATTATTATATCGCATCCGGCGTCCAGAGTGCAACACTGGGGCAATTAAGTTAGTGATAGTAGAAAACGAATTACATTATCTCGACGGTAGTAATTGTGTATGACGATGGACAGCAGAGTCACTTGCATAATGTCTTCACAGCTCATATTGACAACCAACCAACCCAAGCAGAACTTCTCTCACGTTGTAGCGAGACGATAGAAATAGTCTACAATACACCTCAAGAATAATCCACAAAACTCCTTATGACTTGTCACCAAATGCAAAAACAATTGTTTACTAATCTTACTAAGCAGATGTAATCGATGCAATAATTATCGCGCGTAATTAAATCTACATTAAACTAATAGAAACGTTCACTAAACTGAACTATATTTTTTACAACGATAAAGCTTTCGATTGAATTGGTTCAATGTGTAATTGCTATAATTTGGAGTGGTGCCATGTTTTCATCAAACCGTTGCAACAGTTGGTCGTACAGTGAGCATATCAGGGAGAAGAAAGAGAGGCAGTGCATGAAGTAAAGTAAAGCTAGCAATAAGTTTGACTTCAGTCGTGTGGTCTAAAAAATCATCTCATCTCATATTTTCATTCACAGGCCACGGTAATTAAGGTGACTAATTATACGAATAGCGTATTACTAGGTAGTGTCATGCCACCTTGCAGTGGAATTGGGCTGGCACGACCGGGGAGATACCTTTCGTACTCATATGTAGCTGTAAAGTGGCAACTATACTGTCGCGTTTCGTGTGGTATGTGACTAGACGGTGCCCAGTGGAAGGGACGAGGAAAGGTGTAACATGCCTACCGTTCAATATATTATCTACTTCGCTTCGTTATTTCTATGTACTTAATCTATAGTTACTGATCCATGTTGTATTGTAAGAGATACCGCCATGTTGCATTGCAGCGGAATTGAACGGGCGCGGCGCGGACCTTATGACAAAGCGGCTTACATTATGACAAAGTGTTGCCCGTGCTGTCATGTTTCATACGGTTTGTAAGAGTTCAGTGGCCCGTGAAAGATAACGCCTTTGTACAGACGTTTGTGCGATAGCCATTGAACTCCGACTGCTTTGCATCCTCACGAGTTCAAAAGTCTTCACTGCTGCGACGACAGCTGGAACTGTCCTCCACTTTGCACACGCTGAAATGACACTAATGACACTAATTGCACATTCACAGAGACGCAACCCGTTTGCGCTCGACCCACCCCACTGCACAGTCACCTTTGTCACTACAACACTCCTTCACGCTAATTCTCTACTGGCAGAGGGACCCGAGTGCCAACGTCACGCTCATTGCAGATTTGCCTCGCTTTCTCCACATGACTCTCTCCTAACACGAGCCACAAGAAACATGAGCATTTTATATATTGATTTAACTTACTGATCCTTATATAACAAGTAGAATCTCATTTCGGACAAGTGTTAACGAGCATCTGATCGAAATGGCTAATAATGAAATAGTGTGCTTCACCGTATCGGAATTCGGTGTAGGCGACAGCCCTGAGGGGGTCATCTCGTGCTATAGATATATTAAAACTAATTTTGGTTCCGTATATATTTATGGTTCCTTATTAATTTATGTTGTAGCATAAGAGAGAACTGTCCGCTTGCATCCCATACAATAAGAAAACCTACACGGCGTATATGGGACGTACTTAAAAAAAAGGGAATTATGTCCATATCATCTGGGTCCGGATTACCACCAGCTGTCTTCAATATAAAGAATATTAGCAATGTATTTGACTACTGGATATAGATTTTTCCATATAAGTTCTTTGTGAAATTCTGTCTCCAGTCGACGTCATTTATTATTTTTTAAAGACTTGCCTAATTTTGGTTACTTAATGTTGGGTAAGCGTAACGAGGCTTTGCCGTACAGGAGCCAAATGTAAATGTGCTCGTTCCTCCCAGGAGATCCCGGAGTCAAAGGCGGTCTGTGGAATTTTTGTCGGAGAGAGACAGACATAATCGAGTCCCTATTCTGTAAGAAACGTCCTTAATAAAGAAAAGAAAGGAAATGACAAACTACACCACTAGGACCTTAAATTTTAAAAGTAAATTCCAAAAAATTATTAGCGTGTTATTCTCTGACGGAGACCCATCTTTCTACTCAACCCTAATTCCTTTAATGAAGATGACTAGGAACTTGGCGGAGGTGTCAATCGTTTGATAATACAACTTTATTTGGCACTTAACAAAGCAGCTACTCATTCAACTACTTCAAACAATTTCTACAAGATCGCACTAATGATTTTCGTCTGAATGTTCAAAGAGACTCTCCCCACATGCACATCTCTTTGATCATTCACAGCAAACTACAGTTAGAAATGGCTTCAATGATAATTTCACGGGTATTGATAAAATATAATAAAGACAAAACAAACCCAGAGAAAGTATAGGAGCTGGACCACAGAGCAAAGGAATAGAAAATGGACGAATACAATTCTGGGGCATTTGTGAAATGTTCTGTTTGTCTATGTCGGTCCAACCCGGGCTAGACTGGAAACGGATAAAACTGCTGGGTCGTTCGCTTTGAGAACAGTATGACGGACCATCTTGACTTTTATCATCTGTGTTCAAAATTGCTTATTTATTTAATAATTCGTCCATTGCAAATTTAGAATGTTTGAAAATTGTTGAAAATTCCATAATGAACTTTCCTTCTGTAGTCCCGCTGAAGGGAAGTATGCACAACATACGTAATAGTAGTGGTTTAATTTCTAAACCTGTTGCAAATGTTAAATAATCTAATATATTGTAAGGCTGTCAGTTTGAAATAGACGAAGATAATATAATGCGGAGAACGCACGAACGGCCTTCCGCCCGGTGCTTCTGGTCGCGGGGTGTGGCGGGCGGGGCCGTGTGCCGCGGTCTGGCGCTGGGGGCGATGATGATGACTTTAATTAATTGGGTAATGACTGAGGCTAGTTATTTGAAGATTTCTTGTGTAGGCCATAGCGAAAGGATTAAAAAAGAAGAGGAATACCCGTTGACTCCTTGGCTTGGCTGACTCTCTTCGTCCGATGTGTCGGTGGACGGCGAGGAG
Source organism: Eumaeus atala (assembly GCA_017140195.1). Lineage (NCBI taxonomy): Eukaryota > Metazoa > Arthropoda > Insecta > Lepidoptera > Lycaenidae > Eumaeus > Eumaeus atala. The sequence continues at coordinate 673,491 of JAFELO010000115.1, forward strand.
TACTGCACGTCTTCTTGGGCCGGAATCTTGCTGCGGCGTCGTTCTGGCACCTGTAATGGTAACTTGTTGACAACTTCTAGATGCGCCGAACTCTATTTTATTTACTTATGAACATAGACCAGTCGATCCCTCATTGGGAGCGACGCGAAGAACAAAGAACGAATGCATTAATGTACCAATGCTAAGTAAAATTGACATTAAATTTAATTTATAATCCCAACTACGTCTTCCCTGTAGAGTTATGTTACTGTATGAACGGCTGTACTATGTGTTTCTAGCAAGTCTCTTTGTAGCTATTCAAGCTTCGTAGGCGAGCTGAGCCACCAGAGATCTTTTGCTCGCACGGCCCGTCATCCAATGACGATAATCGAAATGCTCTAAAAGCCCGTTTGCACATTGATACTATAAACAAGATTTCTACCCATCTTGTTTATAGTATCAATGTGATACTATAAACAAGATTACTACCCATTGGCCTTTTCGCCGCAATGGGTTAACCCAACGAAGCCGGCGGAGGGTCAGGCGAGGCACGCAGAATGTGACCCTGTGCCGATCAGTTATGTAGCATTGACTACTCGATCTATATTGATTGCTGGCAGCCTGTCAAGGAGTATTTCTGTTGGACAGCTATTGACTAATGGCGACCGCCGCTGATCGGAGTGTCGCAGACGTTGACCAATTTATAATTCTGCGCCCGTCAATTGTATCGCGTCACAGGCTCATGTGACGGAACAAAGAGACGCAACGCTAAGCATCATTCGTTATCGGCATATCTGCACCTTGACTTGGCCTCTTGCAAAGATCGCCAAATTTGTTACTAAAAACTAGACGATATGGATGTAACAATATGGAAATCTCCATCCTATCGAAAAATGGGAAAATAAAGAGAGTTCATTTCTTTCCTCTCTAGTCGAGAATATACTGTTTATAATCATAACACCTTCAGTCCCACCATTTACTGCAAGTTACAGCTATTAAGTGTGTTAGTGGTAAATATAAAAAAAATATTGAATATTAACAACAAATTGATTAAGAAGTATAATCATTTAGTTATTCTGATAAACACAAACGGTATTTATTATATCTCGCTGTCTTGAGGTGTTGTTTACTTTTTGATTTGATTATGTTTATCATCTCTCCACTTTCTCTGTTGAAATTTAGATGATTTTTCTTATTTCAATAGCTTCACGGATTTTTTTTTAATAGAATAAGGGGGCAAATGAGCAATCGGAGCCTTTTTTACGCGTACCGACGCCCATGAACATCCATATAATTACTGTGAAGATGCGTTGCCCTTCTTCTTCCTCCCCGCCAATGGGCCACCGGGTACTCAAAAACCGCACGAAACGCGACACTGAAGATGTCACTTTACGGCCGTATTATGTGAGCGAGAGGTACCTCCCCGGTCGTACCGGCCCAGTTCCGTTGCAGAGGAGGATATAGTGTCATGCACTATGCATGGCACTACCTCCTCCTATGCAGCATGTACCTACCTCTTCCCAAAATCATCATTGGAAGGAATTAGGGACCAAGGAACAGGATCCAGGGATCCTCCAGTACTAAACGTGCCTCCTGTGAGACTTCTATATTATCAATCATAAAATGCCTAGTGCACTATCTGTTTGATACTTTCGTTTGCCTTCCGGGCAAAAGAATACGATTGGTCATGCAGGTGGTACCTATTGTAGTATTGCCCTGTATCGCGCAGAAGTGGACCAGGAGTTGCCACCGACAGTGGCGTAACGATACAGCGATAATACGGCAAGTACAACGCCCGACGAATCAAGTACATCCACGAGAACGAGCTCCCTTCCTCTGAGTGTTCAGCCTTAAGCGTAGACGGGTCTCGCTGAAGTGGCCATGCGCTGGTCACTCACTCAGAAGAACAGATGGCAGATGGGACAGTAAGGATCTGGTGTGGAGGCCGCGTTTAGGAAAACGAAGTGTTGGTCGACCGTTCACCGGGTGGGAAGACGCTCTCCGTGCAGTAGCCGGTCCAGGATGGATGCGAGTAGCAGGAGATCGGTCGTCTTGGCGTTCATTGAGAGGCCCGCGTCCAGCAGCAGCAGCACTCATTATCAGTTCACTCACATCATTATCAAATGATGATGATGTTGATAGATGGATCTGGACCTTCATGGTGTGAGCCTCTCCATGTTGAAAGTGAGAGGACCCCAACAGATAAATACCGCGGACCTCAAACGAGATATACACCACTCAGGGTTTAACGACAGGCGCTGGCTGAGCACATTGTTGGTGACACACCGGTAGGTACAGCAGCTGTTGATCTTAGTATTGTATTCTGCTGCGTCCGTCGTCCACATCGGGAATTGGTAATTTGTGTAAAAATTATTTTCCACAAACCGTCCTGTAACATCATACATTCTTGCGCAACCCGAATACCAGATGAATATTACGCACACTGCTGCAACTTATATTACGATGAAAATAACTCATTATAATTATTTAGTGATAATATATAATTATTTAGTAAAATATTACTGATTACTTAAAAATAAGGATTAGAGTCACATTATTCCATTTATATAATTGAACATTTACCTGCGCCTCCGTCACGGAGATGTTAAATCCCTTCTTGCCGATCAGCCGGAACTCCCATGTGGAGTTGCCCATCCGCCTCAGATGTACATCCAGCGCCATCTAGTTGTGGAACATAAAATAAGGTGTATAATTAATTAGGGTGCCTGTGATTTCAAAATAATAGCTGTGTATTTTTTAAATTAAGTAAGTAAGTATTTTGTCTTCTTTGAAATGGCTACAACAACTAATGGAAAATGAACTTGTAAATAGAAGAGTTTGTAGGGTAAGCACGAAATATCCCGGATATTCACGAGCTAAGCTGGCATGGATCCTAGCCCTGAACCCCAACTTCAAAATTAATTATAGTTTTTACAAGTATATGTCATTAATATTTTATTTAAGATATGCCTGCTAAATTTTGAAAAACAAAATATACGGAGGTAAGTTAAGCTCTTATCAAAAACATAACATAATTATTGTTATTGCATCAGTTCGCGGGGTGTTCTTATCGACAGTCGGAGCCTTTTGGTAAAGTTACAAGCGGATGTTTGTGGGTATCGGTAGTCACGAAACGGCTGAGATTTATGTGGTTCCTGTGTTGCTAACACGTTCCGTATATCCCTCCCCCGCCTACACTAAACGCGTCAGCGGTGCAGTATGTTTGTGTAAAGTATAACTAAAGGAACAAACGAACTCGACTGCTATCTGAAAAGAAAAAAGCAAGACCGATACAATCAGGCTCCACATTATTTTAATCCTATGTTTGTGTAAAGTATAACTAAAGGAACAAACGAACTCGACTGCCATCTGAAAAGAAAAATGCAAGACCGATACAATCAGGCTCCACATTATTTTAATGCATAATTTTGTCAAGATTTTTGAGTGTGTATAATAAGCCTTGTTTTCAATTTGAAGTCGGTTTTCTATTTTTTTAGTTTCCGATCAATTGTAACTACAAGTTATATATATTATTTAGTTTCTGATCAATTGTAACTACAAGTTATATATATTTTTTAGTTTCTGATTAATTGTAACTACAAGTTATATATATATTTTTAATTAGGTTTTTATTTTTTAGTTTCTGATCAATTGTGACTACAAGTTATATATATTTTTGGAATTTTCACTGAAAACTCTACATTTGATACCCCATTTCATGCGAATTTGCTCTTAAAATCCGAGATTTTGTTTCTTTATGTACCTCATGGCACTCGCGTTATCAAGATGACCCAGACGTGAAATTGCGTCAAGCCGTCCAGGCTGCAGACGGGAACACAGGAATCTTCATACATACGCACACACACATACATACATACAGCCACTCGAGAAACATTACGCAGTCGGGTAAGAAGAAACGAACATCGGAACACATAATCGACTTCCTATCCGCGCACCACAGAGTAGCAGTACGTAGCAGTAGTATATTACAGCAGATTTTTTGAGGCCAGTGTTTTTTTAACAAAATCAATACTAAAGGTTCATTTATTTTATTGTTTTTTTTTGTTGATTATTTTATTTATAGATAATTGTAAACTTTACGTTTATTCAACTATTTTGAGTAATTTCTTAAAAAGTATATCATTTATTGAAATTATATATTCCTTCTGGAAGTGACAATATACTCCGTCAACTAGGTTATGTGTTGCTGCATAGAGCATGTATGCGGATTTGTTCGTCTATTGCTTTGATTAGCCAAACGCGTGGGTTTGAAGAATCATACCGAACTGAATAGCGCAACAATAGACGCCACATTGTTAAGAATATTGTCAAGAGACATTGTTATATCGGGTATGTTTGTAATTCATTTACTAATTCTTTCATCACTTTTAATCAAATTAATCGTTTAGTTTTAATAATCATTCCATCTTTGTTTAACGTAAGTAGGTATTTTTCGTTCTTAACTATCAGATACACGAGATATACAAATACTGATAAAGATCCAGCCAAGTGCGTGTCGACAGTCTCCGTGTAGTTTATATGACAGCCAAGTGAGAGCTGCATTTGCCGACTGACAGTTCTGTACCACGCTCTAGATAAAAGCCAAATATAACTACTTAGCTTGAGATCCCATCCCCAGCGAACACGACGAACGAGACAAATCTTTAACTTTTTACCCCTTTCTGATAGCCGGATTCCCTTTTTGATAACCAGATAATCGTTGAAATGTTTCGTTTTCCTGACATGGGATAACAATTTAAATGTATGTTCAAAAGTTGACTGTTTCATGTTTAATCATGTTCCCAGAAAAATAAAAGTTAAATTGATTTATAAATTCTAAAGAATTGACGCATAGAGATCTATGCTGCTTTACACCCGAATTGGGCCCGCAAGACCAAGGAGGTACACGTGAGCGAGGCATGTGGCACTGCCGTTAGGTAACGGCTAAGCTGTCGCGTTGCATGCACTTTATGGGTAGCCTATGGTCCATTGTATGGGAGGAGTAAAGGAAGGCAACGCATCTGTATGACAATAATGCGGACGTATATGGGCGTCGGTAGTCGTCAAAAGGCTTCGATTTCTCGTCTCATATAGACAAGTACAGTAATATCAATGTTCGACAAATTCCTATAGTTTTTCGATAGATACATACAGAGGATTTGATCGCCTGCACAATATTTAGAAGATATTTTAATAGTCTATAGTGATAATGTTAATTAAAAAACAAAAAGTTTATTGTTTTAATTCAAATGCATCTCCTTTTATATGATTTATTTACCCCTTTATGCCGGCAAAAAGATATTTAGTGCTTAATAAAGACACGGAGCGTTTACATGACGTAAGCTTACCATAGAGAGAATATAGATAAAGAAGGGATGACATGGGCAGTTATATGACGCGGAGTAGCCGTCTTGGTGAATAGAGGAGGTAGATGTGATCGCATTACTATATTTTTCTATCTAATCTCGCGCAGTGAGAAATTAATTGAAAAGAGAGACATATAATGTATAACATTTGCTGTCTCTTTCGACTTAGACGGCCGTGTTTTAGCCCGGCTTCCCTTCCCTATCTATATTATCTCTATGGAATTTACGGTGCATTCACTGATATTTCATCGCTCGCTGCCAATTGGCCGGCCATATGATGTGTTGTTGCCATGTTTACTTTCTTAGATTTGTTTCGACTTTAAATCGAAATAGTGAAATGCCCTTTAACTTTATTATTGTAAAGGTTTTCCCGGTACAACAGGGCAAACAAGCTATCGGGTCTTTTGGCGAAGCGTAGGTTTTTCACGATTTGACGCGTATTTTTTTTGACATTCGCACAAGGAGATGTGCCTTACAGTCTTTTATACCGTCCACACGATGGGCCGCCGAACTTTTAGAACCATCAGTCGCTACCCACCGGTATCACGTGAGCGAAAGCTAATTCCTGGCCTAACTCAGCTGCTTATTTCTACAAAACTTTAACAGCCCTTATGAATTCAGGGCGGAAAGATCACTCACCTTAACGAAGCGTTCACAATCACGGTTAGAATTAAACTGATCAAGTTTGGCAACTAACTGCACGTTGTGAATAACTGTTGCCCAACCCGTGTCGCAACTGGAGAGATGGGTCACGGATCTAGCCCGGTGCTAAACGATGTATAAATCACAATCATTGATCACTAACTGAAGTATGCCTTGGCGCGCAGGGAATACATTTTATTGGATAAGGAGATAATTGATCAGCCGGAGATCAGCGACCACCGACGCGACGCCAACATTATAATACGCAGTAAAATGTAAAGTCATAGCATCACATCGGAATGAGTCCTGCACGACTGGGGAGGGCCCGTCTACTCCCACGACACTCCAGCGAAGCGACAGCCACGAGGTCGCATTTCGTGCTGTGAGTTTTTTGTAAATTTTGAAGGCATTGCATAAGGACACCGTAAATACTTGAATAAATAAACTTTATATACTTTTTCCACAATTAATTTATTTCTGAATGTACATTTACTACCGACGCTACTATCATCATATATATACTATCAAGAAGTTCAATACGTTCAACCAGTTACACCGTAAAGAGGTTATGCAAACGTTTTGTTCCATCTGCACAATCTCGTAGCGGTGTTAAAAGCCGTCGGTAGACATTGGTAGGCACTAAAGTATAAATATTGCACATATATACATCCAGAGCTTATTCAGACGCCTTCATTTAACTATGCGCAGATATCATAGAGATGCCACATGGCACATTCGCTTAGTATGTGACGCCTGTCTTCGTGTAGAATAGTACACATAAAATTTGATGATTATCATTTCAATCACTAGCCAACAATATGTATTATTCGAACACAAACTGAGTCAAACATTTTTAAGAGTAAATTTAAAACGTGCATAATCTAGTTGGTTTTGGAGCATATTTCAAAGATGGCCCCTGTAACATGTTACGCGCTTCTAACATTTTTATTCGTTACTAATATTGAGTGTAAAGTGAGTAAGCATGCGCTGACTGAGTCCATGGGCCAGGAGGTCATAGAAATCGGCGATCGTTTCAAAAGTAAGTAGCTCCGTCGGTGTAGCGTTATACAAGCCAGTGTAATGTCAGTGAGGGACTAGTAAGTAGCTCCGTCGGTGTAGCGTTATACAAGCCAGTGTAATGTCAGTGAGCGACTAGTAAGTAGCTCCGTCGGTGTAGCGTCATACAAGCTAGTGTATTGTCGGT
>JAFELO010000115.1:680891-706122 GCA_017140195.1 Eumaeus atala
ACTTCAAATTATAAAGTGCCCATGTTACATGTTCCAAACGTGACCTCCGAAGCACGGAGGTCACATTAGGGCCTCGTTATATCCGACTACGCCTGATTTCTCTGGTCTTGTCGAGATCGCAGGAGTGGGGGAAGTAGGGTGTAGATGGTGCACTGCTGGTGCACCTCGTAGCATTGATCATCTTTATAGATGTGGCTACAGAGGATATTTGTATGGATATATTTTTGTTATTGTGTTGGGGACTGACGAGTAATCGGAGCCTTTCTACGACTACCGACATTCATGTCGTCAATGGCCCCCGGCTACTAACAAACTGCATGAAACGCGATACCGAAGATGTCTCTCTGCGCCGGTAACATGTGAGCTTGAGGTACCTCCCCGGTCGTGCCGGCCCCATTCCGCTGCAATGCCGCATGGCACTATTTCTTAAAGAACATTAACATTATTGAAGTTTATTGTGGAGGAGTAAAAATGTGAAACGTGAATACTAGCCATAACTTATGACGCTTACCCGCGCTTTCATCTGTGCCCTTCTCACTACAAAGTCACGTTCGTTTTTAATTAGTAAGCTCCAGTCGCGTGTCGAGCAGACAATAGCTATTGACGACATATATTAACATCTGTAAAGTTATGCAGACGCGTTCCTTCCTCCCCCATTCCCCAATGTACCACCGGATATTCACAAAACGCGCCACATTACGGCGGTGTCATGAAAAACATATAACCTTTTACAATATTTTTTTACTATTATTCTTATGATGCTTTTGCAGATCTACCACCAGAGTTAGAAGAGGAGCCTTCGGCGGAGAACTATGACTCAAAAGTAACGTCCACCACGCTAGCAGCCGCCACGCCCGGGACACACAACCTGCCCAGGGTAAGCGAGAAGTAACAAAAAATATTTTTTCTAGTCGCAGTTCCCGAGATGAGTATTATCCAACACACAGCTTTATATTACTAGTATATAAAGGTTGCAGTCATCTCACTTATCCAACGATGTCCTGACGTAACATTACTGTTTTCTATCGTGTATTTTTGAAGGAAAACTTCCTACAATTCCTTGCCTCGGAGTGTAAACTATTTTATGTAATATAAGTTAGTGAAGTTAGAAATTCTTTGTAACGAAGTCATAAGGCAGAGAACTAATGTATCCGATATCACGCGATGATTAAGCTCGCTGAAGTGGCATTGGGCTGTTCACACACTCAGAAGAACAGATGGCAGATGGGCCACTAAGGTTCTGGAGTGGAGGCCGCGTTTAGGAAAACGAAGTGTTGGTCGACCGTTCATAAGACGGGCAGACGATCTCTGTGCAGTAGCCGGTCCGCGGACATCGTTCGCCTTGGCGTTCGTTGAAAGAGGCAGCCAGCAGTGGACTGATAAGGGTTGTTAATGATGATGATGATGAAGATAGGTAGAGGTAGTCATGTTTCTTATATTACTGGAGGAGCAAGAAAGAGACCTGCGGGCACACATTATCTTTCTTTCCTAGCCAGTGACGTCTCGTATAACTAAAGTTTAACTTCGGTCCGTGTGATCCAAAGCACACTCTTCTGTTTGCGTTCAATCAGCTAATGTGCTTCGCGTTGTCGGCAGAGCAACTTGTCGAGGAGTACGAAGAACGATGAGGCTCGCATTGAGAAGGAGTTGGCGGAGCTGTACAGAGACAACGGTGAGTTTTGTCGGTTTGTCGCGCTGGAGCTATAAGTCGTGGACACTTTTGTAGTAAGGTTTACACTGCTGGGTGTACGAAGTGTGTTGGGCTGGTTAGCCCACTTTCAACCTTTATCTATATACAGGATGAAAATATAAAATATTTGGCCACGCCTTAGAATTTAGGATAAGGGGTTAGCCGCAGAGCAGATTGCAGATACACTTTCGAAGTTTTCCTTTACCGGAGGACGTTTGATCAAACCAGACGACAGGCTAAATATTGAAGAAAGCGGATATATTTATAAAAATACAAGTAAGCGGGTAAAGGTGCAATTGGAGCCTGGTGACGAATACCCAGAGACATCCACTCCTTAGCTAGTTATGTTTTTATTAGTTATGCAAATCTGCCTACCTCCCTCCGATGGGTCTCCGCTCACAAACAGCACGAAGTAGGTAGCTAGTATAAAATAGTTTGGAAAATCTGATAAAGCACGACATATAATGTATATTTTTAGGGTTCCATGGCGAAATGGTAAAGAACGGAACCCTTATAGTTTCGTTATGCCCGTCTGTCCGTCCATCCTATTAGTATATATGTCACACACGTTTTACTTGGAGATTATGTGTACTCTCTGCTTGAAATTTGGTAGGTACTTGTAGAAGTCGCGTCCCCTGTCAGATCACCAGGACTGCAATTCTGGTCCAAAAGTGACGTGGCACTAGGAAGACCCCTCTGTCGGTACAAAAACGCTAAATACGGCGATGGGGCGCCCTACCCGAGTCGGTGAGCCGAGGAGTGCGGAATGAAAGAGAGGCACGTGGAATTTGAGTTGTGGGTGTGAAGATAAGATGAATGGATTAATAGATGTAATGAACGAGAGACGTTTGGAGGTTTTATGTACAACAGAGACTAAGCGTAATGGTAGTGACACTACTGTTCTCTCCGATAGCGTGATGCCCCGTGGTCTGGAGTCCCACTCCCACAGAGTGTTCACGCCAGCGCCGCTGTGGGTGCTGTTCTATCCTCACGCTTAGTCCCCAGTGTGAAAGATTATGTATAGTCGGCTCAAGACTTATCTGTTCCGCATCACGCTGGAGACTCACGAGACTTTTTATGGTTGCATTATAGGCACCAGTGAGCTCATCGTTAACTAGTGATCTAGAAAAGTCAGGGACTTGGTAGATGCTATTGAAAGAGTTATTATGTCTGGTGATTTTCATGGATGGGTTGGGACCAAGCGGCCAGGTCTCGATGCTGTATCAGATCCGTATGGTGAACGCATCGTGGATTTATGGGTAGAAATCCTATTTGTGTATACATCAAAGTCGACCTGGTAGTAGAAGGGAGGCGATGCTTTTGGTTTGCTGCTCACAGGCGCTGCACTACTTGCTCTTGGCCGGATTTTTTATTTATTAACCTGACATTATGTTACCGGAGGTACCTCTCGCTTACACGGTATCATCTTAAAAGTAATAGCTGTGCTGTTGCGTTTCTTGAGGCTTGTAAGTAGCCGGTGACAAATGGGCAGATCGTGCAGTAGCCGATCCTGGATGGATGCGAGTAGCAGAGGATCGGTCGTCTTGGCGCTCATTGAGAGAGGCCTGAGTCCAGCGGTGGACCGGTGAGGGCTGATAATGATGATGATGATACTTATATTAGGTTTATTAGTATGGATATATTGACGAACTTTCAGACTACAAGGCTGATAGCGGCGAGATCACCTCGACTGTCCAGGAGCCTGCAGTGACAGAGACGGCCTCCACACAACCGGATAACAACACCCTCGCGGAGGACAAACCCATCGGACGCTCCAAGTAAGACTGATCAGTTAACTGGCTATACTTCAAGCGACGCCACGTGTGAGACACCCAGTGGACTACCACAAACTCATGAAAATGAAGCCGCATGAGACACGACAACACAGCTGTCACTTGGTGGCCGTATCGAGGAGAGAGGTCCTGCGGCATGATTACCTCTTACGAACCAGTTGCTCAGTGCCTTGTAGGAAACAATTCAACCCATAAAGAACCGCATTGTTGTCCGTCCGTCCTCCTGGCCCTCGGTACATGTGTCACTGTCGCCCAGATTCTAGTACACTATATCTGCGCAATCGGCTATTCTCCAGTAAGATGGCCGAGGCCACTGTTATTGTTTTTATTATAATATTACAAATTAGTTTTTAAACTTTGCTGAACCTATATTGTTGTATTTTACGAATAACACATAAAGATCTTAGAATTTTAGTTTTAAAATCGCGGCTAAAATAATTGAACCACAAATGGACTCAGTATTCCCTGTTGCGAGCCCAAAAGCATCTGTTGCGTTTAGTTTTGTGATCGAAGAAGGAAACAAAAATACTTCGAGTAGAATTTGAAACTCGTAAGTACCGGTTCTATTATATTTTAGTAGCCAGTGTCACGCAGCTCGCCAATTTCTGTTTCAATGTTTCTTTCACAACTGCACCTTTTATACCAGTGCAATTCATATGTTATTTGATATTTTAGCTGTAAGATATCAAGCAAGAGTCACTCTATCCACTAGAAAATATCATAGGCAATGATGAGTATAACAGAAGGCATAGCGTGAAGTATTGGGAACGTGTACAAAGTGTAGAAACAATACCATAGCCGTATGACACTAGCCCTAGTGTTTAAAGTAAACATTATATATAAGTTACTTAAAACATCATTACCGAAAAATTACACGCATATATCACTAGTTGGCGTGATGGTATTAGCACATGTTCTAGAATATCTGTAATCTCGTATTCCGTGGGGACCATGGACTACTATTGTATAACTGGAGACTGTGGAGTGAGGACGACCCGGCTGTACGTAACGTCCGAAGTCAATGTGGGTTAAAGTTTCTGCCAGATCATGGATTTATGTTTTGTAAATATTTCTAATTGAAGAAATAAAGTAAGGAAAATCTTAAATACATTCCCGTTGTCTAGTCCACTCAAGTCAATCAAGTACAGCGCTGGGGTAACGTGGTGTCCCCCCACCTTGGTTCGGTGGCGGTGGGGTTTTTTGGCCTGGGGTAAGCCCAGGCGATTCCAATTGAACAAAAGGGGATCTTTGCACCCCTCTTATAAGAAGAGAGGGCTAAGGAGCAGGAGGAGGAAGCGCTCTTGCTACACCTCTTATAAGAAGAGGGAGACCAAAGAGCAACAGGAGGAGGCATGGGTAAGGATGCCTCACACCATTGCACTGTCCCAAAATTGGTGGGGTTATCCTGTGGTGCGGGGAAACTCTGCTGTGGAGGAGGCGTCGGTCTCTTAGGGGATTGACTAGCCGTCGAGCTGCCCTGATGCCCCACACACCACTGGACTCCACCCCGGGCCAGTGAAGTCGCGTAAATGCATTTCCCCACGTAAATAAAGAAAAGAATAATGTGGTGTGATAAGTCCACAGATAATATTTAACAATTCGAACAACTAGTCACGCCACGTTACAGGAGACAGTCCTTTAACAGCGTAATTTTGTACTGAAACACTATTGAAAGATAAAAATACATTTTTTCATTAAAAATAAAAAAGTTAGTTTATACAACTAAATTAAGTAATTAAATTCTATAACTATTTGAAGTTTTACAATAGATTGATAATCCAATATCAAGATGGCGTCCTTTAATAAATGTAATTTTAGATCATGATTGTCATGAATAAATGGCAAGTTCTAAGTTCAAATCAAAATATAATACTGCGTCATTTGCAAAATTGCTTCATCCATTCATTCATTCATTATCAGCCCTTATCGGTCCACTGCTGGACATAGGCCTCGCTCAGTGCAGGCCAAGACTCCTCTCCTGCTATACGCATCCATCCCAAAAAAAATAATTGTAAAATTGCTTTCGTGGAAATATTAAATTACTGTTACTCTTAAATTAAGTTATACACATGGATTTCTATAATCAAAACTGTTCTTAGTTTAACACTACTTTACACTAATTGGTCGTAACACTATTTCTATACCAAATAAAGTAATTGTCTATTAGATAATTAAAGAGATACAACGACAAGATCATTAAAAATAAAGTGGGTACCTGTATGACGTGTGTGCACGATATGTCTGCATGAAATAAATTTATCTGTTCATTTCAGACTCAGGTTTCAACCAGACGATTTGAGTAGAAGCGGGATAGCCCGGTTCAGAACCAAAATGGACGTAATTAATTGCAAAAATAAACTGAGCGATGTATGTATATTTATTGATTTTTACCGTAATTTTGTAAATGACAATAAAATTTTAAACTTGGTAAATCATACTGATTCATTCAGGGTTCCTAGACATATAATTTTTAACATTTTAGTATGCCGTTTTTTTTTTCATATATATCTTGAAATTTAATTTTACAATAAATGTATTTCCGCCATTTTTCTGAAATGTTACATTTTTCAGACTTGCCCTTGCATGCTTTCGTTTTAACATTCTATACTGCGGTTTCAGTTCAGGAAACTATTAATTTTATAACTAAAATCATTGTTTAAGTATGTTATCTATATACACATATATTTAAATAAAACCTGTTCTACTATTATTTGTATGAAATAGTTACAAACTTTCATATTTATAATAATGTCACCTATTCTCTTAAAATAAAATAAAAATATAAAAATAAAACCTATCTGTTTACAATAAAAACTGAACGTCACAACTTGTGTAACGTGTAAGTATACTCCTTCAGTCGTCGTCTTTTATAATCCTAGTAATCGGATGCTTCTACTAATTTCCCTCGTATGGTTACGTCATATTGCCATTCAATTAGCCTGAATTATGATAGAAAGTAAATTAGTTACCAAATTCAATTGTACCGTGGCGACCAATCCCACAGACATTTAATTAAAATGTATGTAAAATTCAATTTCCGCCCTTCCTATGACCTGCGACCGCGTGACATTGTCATATGATGGTCAAACGACGGGACATCGTCTTTTGTTTTGTTGACCACCCTAGCAGGCGCCGCCATTGGCGTCATTATCATCATCGCTTCACTGGCATCACTCCATTATCTACCATCGACATCTTAACAACCACACCTCACCTACAGTCATTATAAATAATTCAGACTAGCATCACCCCGCGGTTTCACTCGCCATACTCCTCCTGTTAGTCGTAGCGTCATAGTCTATATAGCCTTCCACTATAAAAGGACTAATCAACACAACGAATTGTAGAAACCTTGATGAGCCTTACCTAGAGGCGGAATTTTTTGTATTTTTGTAAATCAATTTTTCGTGTAACATCCGCGTCAGTTCTTCCATCGTTTTGTTAAAATTACTTTTACTCAAAAGTGTTAACAGCCAGTTAACTATCGCTCGCAGTAATAAACTAATAGTCTAATAGTAGGAGTTTTTGGGAAGACGTAGTGCCCTGCTGCATAAGAGGAGGTAGTGCCATGCATGGTGCATGATACTACATCCTCCTGCAGCGGAATTGTTTCGGCACGACCGGAAAGGTACCTCTCGCTCACATAATACCACCGTGTAGTGACATCTTTAGTGTCGCATTTCATGCGGTTTGTGAGTAGCCGGTGGCCCGGCAGGGTTGAAGGAGGGCAACGCATCGGTATAGTAATTATGTGGATGTTCATGGGCGTCGGTAATCGTAAAAAGGCTCTGATTGGTCGTTTGCTCCCTATTCTTAAAAAAAAAGTATTATCTTTTGGTGAGTACCAAGTTACCAAGGCCGGACTTGCACGCAAACAATGGATAAGCCGATTCAGAGCCCTACTTACTAGGACTATGACTGTTGCAAGCCACAGTAGACGCGACAGTACAATTGTAACCGCTCGGGTACAATTGAACCCCCCGTCGTGTCCTGGTTGGGCTCTCCTAGTACCCAGTGCAGGAATAACTCTGCCCCAAAAAAAACCGCTCCGTTTTTTTTCATATATATCTTGAAATTTAATTTTACAATAAATGTATTTCCGACATTTTTCTGAAATGTTACATCCTTCAGACTTGCCCTTGCATGCTTTCGTTTTAACATTCTATACTGCGGTTTCAGTTCAGGAAACTATTAATTTTATAACTAAAATCATTGTTTAAGTATGTTATCTATATAAACATATATTTAAATAAAACCTGTTCTACTATTATTTGTATGAAATAGTTACAAACTTTCATATTTATAATAATGTCACCTATTCTCTTAAAATAAAATAAAAATATAAAAATAAAACCTATCTGTTTACAATAAAAACTGAACGTCACAACTTGTGTAACGTGTGAGTATACTCCTTCAGTCGTCGTCTTTTATAATCCTAGTAATCGGATCCTTTCAAAATTTTTTTCATACGGATTTCCCGAAAAAATTATGCGATTGAACACTAGCTTCTTGACAAGTCGCAGCAACAAGGTCGTGGTTGATGGCGCATGCTCTGCACCTAAATTTGCCAATTCTGGTGTTCCCAGGGCTGTGTTCTGTCTCCTACGCTATTTAATCTGCATATCAATGACATGATGCAAATTAGTGGCCCCCGTTGTTACGCAGATGATAGCACTGGAGACGCTTTATACACTGGCCGTGCCAACATTTATCTGGAACTCGTCAACAAGTACCGGGACAAGCTCGTGTCTGAAGTCGAGGATTTGTTATTCAAAGTCTCGGAGTGGCGCCGACTAAATATAGTCAAATTTAACCTCCATAAGACACAAGTTTTCGCGTTTACCACTAAAAGGTCACCCTTCGTCGTATCCGCTCGTTTTCAGTACACCTGCCTATCGGCCTCAGCTAGTATCGGAATACTTGGTGTCGACATGTCCAGTAACGTTCAGTTCCGTGGTCATTTGGTCAAAGCTAAATTAGCCTCAAAAAAACTGGGTGCGTTCAATAGGAGGAAGCAGTACTTCAATCCAGCCTGTCCCCTGCAACTTCCAAAGGCGCAGGTCCGACCGCACATATACTGCTCCCACCTGTGGGCAAGGCCCCCGCAATATTAGCCCGTATATTTTACCGTATACAACTTAGAGCGACTTGAATCGTTGTCGACCAAGTTATTTCTGGACAGCTCGATTATGTGGTCCTACGAAGAGATGTCAGGTCGATGTGTGTCTTTTATTGTATTTTCTATGGGGAGTATTCTGAGGAATTGTTCGGCCAGCAGCAGAATTTCATCTTCGGACATCGCGACAGAAGTTCCACGCGCATCACCTCGATGTCCGTAGATCCACAGCAGAGCGCTTTACACGCCACCCTCTACCGCGCACGACTGTGCCGTGGAGCCAGCTCCAGCCGGTACGACCTGGAGGTCTTCAAGAGAAGAGCAGACCTATTCCTTAAAGGCCGGTAACGCGTCTGCAGGACGCCTACATGTCTATGGGTGGCAGGAGTCACTACCCACCTGCCGGTTTGCCCTCAATCTCATAAAAATAATAGTCTCTTATTTTCTTACAGTTTCTTCGAAGGCAATGTGACCTTTCCGTCTGCCAATAGACCTGAAGTACCTATCGTGTTGAGGGTCCGCTGTCAGTCTAGTCGGCTAAATGACAAGAGTCCTCTTACGGAAACCTTAGACATGACGTTTTCCTTTTTCAGGAGCTCGCGACTGAGTCCATGGATTCCGCGGATTCAAGGGAATCTAAGACTGCCGGTAACTCCAACGCTTGTCGAATGGTCACTGGCATTGTGTTATGTCTCCTATCAAGTGTCATTAATTTATAATTTACTCGTCGCTACATAAAGGAAAGAACAAAAGTACCTCTATTTGTCGAATGTAAAAAATGTACCCATGTTCGTTAATGTGTGCTAAAAATTGTTGTGCTATAGTAATAAAATATTTCAAAATGTACAGATGTATTTTTTGTCAAAACGTCAATCAGTTGTTTTTGTTCCAAAACTTTACTTTCCGCTTTACAAAAACAAAAGTAAAAAGACCAGGCTGAAGACAATTGAATACATTTCACGTTTGGTACATTAAATGTTAAACAATATTTCTCAGAGGAAACTAGATTACGAGATACATCGCGAAAAACCTTTCCTGCCCTTGGTCCAAGATCGTGGCTGGGACGAGGCTGGCGACCCTACAAACTTAAACTTAAGCTTATACTGACTTAAGTCTGCACAGTTAAAAAATAAAATTGGGACCTCTGAGAGACGCACGCGATGGCCCAAAAACAGCATGACTACTGGCGTCCATAAACGTCCGCACAGTCGTCAGTTGCCAGTCTTTCCTCCTCCCATCCAATGAGCCATACATTGCATCATTGAAAAATAATTGTCAGCTTTATTATCAAGTCATGCGGCCCTCCTTATAGCTGTTAAATTCCCCTATGAGTACGCTTACTCCGGCTAAATCGGGACTTGATGTAGAAACACGCTGGAATAATGCGATAGAGACCTTCACCTCTCCGTATAGACGAAAAACAGCACGCATACGGCGTACGGCTGGGAGAATCAAAAGAGCATGATGTCGTCATGACTCCGCAGACAGTTTGTCGCCAGCTGTATGTACCTCATGGACCGAGACAGCTGAAGAGTGAAAACTAACAACTAATACATAAGAAATTAATACTGCCAAACGGGTAACGTGATTTATTGCATGATAATTATAGCGGTAACATATTCATATAATATTAATTTATATATTCACTTCAAAGAAGAAAGAGGAATGTGTCCAGCAGTGGACGGATAAGGGCTGATAATAATGATTCACTTCAAATATAAATTGTGCAATTAATTGATGGCTTAAGTTTACGCCAATGTTACTCATTACAATAAAACTACTTTTACGGATTTTATCGCGGTTTATTTAAGAATTTAACTAGCCCGATATCCACGTATGAACATGGTTGCTGTAAAGCTCCTGAAACTGGCTGGTTAAATAATTAAATAAACCGCCATAGAATGCGTAAAAGTAGTTTTATTGTAGTTATTAACATTCGCGTTTATACGCATTAACATTTCGCCCTATGGCGGAATTAAATGTCCGAATTCTGTAATAAGGAGGATAATCTAGACATTCTAATTCATCAATTATGGATGTTTACTCATATCAAGATGCGTACGGCGATTTTAAGCATCTAACACCGTGTATTATTTGTATTATTGGTAATATATAAACCAGTGCGTCTCTTATAGGCTGTAGTCCTAAGAAATCTCTTAAAACGCGACACCGTTTTAGGTGGTAGATTCATTTCCCGAGATAAAAAAAATCTTTTGCTTTTGGACAGGATTCCTTTCCCTCACTGCTTTGACCACCTTTTTCGTACGAACGTAACAACAATACAAGTACACAAGTGTACAAGTATAGCGTTCCAAATACACTTTCAGTATGAAACTACAACCGGACCTGAACAACCCCGATGAGGTGGAAAAATTCAAGACAGCGCTCGACGAAATATATTGCAACCAAATGAAGGACCACACGGTATGGGTTTATTAATATTTAATTTTAATAATGAAAGCTTCATAAGATAAGCATTAGAAGATTTTTTCTTCTTGAAATGTGTAACGGGTTCGCCTGCAACATGCTACGTCACACAGGCGAGTGAAGCTCCGGTCGCTCGTAGCACAGCTACGCAGCGCTACGAGCGTGCTATGAGCTTGGTCATTTTTATTTGAGTCTTAATAGGCAAACTGGCGGTACCAAGCGTACTCCACCCGCCCCTTTATCCGGCGCCCCTGCGCCCCTCACCTATTTTCACCGGCCCTAGGTGGGGTCCACTGGTGTGAGAGACTCGCGCCACATGATAGTGCCGAATACCCATAACAACCACCGCTAGTGCCGCCCTTGGTGAGGTGCCCCGGAACAACAAATAATCAGGGCAACTCGATGGTTTCTCAATCCCCTAAGGGACCAACTCCACCTGCACAGATGGGGTTGCCCCGCACTACAGGACAACTCCACCTACTTTGGGACTACTTGCAAAGGGGTGAGGTTCCCTTCCTCGCCCCTTGCCCCGTGCTCAAATGCGCCAGCTCTTGTTGCTCTCTGGTCCCCTCTCCTTATAAGAGGGGTACCGAAAGAGATTCCTCCTCCTGATCTTTAGCCCCCTTCTTATAAGAGGGGTGTAAAGATTCCCCTCGGCTCGATTGGCTTTGACTGGGTTCACTCCAGGCTACTAAGACCTACTACCACGACAAGGCTTGAACCATAGTGGGTAGCGCCCCTCACCTTTTTTTTTGTTGACGCGGAGAAACGCATTTACGCACCATCATTGGCCCTGGGTCGGGTCCAGTGATGTGTGGGGCCCGTGGGCTAATTATACAGTGCCTAATACCCACAAACACCACCGCGCGTGCCACCAGTGCCGCCTTTGGTGAGGTGCCCCGGAACAGCAAATCATCAGAGTACCTCGACGGCAAGTTAGCTCCAGAAGAGACCGACGCCACCTCCACAGATACGGTTGTCCCGCACCATATGACGACACCACCAACTTTGGGAGAGGGCAATGGGGTGAGGTTCCCATCCTCGCCCCTTGCCCTATACTCAAAAGCGTCGCCAATTTTTGCTCTTTTGTCCCCTCTTCTTATAAGAGGGGTACAAAGAGCGGCACCTCTCCTGCACTTTAGTCCCCCCTTCTAATAGGAGGGGTACTAAGAGCCGCCACCTCCTCAATACACTTGGCTTCTTCCAAGGTGTCTCGGATCACCCCAGGCTAATGAGCCCCACCCCCACGACAAGGCTTGGACCATACTGGGGAGCGCCCCTCACCTGTGCAATAACCGGTATACATAAATATAATTAGATCATGGTTATCTTTCTTTTGTCTATGTCCAACAGTGGACGTTGTCCGGCTAATGATGATGAATCAGATATTTATTTATTACTTTTCTTGTGGTCACACGAATTGTGTTTAGTTTCTGCTACATTTGAAATTTAACATACAGACAGACATTTAATACAACAGAAGCGCACACAAGTGCTGAATGGAAATGGTTGAAACAGCGTAGATATACGTTACTATGTAGAATAACGTAAAAAGATACTACTTTTTACATCATCACTATTATCAGCCCTTATCGGTCCACTGCTGGACATAGGCCCTCTTCAATGAACGCCAAGACGACCGATCTCCTGCTACTCGCATCCATCCTGGACCGGCCACAGCACGAAGATCGCCTTCCCACCTGAACGGTCGACCAACACTTCGTTTTCCTAAACGCGGCCTCCACTCCAGAACCTTACTGGCCCATTTGCCATCTGTTCTTCTGAGTGTGTGATCAGCCCATTGCAACTTCAGCGAGTCCATTCGTCGCGTGAAATCGGATACTCTAGTTCTCTGCATTATGACTTCGTATAAAACATTAATATAGAGTTCCCTAACATATCTTCGTGGCCCAAATCTTGTTTCTAAGCAATGTTTTAATCTTTCAGACACCTGCTTCATCAAAATCGAGAGGCGGCCGGCTGTTTGGTGGCGTGTTCATTTATTTACTGTCGATAAACGTTCACTTATAATTTCTAACTAGTAGCCAACGCTGTATCCACACCGACACTACCACGATCGACAAGGGTGAACATCCCGCTAACTCAGTCGTCCGGCCTAAAAAACCAAAACGGCAAAGAGCCAGCCACGGTTAGCGGAATATTCATTGCCGGTGTCGATTGAATTCCTCAGGAATAAATGTACGTTCAATTAATCACTATTTGGGGCCAGTTTCACATGTTTTTATGGACTAGCCAGTCGACATTGAACTCTTAACTAATACAGGGTGGCTATATTGTTTAATTCTATAAAAAAACCGCGACTATTTGTTGTATATTTTTTCCAGTTAACGTTTTCTGTCACATGCATCAGATACGAACATTTCGATTGTTCAACTAATGTGTCTATTGACGGGACAGGGAGTGGGTTAAGTTTCATGTAGGCTAACCAGGACGTTGATAGTAACCTGTGCAGACGGCCTCAGGTGTATCTAACCAGTAACTACACATTGTCATTCATAATTACTATCATTACTTGATAATGCATTTCGTGCAGCTTTTCATTCGAAAAACTGTCTCGTGCTTTACGATAGAAAATTGTTCTAGTCTATTTTTCTTGAATGATTGTTTCAAATTGATTTGTGTATTTAATTTTAATTTCAATATGTTAAAGGTTTTAATATTGTATTTGTAAATGTGTAAATATCTTGCGATACTTATATTTGATTACAATAAACCGTTTTATGTTCAGTTGTTTATATAACAAATATAGTAAATATGTAATTTTAGACGCCACACAAGCAGTCGGAATCTTGTGCTACCGACGTCGATTGATGTCCGCCTGATTGTTGTGTAAACGTCCTTTTATTACCTCCAATGAGTCACCGCTCCGCTGGCGGAGACCTCACCGACGGCGTGATGCTCAGTGGACTGTCTGACAGCAGCGGTGTAATGCAACAGGCAATGTTCATGTACCGCTTATCTTCTACGTGACGATCATTTGTTTCACCGTCATCATCATCAGCCGGACGACGTCCACTGCTGGAGGTGGGCCTCCCGCATACACTTATTTAAATTACTAACCCAACATATAATTGTAAATAATAGGCTCAACTTCTTAATAGTACATTACGATATGCGTGGCTTAAGTGGCGTTTTATATGACGGCACAAGTTTAGTGCTCGAGCGCAGCGAGCGAGCACGTCGTTTCATAGGGAAATTATCGTATGGGCATCACATTGTGTATAGCACATACCTACAAGTTTTATAAACTGGCATATTCCTGGGCCTAAAGGGTCCTAGATTTTGGTGGCAAGACAAAAGCAGATTTGTCTATCATATCACACTCGACAGTTCGCCACTTGCATCATGCATATGTCATCTATAAAAATACTTGGATTAAGGACCTATTTCACGGTGTCCTTTTTTCTTTGTAGTCGGTAAATGTAGTTTCGCTATAAATATGTTGCCGGGGTGGTTCCGCGGGGCACTGCTGGTTAAATAAAGTATAATAGCTTGACTTTCTTTTATATAGAATAAGGGGGCAAACGTGAAATCGGAGCCTTTTTACGACTGCCGACGCCCATGAACATCCACGTAACTACTATGCTGATGCGTTGCGCTCATTTTACCTCCCCCCCCCCCCAATGGACCGCCGGCTGCTCACAAACTGCACAAACTGGATGTGTACACGCCAAAAGACTACAATTTCTCGTTTGCCTCCCTACACTATAAAAAAATGAACCGCCTCGGGGGAAATCAATGCAGCGGATAACGTATCCATATATAATTTCTATCACGTTTTGGATTTATCTATAAATAGCTGGATGATTTACAAAAATGTGCCGCTATCGGCTATCTGCTATCTACGTATACGCACATAAATAAAGCCATGAGTCACCAGATAACAAGATAGCTGTTAATTCGTCGTCCTATATAAGTATATAACATTATGTCAAATAAGTGATGAATGTGCAGTTTACAATCGATGTTGTTATTAATTCAAATGTTTATGCTAACCTCTACTTCAATCCTTTACCTGCTGTATACTACCGTAATCTTAACGTTGAGATAGTAAATAAAAATCAAGTCTCCCACCCACTCTTTCCCCTCGTATGGGTACAGATGCACCGGTTTGTTTGTGGGCGTACATAGTAGCGATTATTTTCGAGACCAAAAAGGGGCGGACGATCCCCCTCCCCACGCTAGTAGTGCGTGCACGATGTCGTTTGTGATGCGGTGGCGTGGAGAGGGATAGTACACAAAGATGTCGTGAGATCTTTTAAATAACATTATTAAGGGCAGTAGTAGCACTTCGAAAGAAATAAAATCGAAAGAACAGCCATGAGGGACAGCGTTGGATGAATGGCGCGGAGGACTCTAAGAATGTCTTCTGATTATCTCAATATAGATTTCTAAAGTAATCTAAATATGCCCCGGCCCTCTCTTTCGACGTCTTCCACCGTTTCACCACTATGGAAATAATATAGATATAAAAAGGAAACCAGGCTACAACGCGTCCGTGTAAGTCGAGAAAGACAGAAAATGTGGCTCACTCTCAGTCTCTCTTTTTTCATTCATTTCTCTTGACGCATTCCGTTCGCTTGCAGGATTAGATAAGCCAAAGATTGTAGTGCAGTCTAATCTTCCGACTCTATTAAACAGCACAGATACTCGTCGTCGCATACCTGCCTATGGCTTCCCTTCTATATCTATATTTAAGTTCACCACTCCCAAAAGTACCGCGAATATACAAATGACACGCCGCCACTTTTCGTGGATAGCGTTATCAGCTGATGGAGTGAATATAACGACGGAGTCGCTGATAACGGCTCAGTAGACTCGCGGGCCGCGGCTGGTGAGGATGGAACACCCCGCGTTTGAGGAGGCGGGCGACGCCCCCGGGATCGAGATATGGACCATCGACGTAAGTACTTTGTTAAAAATAAAAAATAAATCGTAGAAATATGATGTAAAAACAGACATCAGTCGACACGGAGCTCTTGAATGTTTTTAAAGCTTTTCAAATGAATACGCTACGATTTGACACTTCAAGAAGATAACAAACGAGAGAATTCTTTCGACGTCATTCAAAGAAGAAGGGAAGAAAGTTTAAACTTTATTTGTATATATCATCACATATTTGGATATGATGATATGTACAAATAAAGATTTTTTTAATGGTATAGTACAACTACTATTCCAATGCGTTGCCCCCCGTTTCACCTTAAACATAGGGCCAAAATGAAAGATATCAAAAAAAAAAACTTAAACCCAAGTTATAGTATTTCAAAGAAAAGATAAAGCGTTTCGGGAAAGTATAGCCCCTTAGTCATCTTTTGGTTCAGTCGCTCGTCTCAGCGCGGATATGTCGTGACTCATGCCGCAGAACCTAAAAGTGCGCCGTTCCTTGCAGTTTTGTTGGGTTTTCATAACAACGTTACCGAGCAAGTTTCGCTTCGTAATTTATGCATGAATGTACTTCATTTTTAGTACTGATAAGTTGTAAAATAATGATGACTTTTGACTATTACTTGCTGTATTGTGTATCTACGAAATGAATTTTATCATTCCAGATTGATAATTGATATCGCACTACGTAATGTAACGATACTTTCATTGCTTTCTGGAAGAGATAGTGCCATGCTGCATAGGAGGAGGTCTCATCCTATGCAGCATGGCACTACCAACGGAATTAGGCCTGCACGACCGGGGAGGTGCCTCTCGCTCACATAATACCGCCGTAAAGTGACATCTTCAATGTGACGTTTCGTGCAGTCTGTGAGTAGCCGGTGGCCCATTCGGGAGGGGGGGGGGGGAGAAGTAGAGCAACGCATCGGCATAGTAATTATGTGGATGTTCATGGGCGTCGTAAAATAGGCTGCGATTGCTCGTTTGCTCCCCTATTGTATACAAAAAAATGCATTGGCAACATGCCTATTGTTACGAGGGAATATAAATAATACACGCGCATACGAGGGAATTCGCGCGCCTGCGCGCGAGCAACTCTGATTGGTGCACGCACATTCGCGCGAAGCCAAGCGGCTATTAGGCGAACTACGTGCCGTCTGGTCAGTCGGCAATCGGAATCGGACGGAAACTGTCTTGTGTCGAAGTGAATCACAATGGAAAACGACGAGAAATTAATTTATTTGGTCCAAAAATACGAGTTTCAACAACGTGATTCAACTGGCAACTGGTGTCCATCACTAATGCCACGAAAAAGCGCGCATTCTCGTGCTAATTCACGCGAATACGCGCGCATTCGTGCGACTTCGCTTTGATTGTGAGGAATTTGACGCTTCGATGCGCTTCGACTCTGCGCTAGTATGAATTGACCCGTAGTCTCCTGCGTGCGCGGCCGTGGTGTTGCATCTGTTTGCGTTTTGTTTTGTTGCGTGTCACAGTTGTCGTAAATACATTGTCCCCGTCTATCGGAGCTAGTCTGGGACGACACCCCAAGTTTAAAGCAACTGCGCTTTAAGGGGAGGAGGAGGGACAGGGCAGGTCTACCTCCTATCTTATCATCACTCCCTATAAGCGGGTTGTATGATTTCTTATCAAAGTACAGCTGTGGTTTTCCACGTAAGATTCAAAGGACATAAGCATTACCAGCATCACCGCCACGTGGAAGGTTATTAACGATAAACAATCATCCCGCGAGCCCATTATCGTAGAAAGTCATCAATAAATTCGACAGAACACAGACCGCCGGCCACAGATAACGCGACGGAACAAAACAGTGTACAATATTTTAATTCTCTTAATATAACACGAAAAGTATCCTCATTGAGAACACTGTGTAGTTGGAGGTAGTGCCATGCTGCATTGTAGTTGAATTAGGCCGGCACGACCGGGGACGGGGATACTGTACTCAGGTGACTGCGCGTCGTGCGGTTTGTAGGTAGCAGGTGGTTCATTGGGTGGATGGTTCCAGGATGGGCAGCTTATCTGCACACGTGGGTTTTTACCCTTCTAGGCTAATAAAAAACTGGTTAAAACGGATGATTTCTATCAATGGCTCATATTTAGCTTTACAATAATCTTTTTCTTATTTAAATTATATTAAGACCATGGTGTGAAGCTAGGACATAACCAAAAGGACACTGATCAGGGGGTCAAAAGCAACTGGCTGGGGGCCCCAATTAAATTGTCGAGCAATGTTAAAGAATTAAATTAAAAGATATGTACCTGCTATGTAACGTTTTGAGCTTTTATTCAAATAATCTTTGAACTGATCATAAAAACATAGAAAAAACGAATAAAAATAAAAGAAGACATATTATGGAACTTTACATTAATGTTTTATACGAAGTCATAAGGTAGAGAACTAAAGTATCCGATGTCACGCGACGAATGGACTCGCTGAAGTTGCAATGGGCTGGTGACACACTCTGACGAACAGATAGCAGCTCGGCAAGTAAGGTTCTGGAGTGGAGGCCGCGTTTAGACAAACGAAATGTTGGTCGACCGTTCACCAGGCGGGCAGACGATCTCTGTGTATCGGTCGTCTTGGCGTTCGTTAAAAGAGGCCTGCTTCCAGCAGTGGACCGATAAGAGCTGATAATAATGATGATGATCTATTAATTAATTATTACTCCTGTTCCAGAAATTCGAACCTGTAGCCATACAACAGAAGTTATATGGCAAGTTTTATAATGGCGATTCGTACATTGTCTTGAAGGTAAGGACACAGCACTACTTGAAAGTTTTATAGCTTTTCAGACTCACTTAATGGATGCGTCTTATATAAAGGCACCTTAAATGTGCATCCCTAGAAACTTCGCTTGAGGGGATGTTCTTATTCGTCGGTAGACACAAACTAGACCGAGATGGCGGCGGCTGGCTGTTGCGAGTCGTGAGGTGCTCGCGGTACGCAAAATTTTCAAGTTCCTCAAGCTATTCTATGCATTATAGTAATGAAGATAAAGTTGAAATTACTAATATACTAAAATTGCTCGCCACTTTGCTGCCAGCCTTGTGCAAGTGGCGCCTGCAGCTACCATAGACTTAAAATCCTTTTTTGTGACACCAGAGGGCGCCTCCCTAGCTTCCCGCCAATTTAGCTGTCAAGTGTCACTGCAACCTTCATCATCAGCAAGGCCTGCATTCATATCCAACACAATAGCTCGCCACCTGTATCCTCGTATAGCATCACCCCGCGGTTTCTCTCGCATAACACCGGTCCTTTTTGTCGTAGCGCCGTCGTATATAGCACGATCGAGGCCTGCTTCGATAAAGTACTATTAGATACAAAAATGACTCGGGCCAGTATTTCCTGAGATTAGCGCGTTTAAACAAACAAATTCTTCAGGTTTATATTATATTATACGTTACTTACAAATGGCATTCACTTGCAGACTACCGGAGACAACAGCTCGTCTCTCTCGTACGATGTCCACTTCTGGCTGGGCAGTAAGACCACGCAGGACAAGAAGGGTGCCGCGGCCATACTCACCATCACCCTGGACGACAAGCTGGGCGGGCGCGCGGTGCACCACCGGGAGGTGCAGGGCCACGAGACCAGCCAATTCTTGGGATACTTCCAACCAGGTAAATATATCTGAAAATTTTCAAGAAAACGTCAAAAGTTGTCAATACATGGCTGTGAAGCTGGCTCCCGTATACTCAGTCCTCTTTGGGCCACTCACACTTCACACTGACATTGTGAACTTGAGTAGAGCAGGCCATTCAGATACTTTGCAGCGATTCTTAAGACAATAAAATCGTTGAGGACCGACTACACTACCAACCGCTACTGGAGACTGCTCCTGCTTATCCCTTTCTCTATAAGATCCATTGACAACGGGCATCTTGTGTATAACGGACATGTTGTGTATAACGGACATGTTGCGTATAACGGACATGTTGTGTATAACGGACATGTTGTGTATAACGGGCATGTTGTGTATAACGGACATGTTGTGTATAACGGACATGTTGCGTATAACGGACATGTTGTGTATAACGGACATGTTGCGTATAACGGACATGTTGTGTATAATGGGCATGTTGTGTATAACGGGCATGTTGTGTATAACGGGCATGTTGTGTATAACGGGCATGTTGTGTATCTTCCTGCCCCATGTCACCCACATGTAGGCTCTGACCTTAATGTTGTGTGTGTATTTCTAAATCAGCGTTAGACTAAAGGTTTCGTGCCGGTTATATTTAACGCTTCAGAGCTTACAGTGCTAATAAAATTCGATGTCAGTTATTTCTTGTTGATTTTTTTTAATTTAATGCGTAAATAGTTCGATTAATTTTTTCGCGATGGCTACAAAGGAGTAGGGGAAAAGCTGAAAATCGGTCCATAATTGAGGGAGAATATGACAGATAAATGACAGTTAGATAAAAGAGGAGCATATCTACCTAAGGCTTAAACTTGCCTGCACAACCTCGGGTTCATAACCTTCACATATATATATATGTTATATGGATCAAAGTTCGTCATATTTCTCATCTCGCGTTTGCGCAATAACCAGCTCATCATTGAAAATATATGTTTACTTCAGCTATAAGATATTTGGAAGGCGGCAACGAGTCCGGCTTCACCGAGGTGGAGACCAACGCCGGCGCGGAGAAGCGGCTGCTGCGGCTCTCGGGCTGCGACAACATGAGGATTGAGGAGGTCAGGATAATGGGAACAGGAGGATGAGGGCGTCGCGCACATGATACCTCGGAGAGTGCCACAGTATAATGATTGCTGTACTGTCGTGTTTCGTACGAGTTTGGAGTATCCGGTGGTCCATTGAAGGGGAGAAGAGAAGATGAGCAGTACATCTGCATAACAATTATGAGGCAGGCTATGGGCGGAGGTCGTCATCAAAATGCTTTCTCGTTTTACTGTAAAATGAATGTGTGAGCTATTGTCAGGTCCCTGCGGAATCGTCATCCCTCACCAAGGACCAGTGCTTCATCCTGGAGAACGAGCACGACATCTTCGTGCTGATGCCGGAAGGCGCCAAGGCGACGCAGAGGAGGAAGATCATCAGTGTGGCGAACAGCCTGCGGGACGACTACCACAACGGCAGGGCCACTATTGAGATCATTGGTAATTCTACTTTGAGTACCTAAGATTACTGATCATTCTCTCAAAGGAATAGAGACACTGCTTATAATGTTAGTAAGTTCCTAATCACCGTATGCTTTAAGTGTAATTTCCTCCCCCGCACTTCGTCTCTGTGAACTCCCCTGCGACTGACTGACTGACGATCCCCAATCTCCAATAAAAGAGGTTGTTCCTCCCTGAAAGAGTGGCATCGCATCTGCAAGTCCTCTGGTGATGAGGATGGGCGTTGGTAATCATCTACCATCGCATGACCCAATTTCTCCCTTGCCCCTTATTCTATAAAAAAAATCAGTCATGAGTAGTGAACAAGGCCAAGGATTAACGAATCGTGCTGACATACGGGAGACATCCCTGGCGAACCTGAAATTATGTTGAATATAAGCTATAAGTGTTCATCCGGCGACGAGGCTAGATTTACATGGGAGAGATGCATCCCGACATGAGAATGTTTATTATAGGTAATTTCATTATAAGTATCATCATCATCATGGCCAGCGACGACCCCCACTTTGGCGCCGAGGGCAGCTCGCGCGCGATTGCTCGGAGCTGACGTGAATGAATGGCTCATGGAGAGGACATGGCCCCCAGCCATGTCCTCTCCATGAGCCATTTGGCCATTTGGCCATGGGGGGGAATTACGAGTCCAATGAGGATATTTCTGTTCAGACGAGTTTTCATGTGACGACGACATCGGCGCGTTCTTCGAGGCGCTGGGCTCCGGCTCCATGGACGACCTGCTGGACCACGACACGCCAGACGTGAGCACGCGCTGTACACACCCACTAGCTGTTACCCGCGACTCCGCGTACGATAGTTGCGTGTCTGTTGGCATGCTTTTAGTACAAACTTTCACCCATCGTAGAACTCAGGCCTATGTGCATACCACAATTTCATCGATGTAGGTTTACGTTCCCAGTAGCCAACTTCCGGTGAGTTACTAGTCGTAGCGACACGTGACCTACCTCGTGAATGTGTCTACACACAAAGAATTTTTTCAAAGCTCACTTGGAGTACCCGACCATAGCACGTACAAACAAGCCTGTTGGCTGGTTTGTACGCGCGATGATAAAGCTCAACAAAGATCATCTCTTAGATAAAACCCCCGTGTAATGTTACTTCTTCCGAAACGGCTTACCTGATTCTTGCCAAATTTTATATGAATATTCCTAAGTGATAGGGACCAAGGCGGCAGAGCAACGTTTGACGGGTCAGCTAGTATTACTGAGATAATAATATCTGTGGACTTATCACACCACGTTGCTCTAGCCTCGTGTTAAGTACCGTAAAGACTTGCGTTACAGGTACTAACGACGGAAATATATTTAATTTTACTTTTTTATAAATTTAAGAAATGATTTAAGATTTTCATTATAGAAATACATGGATAAACAATCTGAGATTCGAACCCGCGTCCTCCGGCGTATCACGCGCACTAACCGCCACGTTACCAACAGAGCCAGCTCGTCGTCAAGATAATGAATTAAAATTCTAACCTTACCGTCGCTCCGTGTATTCTGTTTCAGTCGTATACCCGTGAGAACATATCGATGGTGTACCTGTACAAGCTGCTGGTGGGAGACGAGCTGGAGCTCGTGGCCGTCAGCAGACCCTTCAAGCAGAAACAGCTCACTTCCGATGTGAGTACCAGTACACCGTTTTGCACGTGAATAACAGGGAGAAAATTGTACACTGAGGCCTTTCTCGGGGATCACTCTAATGAAGGGTGAGTGGTGACCCGCAATAAGAAAAATCCGCATGATTTGGAGAAATTCGACCACAATTCTTGAGACTCTGTTTTATATATAAGAATCAGGTATAGTGTAGATAGTTTAACAAAAAAAAAAAACATTTTTTTTCGATTGTTTTGTATACATACGTATAGATGCATACGTGTTACGAAATAGGTTTCTAAATGTATGGGTATCTAATGCGTTACTGAACACTGAATAAAGAGGTCCCATTCCATTCTATGGTAAATGTCCGTCTACACATTTTGTTAATTAGGGATGTGGAATTAATTTCGTCTTTCAAAATTTTAATTTAAATATCCTTTTTTTTTAGTTAAACTCCTGTCTGTGTTAAGAAAGTAAATATTTTTCGCGATTCTAGGATATCTTCATCCTGGACACGCCGTGCTCCGGGGTGTACATCTGGCTAGGCCAGGCCCTGGACAGCGACGTGAAGAAGCAGTACAACGACATAGTGCAGCAATATCTGGATATCAAGGGCTATCCCTCGTGGGTACGTGTGATGATTCGCCACACATATTTGGAAATAGATCAATACGCACCACGTTGCTTTAGTCATTTATATAACATTTCTACCAATTTTGTTTAAATATTTAAACGTTATATTTCAGTTTTTTGTGTTCTGAGCCCGAAGAGTAAAAGCGGGATCCTATTACTAAGACTTCTCTGTCCATCTGTCTGTCGATAATTCATGAACCGCGACAGTTAGACAGATTATATTTTTACACATGTGGCCTAACCATAACCATCTTTGTAAACTAGCCTTTATGCTGTCTTTGCATTACAAACTATTTGAAAAGCCCTATTTGTATTAATTGAGATATGGTACATAGTATTGCAAAAATGATCTTTATTTCTAAAATAATCTTTATTTTAGAAATATATTGTCATGTTGCGAGTCAGGAACTAGTTGTAACAGTAAGGTTTTCACAGGTGGCCGTTACCAGGGTAACAGAAGGTAGCGAGAGCAGCGCCTTCAAGCAGTACTTCCATAACTGGGACACCGTGACCACAGCTGGGTCTGTGAGGGCCATGGCTGCACAAATAGGTAATCTTCTAAACCAATTGCTACAGTTTCTATAGCTTCTAGCGGCACAATCACGAAAGTAGACGCCGAATTTTAACTTGTACTCAACAATTGTATATATCCGTCGCAATTTGTAACTTATGCGTCTTTAGAAGGAGGTAGTACCATGCTGCATTGCCGCCGAATTGGTATGGCACGGCCAGAGTGACCAGGTGTCATCTGATTATGCGGATGTAAATTAGAAAGTCACCAAATTGGCTCTGATTTCACGTTGAACGCCAGGCCGCATGCTCTCTCAGTGGTTTCTAGAACCTACTAATTAGTAATATACTAATTAGTAGATTCTACTAACTACTCCGGGCCGTATTTTTGATAGTAGGTACAGGCAAACGAGTAGTCGGAGCCTTTTGACAACTACTTTCAGTGGCGACAGACATTTGTATTACTATCCCGCAGATGGGTTGCCCTCCTTTCTCACAACTTTACACTTTACTCACAAAACGCACGAAACGAGGCAGCACAGCTGTCATTTTAAGTCAGTGATATATGAGGCGGCAGCTATGCAGCGGGGTATCGCTACCTCCTAGTTCCTACCAATGATAGTACAAGTGGTGGATGGTGCAAGAGTGCATTTTCCCTGCGGCTATAACAGTTGTATAATTGTGTGGACGTGGCACGGCTTGCATCGACTGAGTGATTACCTCGAGGTGATAGGAATAGCTCGTCTGATGGGTCTGACTTGCAGACTGTGGTTATTTCTCGGGAGACGCCGAAGAGTCTGCCGCGCTCGCCAAGTACATCGGAAAGAGCGCGCCTGCCCGGGGCTACATGCCGGACGGAGGCGCGGGCGCCCTCACTGTCACCAGGTATGTCCCCACCAACATTTTTCACTACACATCAATTTCTTACTACATTTTATATTTATCTTCATATTTTACGCGACTGAAGCTGCGGGTGAAAGAAAGCTAATGTTTTAAAAGTATTAAAAATTATATTCTTTTTAAGGACGTCGGGATTCCAATAGCGTTATCTATTTAATTAAATGTGACAAAAAAATTAAAACGATCTTACATTATTAGTGTTCCAGCAAACACACAAATGTCTCATATCATTTTCACAACATTTTTGCCCCTTGCAAGCACAGATCTCGGCTGCTAACTAATCTGGCACTTAGTTATTTCAAGATCTCGGCTGCTAACTAATCTGGCACTTAGTTATTTCAAGATCTCGGCTGCTAACTAATCTGGCACTTAATTATTTCAAGATCTCGGCTGCTAACTAATCTGGCACTTAGTTATTTCAAGATCTCGGCTGCTAACTAATCTGGCACTTAGTTATTTCAAGCTCTCGGCTGCTAACTA
>JAFELO010000115.1:706397-719267 GCA_017140195.1 Eumaeus atala
GTCTGGCACTTAGTTACTTCAAGATCTCGGCTGCTAACTAGTCTGGCACTTAGTTACTTCAAGATCTCGGCTGCTAACTAGTCTGGCACTTAGTTATTTCAAGAAATTTTCAACATTTTTTGCGTGTGTAAACAATACAGTCAGTCAGGTTGACGACTACAATAATCGTAACAATTTTCATTGCAACTACCAGGGTGACAGAAGAAACAGAAGATATAACGGAGAGCTTCCTGGAGGCGCCGAAGCTGTACCAGAGCGAAGTATACGTCATGAAGTATCAGTACGCTGACGAGAATGGAGAAGACGCGACGGTCATCTACCTGTGGCTGGTGACTTGTCCTTCATACTACGCATTTAGGTCGGGACCCTCCACCGCGCCGGCCGAAGGCTATCACTGTGGTTTTTGGTTGGTAGTGGGGCGAGGCCATCACACCCTACCGACTCACCAAGGTCTAGTGGGGCGGTGGATAATGATACTTTCCCAGTGAATACACACTTAAGCATGCGTGGATAACGTATATAACTTTCGTGCTACCAAATTATTTCGTCATAATTACTGGCAAGCAGATGATGTAGCAAAAGGTCACAGTTGATAATTAAATGTAACGTGTGGCCAATATGTGTTAGACATGTATATCTCCATGCTGCAGAGCAGCCGGGCTTCATCTGGCAGCCGTCTCTTTTTTTGACTGTTTAAGTCATGGCTATCCCACACTGTCTTCGCTTTGATTGGGGAGGGAAACACTTCTTACGCCTTCTACTTTCTTCTGATTAAATTCGTTGCGGGTCCCACGACAGTTTTTAGCATTTCATCGGGCTCCCTGCGAGCATATCAAAGGGTCACAAGTGGTGGCCGCTGTCGATCCTGGAGACAAAGGAGTAACGGCGGTAGGAAATTGTGGTGGGCCATGCCCGAAAAAAAGAAAAAAACACTCTTAGGCATCTTAGCTGTACCAAACAAAAAGATGACACTTATATAGGATTTTTCAATTTTTAAGAACATTGCTGAGTCAGAAAGTTGGCTGTGTTACACCCCGTGCCTTAGAGAGCACGTTAAGCCATCGCTCAAGCGCTTCTCTAGGGCAAATGCTCCACATCATTTCGCCCCCTACCCCTGGCCCTGGACCATTGGCTGCTTACTTAGCTTCCGATCTGTGTCAAGTCAAACCTGGTATACAAATTTTATCAAAGTGTATCGTCGATCAGAATCATACCAACTACAACATAGTATGTAACTATAGGGCGGTGAAGCAAGTGCCGACTTCAAGAAGGCTGGCCTCGAGGTGATCGCGGAGATGGAAGAGGAAGACGAGAAAGCTACGGTTGTAACCATACCTCAGGGAAAAGAAATCAAGCACTTCTTACACATATTTAAAGGTAGGAAACTTCTAGAATATATTATTTCACAGGAAATGAAAATTTTTTTTTTATATAATATACTATGCACTAGCGACCCGCCCCAGCTCGCTAGCAATCGCTCCGTCTATAGGTCATCCATCCGCATTAAAATAATAAATCAGTAGAATAAGAAAATCGATAACACAGAGGTAGATATCGCTTGGGGATTTTGTTCTATGTTATGTATATAGGAGAAGGCATACCAACGAGCACCCATAGATATCCGCATAACTATAATGCTCGCATACAGTTGGTAACGTGGAGGTTAGTCCGTGTTATGCCAGAGGTCGCGGGTTCGAATTCGGCCTTGGTCATGGATGTTTATGTATGTATTATATGTATTTGTACAATAAAAATCTTAAATATATATCCTTTGTCTAGTACCCGTAACACAAGTCCTTACTGTGCTAAGGACAGGGCCAGGCTACGTGAATGAATGAATGAATGAAATATTCTTTATTGTGAACTTAACAAACATACAATTCAAAAGAAACACATTTACGTGGTGTGATAAATCAACAGATATTATTATTATTATATGTGCGGCACTTTCTTCACCCTTCCAATGGGACACCGTTAACACACAAATCGGATAAAATGTGATGCTATCATGTGAGAGCGAGGTCTTCCACATATCATCCCATTTCGGCAACAATGCTTGCGACGTTATCAATCGGGATTCAATGCTAGATTTATATTGAAAAAATACAATTAAAGACATCCAATAATGTTGTGTACTTTCAGGTTGCCTTATGGTGCTCTGCGGCTCTAAGGAGGACGAGTACAAGGTCGACAACTTCAGGAAGACCTACGACGAAACCGGCATCAGGTTGTTCCGGGTAAGGAGTTCACTAACATAGAGCCTTGCCTGCTTAAACGAATAGTGGGAGCTACGTAGTGATTGTCGACGTCCATACATATGCACATATGCAGATGTACTACCGTGTTTTCCCACAGCACAGGCCGTCAGTTCAAGCCGGTATTATTTAAAATACCTCTGCTTTTTCTTTACTTTTCAGTTCAAACTCGAAAGAGCTTGTAGTGAAACTTTTTATAGTGTACTTTCTCACCGAGCGAAATGTTAAAATGTTTGGCATGTTTCACACATTACGCGTTATAGTCGGCTACACATGTGTCACGTGCGCCGCATTGTATCAACCACATGCGACTGGGGTTTTACTCCTTAAAACAAACGTGACAACAAGCAAAAGTTACGCAAGAGACGTGAGAGAAAGGGCGGTAGGCCGTTACGCTGGTATAACGCTCAATTGCTTGATCTCACTTTTTTATTCCTCATATTTTTACCTGATAACGTAGTTTTTACCTGATAGTACATCGATGACGCTAGTTGCATGTTCGAATAAATATGACGCCATAATGACATTCTGAGTGTTCCGAATGGGCGGAGACTGACGTCGTCTCTTTCACTCCAACAACAGATAAATAATTAGTGAACCGTTACCGCGTAAAATTATATCGTCCGGAAACCGACAAACAACCAGTTTTTGTGATTGATCTTTAATGAATTTTTAAGAAACAATCTCAATAAATGTGGTTATATGCAGCCATACCATTCGTTTAAACTTTCTCTTGGTGTTGGTTTCAGGTGGAAGGCACTAAGAGCAATGAGGACATGCGAGCGATCCAGGTGCCGGAGTTTGCCGACCAGCTGGAGGATGATGATGTTTATATCCTGGAGACTCCAGACGTTGTCTACGTTTGGAATGGTCGGGTATGTTAAAAATATATATTTAATTAATGATACATATTTTTGATACTTGTAGCATAGTCATGAGAGAATTGGAGCCAAGGAGAAAATATTTTTTGCCTTTATATCTTATTTTTATAAACATCCGATAGAGATATTAAAAATCAGTGTTTAATTTTAGTTACCTAAAGTTAATATATGTTTGACAAACGCGAAAATCGTTAAAAATAATCGAATATTTATAACGGAGATACACTTGTACAATCAGTGGGCTTGCAAACGGAATAGCTATCAGTACACGCGACATGCTCGACTTGCCTCCCTTGTCGCGCCGGCACGATTCGGTCGCAAGTCAGAAATGGCACTTCCTCTTACTGGATTCTCTTTTTAACATTAAACAATGTCCCGGACATACAGGAGGCGCACGACGATGAACGGGACACAGCACGGAACTACGTGAAGGCTCTCACCGGTGAAGACAAGGAGGTGGTCGTTGTGGATCAAGGAGATGAGTCCGAGGAATTCTGGGAGGCTTTAGGTACGTTTTAAACCCATTTAGACACCTGCGAAGTACATTGGCATTTCGCACTACAGAGGAGCTGCGGAGACTTGATTTGAAAGACATCTTCCGTGGCACATGATTGGCATTTTCTCTCTCCAAATTCCAAATTCGCCAGTAATCCAATTCTGCTCTGCGACGACTTATGAAGAACGACATTGGCCTAGCATGAACGAACTTAGACGTATGCTCACTCTATGCCCCTGGCATATTTCAACTAAATGTTGTAAACATTGTCAGGCGGAGCCCCGGAACCCCAGGAAGATTCTTCCGGTTGGAAGCTGACAGTGAACCGACGCGTCACCACACCGCTGACACTGACAGCTGTCACTGTCAAGGCCTCGGGTAAGATCAAATTCGAGGAGCTACCGCCGGACTTCGCACAATCGGTATGTATTGCCCATATACCTACGGTATGCCATTTTTAAACATATTAAAAACAGTGCAAACAATCTTTCGGATTGGTGGCTACTGACACCCCTGAAGAAGATAAGCTAATCATGGGATAGGTAATGTATATTTGGATCATGTTACTCGCTATACGAGACGTGACATCACAGCCAGTGCTGGCAATGATGTCAGAGTGAGATATCGGTCCTATTTGTCTATAATATTACTACCATCATACATATATCAAATACTTGTAAATTGTTTTTATACTTAAAAAAAAACATTTCGCTAATTAATCTTGGCGAAAAATTTTGTAAGTTCATGGTTTATCTTTCCCACAGGATATAGCTGATGATGGAGTGTACATCCTGGATACAGGGGAGGAGCTGTACATGTGGCAAGGCAAGAACATCAGGGAGCGAGTCAAGAATGCAAGACGAGACATTATCGGGGTAAGGTTTTGGCCCTGGTGCAGCTCGCGCGTTTGTGTTATTAGTGACACTGGAAGAAAGGAATGTCGCTAGATGACATAACCGTAGCGATGTTACTTGCTTCTAATATCTATAGGACATGTATCATTTTGGACGCATAGAGCCGACCGCCACTTGAATATTGTCTCTGAATAAGTTTATGGGACTTTACTGTACTTTGAGAACTCACTGTACTGTTTATGAATACGGGCGAGTCTCAATGCAACCAATATCCTTCGTTTTTGTGTGTCGAAACCTTTTTACGGCTACCGACGCCCATGAACAGCCACATAATTTACTATGCCTAAGCGTTAGATATGGGACTACCTGCTACTCACAAAACACGAAACGTGACACTGATGATGTCACCTTAGGGCGGTATTGTGGGAGCGAGAGATTCCTCCCCGGTCGTGCCGGCCGAATTCCGTTGCATAGGAGGATGTAGTGTCATTATTAGAGCTGGCACTATGCATGGCTCTACCCTTTCCTAAAACCTTGTTCCCCTTCTTTAAAACCTATAATATTTTATTGAATCATTTAATTATTTCGTATATTTCTTCAATAATAGAATGAAAGCATGTAGCAATTATGTTTTGAAACTTAATATTTTATAAAAAATATTTTCTGCATGTGGTGTTGCTCTACAACACCTGTTGATGCATTGTTTATATGCCTTATAGTTTTTTACATGAACTGTGACATGTGGTGTTGCTCTACAACACTTGTTGATGCTTTGTTTATATGCATTATCTTGAGAATGTTCATCTGTATTACATAAATAATAATAATAACATTTTATTCACGTTACAAATTACATTTCATATTTATGTGTTTGGAGCCTCCATTTAAGCAAAAAGTTGCTTGTGGTAGGAGAATCCGCCCTTCCATAACTAATGTTCTTATCTATTAATTTAACATAACATAAACTTACTTAGTGTTTTATTATGTAAAAACATGCAAAATAAGACGTTCACACAATTTCTAAATAGTTAAATCAATGTTTACATCAATAATTCTATAAAGAGAGGGTATTTACATATTTATTTTGTATTCGATACCGTTTGTTGTACGACAACTAAAACTAGGGACCAAAGACATTTTCCCAATAATATTTTAATATAATATAATAAGTATAAAATATCATATTTTGTTTTCTCTTTCCTTTATTTTAAATTTTTTATTTTATTATTTTTACCCTACAGCTCACGAAGTAAGGTTATGATGTTTGATCTCTTGTATAAATTTTGTATGTAAATATGTCTCGAATTGTAAGCCGTGATGCGTGAGTGATAGAGGGAACCACAATATATTATAAGCATTTGGTTTTCAATTAGTTGATAAGTTATATAATACTTCATAAATCATTAATCATGTATATATTTTAATCTTGTTTTGTTGTAATTAGGATCTTTATTTCCTAGTTTCATTGTATGCATCATATTTAATTTATTATTTTATTATATAAATTGTGTGTGTGTGTGTGTGTGTATGTGTGTGTGTGTGTATTTGTCGAATTAAGGAATCATAACTAGATTTTCAACATCATCGTATGTTTTAGTTATAAGCCAATTTGTAAGAACAGTTTTACATGGAGAGTATGTTTGATGGTATATAAGTAATAGCTTGTTTACCTTATTGTACATAAAAGTTGATCGGAATGTTGTTTACTGGCAAACTTGGAGTTAGTTTGACTTGTGTTAACGACAATGCGGCTTCTTATTTGCCAATTATTGTGTTATGGTAAGCGATATGTGTTTTTGGCAGCAGTTGTAGAATATATAATTTTCTTAATGTCAAAATATTGGCCGATGCGTATATCTCATCTGTTGGTGATCGATGTGGTTTAAAAAACATGGTCTTCAATAAACAGATCGATCTTTCTAGATCCAGCAACTTTATTTTACTAGCTCTACCCCAAATGGGCAAGCAGTATGTAGTAATTGATTGTGCTTTAAAAGTCCAAATAAGTTTCCCAACTCTGTACATGATTATTTTTGTGTCCAGACCACCTAAGTCTTTGGTCACCACACTCAGGTACCTAGTCTGCTGTACTTTTTGTATAGCTATGCAGGAACAATTGGAGTTTCGCGTCTGTATACATTGGTGTATCCAAATTTGAAAATAAATTGTGGGTTGTGTGCTATCGTACTTTTTAAAACAAATATAGTTAGTTTTTGTGATATTTAGTGTCGGTAGATTATCAAGCCAATTAGCTATTCTGGTGAGTCCTGTTTCTGCTGTCCTTTGAACTGCGTCCCACGTTACACCCGAGAATATAACAGAAGTATCATCTGCATACGGGTATACTTTAGCATTCTCAATTTTTATGTTGCGACGGCTATTTATGTACAAAAGGCACAGCGTTGGACCCAGTACGCTCCCTTGTGGAATTCCAATCAATCTGGGCAAACTAATCACTCTGCCTATTTTCACAAATAGTATTCGATCGTGCAGATAATCTTTTAAAAGACTCAAGGGATTGTGTCAAAACCTTTCTCTAAATCAAGAAAAACGACTAAGCATTTGTGCACTATTTGTGTCCACTATTTCAGTTACAGTAGAGGTTAGTGATAAAATATCTCTGTGGAGGCGCCAGGTCTAAATCCAAGTGAAATAGGGTCGGTGAAAGTAAATTAAATTTTGAGAGATATTTAGTTAGTCTAGTGTTAAGTAATTTCTCTAAAATTTTTGACATGGCTGCTAAAACCGAAATTGGTCTATAGTTGGAGGGCTGAGTTCTAGTTCCATTCCTGTACACCGGTGTTATTAAAGATTGCTTTAGCAGTTTGGGAAAAATACCTCGCTCAAAACAAAGATTCACTAAACGAGTAAGTATTGGAACTACAGTTGCATGCGCTGCCTTTAAGAAACTAGTGGGAATCTTATCCCAGCCGACTCATTAATACTGAATATACCTACGAAGAGTCCGTCTTGAGTAGTAAAAACCAGAAAGAAGAACGCTCTGTATGTTCTTTGTTTGACAGATTTACTGGGATCCTTGAGATTATATCTTTCGTGAGTTGTTTACCAACGTTGGCAAAATAGTCATTCACTATGTTAACTGATGCCAGGTGAGTTATGCAGTTAAATTTTTTAATATTATTTCGGCCTGTATTACTGTTGATTGTTTTCCATAGTTTTTTAGGATCGTGTTTCGCCCTATTTAAATTTTCCCGTTCGTATTTTCGTTTGAGGTTTTTTATTAGACAATTACAATAATTTCGGTATCTCTTATAGGTAATTTTAAGTATAGTACGTAATTAATATATTATGATAAAATATTATGTATTGGATTATCCTATAGTTTTATATTTACTTAGTAGCTGTGAGTATGGTCCATAGTGATCTTGTCTCTGTTTGAAAGGGCGAGGTGTAATTCTTCTTCTCTTTTGTTAGAAATGGCAATCGGCCGTCATAGGTTAACAGCCATTGCTGCCAATGTCCAATTTGACAAGAGCACTGGTTTTCAAGATTGATTGGTTTCAAACTTATGCCAAAGTGATGAGATTATAAATATCTTGTTTCAATGTAGGTAATCTAAAGAGGACAAACGAAAATGTTACAGGACATGCACAAACATACACCAAAAAAGAGGGCCAATTTACAATTTAATGTTGTTTGAGCATATATAATGACATAGAAGCGATAAAAGCTTAAAGTTATTAGCAAGGCTTTAGTGTTAATAAGCTTAGGAATGTTCCTAGGGAGGATGGTGTTCAAAGAAACTACGGTTTGGGAAATTGAAAAGAATATGGTCTGTTGAACCCTCCTCAAGTCCACAGTCACACAAAGGAGATTGTATAATTCCTAATCTGTTTAAATGTAGGGGATTACACAAGTAGCCTATACGCAACCTATACATAACCAACGTCGGTTTGTTTATCTGTGAGACGGAAACGAGAAAACCAAGCTTTAGACGGAATATGAGGTTGGATATCATAAAAATAGCGGCCTTTAGCCCTGCTTCTATTAAACCAATTTATTTGCCACTCCTTAACAACCTATCCAAAACAAATCTAGTTTTGGATAGCTCAAGAGATCGTGAAAATAACTTATATTATGATCTAGGCAGCCATTTGATACGGCATCTTTTGCAGATTGATCCACAATTTCATTGCCGAGAATACCATTATGACTAGATAACCAAGCTAATACAATCTCAATGTTACTAGAAAAAAAATTGTAAAGAATTTCTTGTAATTCTAAAATAAGAGGAAATTTAGAATAAGAAACAAACTGGTTTGATCCGATGGCTTGGAGAATACTCAATGAGTCCGTGAAAATTATAGTTTTGTTCAGGTGGTGAAATTCTAGAAATTTAACTGCCTCTAGAATAGCTATGGACTCACCAGTGAAAACAGATGATGTTATAGAACATTTATAACTGAGGAGAGTATTATATTTGGGGATCCAAACTGCCGAGCCCACATGGCCTTCTAGTGAAAGTCTGGAGGCATCTGTGTATATAGGAAGCCAATCACTCCACTCCTTCTCTATAATACCATTAAAAATTTAATTGGAACCTGAATCATTTTTTAACACACCAAAGTTTAATAGAATCCGAGGACGATACGACAAAACGTCATATGCCGTATGAAAAATTGTAAAATGAGAACATGAGAAATAGGGGTTCGGAAGTTTAGTTAATTTTTGAAAACTCTTAATTAAACAAGGGGGTTTTAATTTATGCCAATATTTATTATTAACCATCAGATCAATCAAATTTTGAAGTTTTGGTAGAAGAGGATGATCAGAACGAGCAGATATTCTAAATATATATCTATCTGAAAAAAATGTCTGCGTAAAAAACAATGGAGAGTCGAGGGCTTCTACCTGTCGTAGGGGAAGATTTCATGGCTCCTAGTGCTATGCGTAAGCATTGATATTGTGTTTTATCTACTTTTCCTAGAGAAACCTTGCTACATGGTGCCAAGAGAAAACAACCATAATCAATTACGCCTCGGACAATGGCATTGTAAAGTAGTTTTTGAGATAATGGATGAGCTCCCCACCAAACGCCCGAACATTCTTAGATGAATGTTGATATTGGACTGGCACTTTTGGACAATATGATTGATGTGTGGAGT
This sequence comes from Eumaeus atala, assembly GCA_017140195.1. Lineage (NCBI taxonomy): Eukaryota > Metazoa > Arthropoda > Insecta > Lepidoptera > Lycaenidae > Eumaeus > Eumaeus atala. Next base: position 716,010 of record JAFELO010000115.1, read on the forward strand.
GCCAGACAATTTAGAGTCGAAAATAATTCCTAAGAATTGCACCTTATTTCTGATTGGAATTGGATGGTCCTGGAACACTATGTCAATATGAGGGATAATTCTTTTTCTCGTAAATTTTAGGAGGAGAAAGCGACATACCATGAGATATAAGATACTGTTCCTGGTAAAATAGAGCTTGATTTATGTTATTTTGAAGGATGCCAATGTTTGAAGATGATGAATATATGACGACGTCATCGGCATACTGTAGAATGTTGCAAAAGGGAGTAACTGAGTGCTCAAGATCCGAAATGTAATGTTATATAATAAGGGGCTGAGGACTGAGCCTTGAGGAAGACCTTTCCATACACGTCTCAAAGACGAAAGACCTCCATAACGGATCTCTATTGTTCTGTCCATGAGTGAGCTGCAGATGAAATTACACAGTTTCTCTGGGATGTTCAGCTTAAACAATTTGTTTCTGAGCAAAGGAAGAACGTTATCATATGCAGCTTCTATATCTAAGAACAGACCAATGAGGAATTCATTTTTAGAAAATGCTATGCGGATGTCAGTGGAAAGGATGGCTAAGCTACCACTAGTACTCGAACCTTTTCTGAAGCCAAATTGGGACTTAGCCAGCAAGTCATTAATTTCCACAAACCATTCAAGGCGGGCTTTAATCATGTGTTCCATAATTTTAAATAGGCAAGAGGAAAGAACAATGGGACGGTAAGAAGAATCTAAATTTGGATATTTACCAGACTTGAGTATAGGAAGTACTAACTGGTTTTTCCATGAAGGAGGAACATGACCCAATTGAAAGAAAATATTAAGAAGATTTAGAAAGAATGATTTTGAGTCAGAGCCAGATTTTGTGATAAAGACATAAGGAATGCCATTGTCATAAATAAACAACATGTTTCCTCAGCTTTTTTCCTTTGGTGAACCATGCCACTACATTCCGCATCCCACCAAGGTGGAGTAGGTTTAAATGGGGAATGTTTTTTGAGTGGGATGTGTTTATCTACTGAAGACGACAGACATGAAATGAAATTATCATAACAGACCTCTATATTTCCGATATTAATGTTAGGCAAAGAACTCACACTACAGTCACAATCAGTTGCAAAGAGATCCCATTTCGCTTTTGACAGTTGATATTTTAAAAGAGGAGTTTTATTGAAAGTATCGAAAGGAATGGAAGGATCGGTAATGAGGATAGGAAGGTGATCACTACCACTCGAATAATGTAAAACTCTACAATCTAAACGAGAGCTCCGGTTTGGGGAGCAGAAGGATAAGTCTACTGCAGGGTCTGATCAGGGCGGTCCTACGAGTAGGACTACCATCATTTAATATCCACCAAAACACAACCAAAGGAGTCATAATGTACACTACCCCACATAAGGTGGTAGCAGTTAAAATCCCCTAAAATTAGGAACTTAACGGATAGGGAAGAAAAAAGAGGAGCTAAATCACTAGATTGTACTACAGAAGGATTAAGAATATATATCAGGAGTACAGAGACATCCTGAATTAAGGAAGCAACAGCATTAATACCAGAAGGGAAGGAATCTGGAAGAGACAAACGTGAAAAAGGAAGGCCTAAAGAAACATGAAAAACACCTTATCCGAAACTGGGAATTGGGAAGTAGCCATGTCTCCGAAACAGCAAATACCAGTGCCTTATGCAAATTATATAAATTAAAAATTTCATGAACATTAGGACGAATACTTTGAGAATTCTATTGAATTAGAGGGAACTTGAATGACTGACAGGAGGTGACTAACTTTATTGGCAACGTGGTCGGATAAAGGGAAATCGTTCATTTTTGAAGCATTTTAATATGTAGATCAATTAGGTTCAGCATAAGGTTGTACCCAGACTCCTTTGTACTATGATTGGCAGTCCCGTTGGCAGAAGATGAGGGATCTCGTTGAGCTATGATGGCCTCATGAGCTCTGCGGTCGTATCCATGAGAGGAAGCTGCTTTTCGAGATTTAGGAGAAGAAATTATTGTACGGCGGTAAGATTGGGAAGGTTGGGAAGGCTCAAAGTGATCCAAGGTCAAGTGTATTCGGGATCTGGAAGGGGGGAGAAAATAGTATGAGCAACATCAGAATATGCTCTGTTTATTGTAGGGAAACGTGATGCAGCTTCTATATAGGAAATATTTTCTTGAGCCATGGTGGATTTGATAGATTTCTATCTGTTATGTTCAGGACAACACTTCTCCATAGAGAAGTGTGAACCTTCACAGTTTGAACACTTGGCTTCAAGTGAAGTGACATTACACCATCTACCTGTGTGTTCTTTGGCACATTTGAAGCACTTTGGCTTTGATCGGCATTTGTCAGCTACATGACCAAAACGACAGCAGCTGAGGCACTGGATTGTGGGGAATTGGTACAGTTCTACTGGTAAGGCAGTGCATACACGGAAAGCTCTGGATGGAAGAACCTGACCATTAAATGTCAACACAACTGAGCCAGTTGGGATCCAAACAGTATTACCATCAATTGAGGACTTTCGATGGTTGTCCCAGATGGTTGCGGATACATTCTAAAGACCTGATCTGGTCTTTAGAATGTATCCGCAACCATCTGGGACATTATTACTACTGACAAGTTCGTCCATGGACATCTCTGTGGGAACATTTCGGACGACACCCATACGAGTAACATCGTAAGTGGGAACAGTGGCAGTGAACTTGTTTGATAGTAAAACAGGATTAGCGAGAAACTCATTGGCAGTTTTTGGAGCCAAAAATTCCTCATTAATCCTGTTTGGTAGAAACAGGAACAGGAAACCTTAGCTATTCCGTCCTTTTTAATACACTGAACTCGAGAGTTTGTCATAACTTGACCGAATTTAATGGGATTTATGGAAGCACCAGGAGAAGGATGGTCTTCTGAGTGGGAAACATGCACAATAAACGGTCCTATATCTGCTTCTGTATACTTCTTGGATAGACGGAGGAACAATCCTTTTAGGCAGAGGAGCCTGAACCTCATCAATGGCATGTGACCGTTTGGTACTTTGGGATGTATATTCCATAACCTCCCCCGTCAACAGGCCAAGCGACCAGTCCCCGGAGGAGGCCACAGGCCACAGAGGCAGGATTAGGAGACTTGAGAGGAATCGACATGTTCGTCCTAAGCAATCTTTAACAGGATATTATTAGACTTACCTTTCACACACAAGTACACAAAAAGCAACACAAAAGGCTACACAAAACACTCAGAACAAAACAAACGTAAACACAAAGAATCGAC
>JAFELO010000115.1:719910-742784 GCA_017140195.1 Eumaeus atala
CTGCTAATTTCCTATTATAGAATTTAACGTAAATTGTCACAAGCAACAGAGTCTTACTAATAATATAATTGTTATGGTTTAGAAACTTTCAATTTGAAAACTTCCGAACTGATTTTGGTGAAACTTGGCAATGTTGTTGCTCATAAGCTATAAAAGTACTAACTTTTATACGTGGTTTTGGCTAAGTCCACGTGGACGAAGTAATGGACAACAGCACGTATTCAATATAAACAATACATTCCTACAAGCGGGTGTTCAGGGCGAGACGTGCTCGTAACACCCGCTTGTGTATCTGCTATTAGTGGGTACTGCGGTCTGTTACAGGCGTACATCGAGGACGACGGCTTGGACAGGACGGTGGAGAACGTGATCGTGATATCCCTGAAGCAGGGCTCCGAGCCCACCATATTCAAGAAACTGTTCCCGGAGTGGCAGGATGACCTGTGGGAGGTACATAGTACTATTTTGTTTATACAAATTCGAAGCGACATATATATATTAGGATGATTTACCCGCCTTCATCCCATCCTTCTCAATGGGCCTATAATCATATTACTATTTTTATAGTATCAGATAGCAAACGAGAAATCGGGGCCTTTGTGCAACTACCAACTCTCAATAACGTCCTCATGGACTGGTTTCCTCCATCCCCTTTCCCCTCCAAAGGGCCATCGAAACTCGCAAACAGCACGCGGCGTGATACCAGAACTATCACTTTTAAGGTTGGGATATACTACTCTAATTATGATGCAAAGCAGTGTGAAACTACCACTTTCTAATGTTTATATATCATATGGTATATTTTAACATATGTCACCTCATAAATCAATTCTCAAAGGTATAATAAACAAGTGTACATTTTGTCTCCTTGTTATTGACATACTTGTAACAATTCTAATATTATTTTTTCCTATTTCAGAATCAACAAAGTTATGAAGACATGAAAAATGAAACTAAAGATAAGAATTAGACATCATTTTAATATCTTTATTACAATTTTCTCAATGTTTATAAAAAATAAACTTGATTAATAAAATATGCAATAATTAGTTTGGAATTTTATTATTGAAGCACCAATTTTAGCCTCCTAAATATTTATAAACCATTGGTTGGTAACATTTCTTAACACTTTATTCTAGGCTATACATTGATTAATGATCTGTACTAAATTATTATTCTCTAAAGCTGCGGCTACTCTCTCCTTGTCTGCCAACTGTTTATTCACAGCATGTTCAGACATATGGGTGCCTTCAGAAACCTCAACGGACACTTTAAATCGGCTTGGTAGTGCTCTTAACAGCTGAACTCTGATAGACAAACCTGAAAAATAGAGAGAAGATTATTTTGAATGTTATTATGATAGTATTACACTACTTAACATAATAATTTATATCAATCCTACTATAAATGTAATAGTGAGTTTGTATATTTGTGGAGATTGTACTAGCCTAAGGTGTACCAATTCTTATTGTATTCATTTTAGTTATACTTGCATTTATATGATATATGTATACAGTTGTATAAAATAAATGAAACTACTTTTACAGGTTTATTTAATTTTTTATCTAGCCTGGTGTTTCAGAAGCTTTACAGCAACCATGGTCATGGGTGGACAGCTGTAAGCTTCTGAAACTTCGGGCTAGATAAATATTTAAATAAACCGTGAGAAAATCTGTAAAAGTAGTTTCATTGTAATGACTAACATTCGTGTAAAGTTAAGACATCAATAAAATAAATTATAAAATAATGTTATTTGTTTATGTGATTGGCTTCTTGAAATTTTTGTTGGTTACAAATATGTTTAAATAATTAAATGTTAATATATTATATATATAACTTAAATATATTTGCAAATTCATAATATGATTACAATCATGTTTGCTTTAGTTAGCCTATGTATGTTTCAACTTAAGTTCAGTGAGCAGGCACAGCAAAGAGGCAAGTGCATTACAAATGCATTGGCATACACTAATCCCTACTTGACTAAGTTCCAATGAAGCTCACCCGATCTCCTCCCACTAGATCATTTAAGGTGTCATGTTATGTGCATAAAAATGCATGACTGTATTTACAAATATTTAAACAATTGGCGCATCTCCGGTACTCTTAAGCGCACACAAAAGTCTCGCATATTACTAAGAAACTGGAAATAGTAAAGGTGAGAAATCAATTATATCAGTGGTGGCCACTAACTTACCTATTAAAGTTGCCATGCTGCAATGTGGTATAGTTGGCGTGAAGTAAACTCTTACTAAATTATCATTATTATCAACAAACACGTTCTTCTCCTCAACCACACGTAGCTCCTCCAGTGATAACGGATGTTCCGGATCATTGATATTACGTATCAAATCAAAAACTTCACGCGTATCTATTTCGTCAACCAGATCCTCATCAAGATCTCTCGGTGTCACCTTACGTTCAGATTCTTTTTCGTAGACATTTGGATTAACATTGTCTGCTATTTTTGTCATTTTTTTCAATATTAAAAGAACATAACACAATAAATTAAATTTTATATTTTGGAATACCAAATCCCAAATCTGTTGATTATTGACAAACTTCAAACTAGAGAAATCAGATTTATCGCGATGTGACATCTATTGTCAAAAAACGAAACGAACTGTACTTTCCAATTTACACAAAAAGGTGATATTTAATTTCTAAACCCCACGATATATGCTAATCTAAAATATCCTTAGATCATTTAATATCTATGAAAATATTCAAATAATCTAGCTGTCATATTTAAAATACCAGAACGTTTCTATTTTCATTTGTTGAATTATACAAAAATCAGTGCATTGCTATCATAGGTGTAATATAGATGCAGAAGATGCCAAGGACACTTATACTTACGTTATAATATAATAATAGAGATAATCCGTATTGGTTAGGAGAAGGTATATGAGCTATCTTTGTTAATTTTATCTCGCATGCGCATTGCACAGACAGAAATTTAAAAAAAAGGCGATACAGAGAGTAAACCACACTTGCTGTCTCTTTCGACTTAAACTGTCGCAATCCTATATAGTATATGACTGCCACATTTACCCACGTGAACTCGTATCTCGTGTTCCATCAAGCGGAGAAGGGTCCTCGGCTCCGACAATCAGGACGAGGATCATTCACACACATACACAACCCACATCACACTTGGACATCATCACACCACACTACCCACCCATATCGCCTCAGCCCCTAGGTACACACCAACCCACCACCATCAGTTTCATTCAAAAACGTTAATGTCGTATCTACGTTTTTGAACGTTGTACTCAATCTGACAGTTGACAGCAAAATTCTACTATCGAAACTTCACACGATTCAGCAACAGCGATCAATACTGAATACAGAGAAATTTTAAATCATTTTATTTCTTCGAGGCAAGAAAAAGGGCGTTAATAGGAGGCATACAGAAGGCAGTATTCAAACCGTAAGTAAATTTTTCAAACCGATACGCAGTGTTTTCTGTTTGTGATTATTGAATTGCTAAAAGGCATAAGTCGAAAGTAACTATAAATTTATTTACTTCCTATGAGGAAGCCGTCCGAGACATAAGTAAAGCGATAGCGAATAAATAGGATACAGAAGATATATCTTTTGATTATATTTAATGATATTGAATCCTATCACAAAATATAGGCTGTTTTGGCTTACCTATATATTAATCCTATTATAAAATATAGGCTGTTTTAGCTTACCTATACCCTTTAATATGCTATTAATTCTCTTTCGAGTTTCCATAATAATTACTCCATACATAATCCATTTTTTCTCACTTCCATCCAGTTTTTCTCATTTCTATTCTGTCAGCTCCTCAAAAAGCAATTATGTGTAGAGCTGTACTGTCTTTGATCTAAGTGTTATAAAACCCGTCATCATTCATCATTATCAGCCCTTATCCGTCCACTGCTGGACATAGGCCTCTTTCAATGAATGCCAAGATGACCAATCTCCTGCTACGTGCATCCAACCCAGTCCAACTCAGAGATCATCTTCCCACCTGGTGAATGTTCGAACAACACTTCATTTTCCGAAACTCGGCCTTCACTCCAGAACCTTACTGGCCTATCTGCCATAATATAATCACTACGATTATTGGTTTATGACCAGATGGCCAAATTTAACAAAAACAGTTTTAGTTTTCTCACCCCAATATACAAGTACTTTAAATAAGCCTTGTTTTTCAGTAAAGATGGCTGCTGACCCATGGGTAATTCAGCCCCATGAGCATGTCAAGTTTGCTGAACACTTCCGTAACCTTAGCCCAGTCAATGGGTTCCTTACAGGGGAACAGGCGAAGAGATTTATGTTACAGGTATATTTCTGTTATAAATACTTGAACCTAAAGGAAATGTGCAATGACAGCCCAAATTATTGAATCTATGAAATTAAAATTTGGCACATGGACAAGATCTGTTAATTTAGAAAATATAATTGCTATAAGGGTGAAAAGACAGTTAAAAATCATACAGAATGATAGTCTGTATAATTTTTTGTAGTTTAATAGATTACAATAAGTGTCATAATTTGTGGTAGTGTTAAATAATCAAAGTACTGAAGCATTTGTGTGCAGTAGGTATGTATATATTAGTAATTAACTAATTTGGCCAATGCTGAACTGCTGACATAAAGAAGTAATTAGATAATGTTACTATAGTGATATTAGTTGTTAAATCGGCTGCAGTTGGAGGCATGAGTATAGAGCTCTGGTTACATAAGAGTTTGGCAATTTCAACATTAATTTCAGTCACAATTGCCGCCGCCAATTCTGGGTCAAATCTGGTCCCTAGCGGACATCAATGCTGATGGCAAGTTGGATCTAAAGGAGTTCTCCATTGCTTGTAAGGTAAGTCAAGGTCTCTTGTGACAAATTTTTAATTGCAAAAGCAGAAAGCGAAAGGGTTGTTGCTTCTTGGTGACGATCAGTCACAAACATCCGCACAATAGAATTATATAAATGAGATGTGATGATGAAACCACAAAACGCTTGCAATCACTAGATAGTGTTATTATGCGAGCAAAAGGCTCAGGACATTAGGGCTCAATTCTCCTGTGCACCAGGGGATGCTCTTGACTTAACTTGAAATTATTAAATAAAAGCTGTCTGACTATGTTAAGCCATCATTATATTTTCCAGATAATTAACTTAAAACTCCATGGCATTGAGATACCAAAGGCACTGCCAGCATCGCTTATGACATCTCTTAGTCCTACAGGTATTTATATGTTGACTTTTTGTTAAGATTGTGATAGATATGTCTCTTTGTCCATTGGTGTTGATATGATATAGTCTAAGATTGTTATAGATATGCCTTTTAGTCTATTTATGATGATATGCTATAGTCTAAGATTGTGATAGATGTCTTTTAGTCCATTGATGATGATATGATATAGTCTAAGATTGTTATAGATATGTCTTTTAGTCTATTGATGATGTTATGCTATTGTCTAACATTGTCATAGATATGTCTTTTAGTCTATTGATGATGATATGCTATAGTCTAAGATTGTGATAAATATGTATTTTATTCTATTGATGATGATATGATATAGTCTAAGATTGTTATAGGTATGTCTTTTAGTCTATTGATGATGATATGATATAGTCTAAGATTGTGATAGATATGTCTTTTAGGATATTGATGATGATATGATATATTCTAAGATTGTGATAGATATGTCTTTTAGTATATTGATGATGACATAATATAGCCTAAGATTTTGATAGATATGTCTTTTAGTATTTTTTCTACTTGAGCAAGCCGACTTCAAATAAGTTATGTGAAAATGGAACTTAAAAAACCACTTTTGAGAAACTTTCCTCTCTTCAACTCTCCACTCTCTGCATACAATTCAAGTACTTCTGCTCTGTATTATGTGTATTGAGGTAAGATAAATGAATGTTACAGGTCCCAAGCAACAATTTCCACCAGCAAAACCACCTATCCCACCAATGCCAAACCTCTCCCAACCCTTGATTGGGGGACTACCACAGTCAAACCAATCTTTACTCGGCGATTTCAACAGCCAGCCATCCATCCCAGCCAAGCCTGCACCACCAACTGTGCCAGACTTGATATCTGGTGTCAAACCGGCTCAACCACTGATGAATCAACTGATCAACCAGCCAATGGGACCCTCTCCGGTGCAACCAATAGTGAGCTCTCACCCGATCATACCCCAGCAACCATTGCAGAGTAGACCCTTAGTTGGGGCTCAACCATTAGTCGGTTTAGCTCAACCGTTGAACACATCCCAGCCATTGATTAACCAAAGTCAACCGTTGATCAACCAAGGTCAAACATTAATGAACCAAAGTCAACCGTTGATCAACCAAAGTCAACCGTTGATCAACCAAAGTCAACCGTTGATCAACCAAGGTCAAACATTAATGAACCAAAGTCAACCGTTGATCAACCAAGGTCAAACATTAATGAACCAAAGTCAACCGTTGATCAACCAAAGTCAACCGTTGATCAACCAAAGTCAACCGTTGATCAACCAAGGTCAAACATTAATGAACCAAAGTCAACCGTTGATACCTCAGAATTTAATTTCATCTCAACCAGCTCAATCGCTCAGTGGCCAATCACTTATGAGCACAGCATCTCAACCTCTAAATCAATTGATGGACACTTCACCACCGTCTCAGTTGATCAACACCAATCCACCCGTGTCCCAACCGTCGATCAACAATCAAACACTGCCCCAGTCGTTGGTCGGTATGAGTCGGCCCGCTGCGCCTTCACAACCGCTAGGCTCTACACCGTTGATCCCCGGCTCCCCACCACAAGCGACCATGGGGAGCACCACAGGCCTGGCGAGTCCTCCGAAGCCGTTGATGGGCACAAGTCAGCCTGTCACTTCAACACCCATAACGGCGATTAAAAGCGATTCCTTCTCCAAGCCTGGTGAGTTCAGTGTAATTATTATTTATTGCTATTATTACTTTTAATTGAACTATTAGCCATTACCAAGATATGTGTGTAGCTCGATTGATACAAAACATGAGCAGGCATCCGTGAATATAAGTTTGTCAACTTATATAAGGTGATTAAATCGTACCTTTTGTTGGTACGGAACCCTCGCTGTACTGTGAGACTCGCCGACTCACACAGCCCAATTTTTATTTTTTATGCAACACCAGAATATTACAGAAGTAGTTACTTTTATTTCTATTGTCTGTTTGTTTTTATTTTAATTCTCTTGTGTGCAGGTTCCCTGGTGGCGAGTCCCACTGAAGTGCCGATGGGGGTGGTGAGCCCCCCGCCGTCAGTGGAATGGGCTATCCCTCAACCACAGAAACTTAAGTGAGTGGAGTTTTTCATAGATTTTTTTTTAAATAGCTCTATGGGCAAGTGAGCAATCGGTCCAACGGGCCACCGGACACATATACAGCATGTAACGTGACAGCAAAGCAAAGGTTGTTGTGGGTGAGATAAAAAAAATGCTTTGAGGTCACACCATCCTCAAGCACTGAGAGGCTGCTTCATCGTCGAATTGGTATCGTTGTTTAGGAGGCTTAAACAAATTTGGATTAATTTCATTAACAGGTACACGCAACTGTTCAACGCTACGGACAGGGCGAAGGCCGGAGCAGTATCGGGGGTGCAGGCCCGGGCTATCATGCTGCAGTCGCGCCTGCCGCAGCACACGCTCGCGCAGATCTGGGCGTTAGCTGATATAGACTCCGATGGAAAACTGGGTGAGCTACCCAATAATCTGGCAAAGCTATACTCCTCCCCGGCAATGGACCAACGGCTCCACAAACTGTACAAAACGCGACAGCATAGCTAAGGTAAAATTATAAATGTTTATATCTTTGTATGTATATTATTCTAACAAATATAAACTCAACGGATTTAGATGAAACTTTAATCATATATAATTACTGGAATAAATTCTGCTTTTTATCCCGAAAAATGAATCGTTCACCTAAGATACAGCTCTGCGGGTGAGGTCACGGCGCACGGTTACATTTTATACGTTAAAGGCGTTGCGTCCTTAGCGCCGACAACATTTGGTCCAACTTGCAGCACACGATCTGAACCGGAGCGAACAACCAACGAGAGTAACGAGATGTTATTATTTTTAGAGTTTACTCGAGGTATAAGAGATGAGTAGTAAACGCACAGTACCCGGGCGATTGTAACATCAACGTAACGCTTTACTGTGCTGTCCGCGCGAAACATGGAAAAGGGCCGTACCCTTTTCCATGTTTCGCGCGGAGCTGACTCGCAGTTACGTTCGTGCAGGTTGCGAGGAGTTCGTGCTGGCCATGTACCTGTGCGAGCGCGCCACGCAGGGGGAGGCGGCGCCCGCCAAGCTGCCGCCAGAGCTCATCCCGCCCACCTTCAGGTAAAGCGACTGCTATAAATTGCCACTAAATACCTACAGAAACTGTAGTTCAATTCAGTTCCTCAAATGGAAAATTGGGCTATAGTTGCAGGGCCAGGATCAAATTATGCATTTTCCCTTTTAAAAGTATAATTATCTATAGGAGTTTAAGGTAATTTTATTAAAAAAAATATTCTCTCGCTTTTATACCTTTCGCCGCAGACTAAAAATTGCTAAGAGTTTGTGAGGCCGTTATTATCACAAATTTATGACCGTACTTATTCGTTTTCATGCTGAGCGTGTGCAGGGTCGACGACTCAGCTTTTCTCTATGAGTACTCCCACTGAGAGGACCGCGGGCCTCGAGGCTTGGCCTCATGCCCGGACTCAATCTTGTGGGGGACACCGCCCCCACGGAGACGGGATCCTGCTTTCGCAGGGGTTTATACGAGTGGAGAGGGGGAAGATTCGGGTGGGCGGTACCCCTAGCCGCTAACAGCTCAAACTCTGTGTATCTTTGTTGTGGTGAATGGGTGTGCTGGTGTGATGTTGAATACTCAACCTCGATCACGACCGCCGTGCAGGGTCGCCCGGCGCGAGTCCGTGTCCAGCGTCGGCAGCGCCAAGTCGTACGAGGAGCGGCGGCGCGAGAACATGGCGCGCGGGCAGGCGGAGCTGGAGCGACGCCGCTCGCAGCTGGCCGATGTGCAGATGAAGGAGAAGGTGAGTAACACTTCTATTTACGACGCCCAGTCCTAAATACGCGTTGGGGTTGGAACGACCTTATGGTCGTAACTTCCTGTTCGCAGTTGGCATATGACTAGACTTGAGGCCAAAACGACATCATGGTACTACTGCCTGCTCGCAGCTATCCATTGTGCAGATGAAGGAAAAGGTGAGATAATACTGGTTTTTCTACGAGGCCTTGTCTGAAATGCGGCTTAAGGTCTAAATTATCTCAAGGTAGTAACTTCCTGATTGCAGCTGGCCGATGTGCAGATGAAGGAGCAGGTGAGATGACACTTGCTTTTATAAGAGACTAGCTAAACCGACAAAATATTCCTAGTAAAACAGGACGTTTTAATACGAATATTTTACATTGGCATTAGTGTAAATCATTGACTACGTAAAGTCGGATGGAGCAGAAAATTATACAAATGTAAAGTAAAAAGCCAAATGTCAAATGAGCTAATTTGGTCAATTGTTTAATTGTAGCCTCAGGTTGTGTGAATAATACGACGGTGACCTGATGATTGTTGTTCCGGGGCATCTCACCAAGGGCGGCACTGATGGCAATCGCGGTGGTTTTTGTGGGTATTCGGCACTATCATATACCGCGAGTCCCACACACTACGGGACTCCACCCAGGGCCGCTGAAGGCGCGTAAATGCGTTTTCCCGCGTCAACAAAAAAAAAATATTTGGACTAAATCGACCTCAACATTTAGCACGTGACGGAGAGAAACAAAGTCAAAGCGACCGAAACCGACGCTTATATCCAGTATCTTCTATGGTGGAAATAGTATAAACAATCTATTTTTTATTCAAGTCAGTAACTTCTATCTTTGTGTCATTCTAATATCGGTTGTGTTCTCCTAAACATATAATAAATAAACGCCCGCCTTATGGAGACTTGCTGGAGACCGACACGACCGGAGAGAAATCAGGCGCAGAATAATAAATTTTTGGTCAAACTGATCATTCTTTGGTGGTGAATTATGTTTGAACACCCTCAGCACGAGCATTTAGCAAGTTTCTAACAAGTTTCTAGCAAGAGCAATTTATTGTAAACTTATTGTCCTATACGTACTGAAAGGAACTCGTCGCCTAAGTAATGTGTTCGTGTTTTTCACGCTGCCCAGGAGGAGGAGGTAAATATTTGAGTAGATGCACATCATGCCGTTGCCTCATGGCACCGCGAGAATAACTCTCACACGTTACACCGGCATGAAGTAGTGGCTATGTCAGGGCACTGAAGACCAGGTAGCTCAACGGGGAGAATGAAAATCCGACCAATCGAAAATCATCGCCTTGTTTAAAGCGGTAGCGCCACTTCTGTGGCCGGGCATCTCCTCCCACTCACCATTCCACTGGAAAAGTTTTAGCATTGACAACTACCATGACTCTGCCTTTACAAAGATGGCCACGGTATCTCCGATAGGGGCTGAGCAGCTGTGTCCATATGGCGAATGGGCTGAAGGCGGTGAACGTTTATCTGTAGAATTTAACCGATTCCACGGTACTTGGCGTAGATAGTCAACAAATTAATCCGGTCACTTGTTTGTCCATTTTTACCATAAAATAATATTCTAATATATAGGGGTTTTGGTTGGTTTATGTTCAACGTTCTTGTTTCAGATGGAAAGAGAGCGAAAAGAGAGAGAAGAAGCTGAGAAGAAAGAAAAGTTGCGCCTGGAGGCCCAAAAGAAGGAGCAGGAGGAGCTGCTGAGGAAACAGAAGGAGGAGCAGGTGATGTTCACAACAGCAGTCCTCTGCTGGCCCCTACTGTTTCTTTAGGACCGGCTGGCGCAGTGGCAACATAGCACGGATGATCGTGCGTGTGGTGCCAGAGGTCGCGGGTTCGAATCCCGCTCATGTCACGGCTATCTTATTTATTGTATGTATTTCTATAATAAGAATACGATATCCTAAATTTATAAAACATTAAATATACTTCCGTTTTGTGGTGCCTGTAACACAAGTCCTTGCGGTATTTAACACAGGGGTGCGATAAGTCCACAGACCTTATATTATACGGCCAGTCTACATGCAACTCAGCTGGCCACTCGCCTTGACTGGGGAATGAAATGCTATACTCACCCGATGGCGTTAGGAGGGGAATGTTTTTCAAACGTATGTCAGTAAATTTCTGTGTTCCCTGCTACAGACTGAACGTCTTGACGAGTTTTGCCGTGTGATGTGTCGATAATGCTCGTGACACTGTACCTACTAGTACACATGTTAAGCAGTCGTTTGCACGATGTTCCGGATGTGCGAAGCGCGATGCGTTCACTTATTAGCGAAACCGACAGACAATATTATTTTTTTGGTTTTCAATTAACCTAATGATGATAAGTACAAAGCGGAGTAAATTTAAATCAAATAATTGCGGAAATAGTTTATAAAGTTTATTTATTTATATTCTGCTCAAATTTGCCGTTTGTCCCAATCAGCTTTGCCTTTTTTTGCTGGACTAGGTATTGACGAAGTGGAAACAGGAGTTGTAACATGATAGACAGGTCCACGCCGCGGAGCTTGAAGAAGATAGTTTACAATCAGCCAACTATAACAACTGACTGTTTGTCACGCTCAGTCACGTGATTAACAGTGGAACATGAAACACTGATGATTGCATAGATATTTACCTAAATACAGTGTACAGTCAGCAGTGATAACGTAATAATATATTTGCAGGAGAAACGCGAGGCAGCTCGCAAGGAGATGGAGAGGCAGTGTCAGCTGGAGTGGGAGAAGAAGAGGTGAGTTTAGGTGATCTTGTCCCCGCGTGTTTGCGTGGTCGTGTCTGTCTGTATCCGTGCGTCCGTGTGTGCGGTGTTAAGCAATGTACTGTTATTTCGTCTATAGTAAGGACTTGACACGACTCTAAACACATTGTTTATATGAGATAAATTTATACCCTGGTGTTTTAGAACTCGTGAGCTGGAAGCCATGCGGACGGAGGAGCAGAGCAAAGTGCTGAGTCTGAAGGCGCGCAGCCAGGCGCTGACTGCCGAGCTCACCTCGGTCACCACGCGAGCTGGCAACCTCGCCAAGGACATACGCGACACGCGCACCGCAGTCGCGGCCGCTAAGTGCACCATCGACTCTATGAGGTGAGGCACGTGCTGCACGTGAGCTGGCAACCTCGCCGAGGACATACCCGACACGCGCACCGCAGTCGTGGCCGCTAAGTGCACCATCGACTCTATGGTGAGGCACGTGCTGCACGCGATCTAGCAAACTCGCCGAGGACATACCCGACACGCGCACCGCAGTCGCGGCCGCTAAGTGCACCATCGACTCTATGGTGAGGCACGTGCTGCACGCGATCTAGCAAACTCGCCGAGGACATACGCGACACGCGCACCGCAGTCGCGGCCGCTAAGGCTACACGCGAGCTGGCAACATAGATTCTTATTTCGTATGGATTTTGTGAAGTCGAAGTGTTTTTTAAATAAATACTTAAACACAGGACCGACCGTGACGCGAGCATGTCGGAGATGCAGCAGCTCAAGGCGCGAGTCAAGGAGCTGAACGCTAAGCAAATCTCTCTCAACAAAGAGAAGGCGGAGCTGGATGCTAAGGTATGTATAATGAATAGTATGTCTGTGTTACAATAATCATCAATTTTTATTAAATAAATTACGCTTTAAGATTCTACGCGCGACAGTTTTTCTACGTCACACAGGTTCGGGTCCTTACCAAAAAAGCGTTATTGTAGTTTTTTTCAATGACTAATAACACTGGAGTCAGGAAGTTGGCGCGTGGCCCGTCCCTTAGAGATCACGTAGTATCGTCGATCCTACCGTCTGTGCCTGATCTCTCTCCGTTCTTTTGGACTGCCGTCTCTTGGAATAGGAGAATAAGAATTGAGGGTGCACTTGTGTCTGCGCACACACAATATACTATGTCCCGCGTACTTGGCTTGGCCAAAATTCGGCTATAAGTATGGTTTTCGGCAATGAGGCTAGTTGTTTAAAGTTGGGATAAAAAGGAACCGACACAACAACTGCAATGTTGTTCGGATTAATGGACTACCTCATACTATCTACAGGCCAAGGCGTCGGAGGGCGCTGGCGACGACGGCAAGCTGAGCATGATGGAAGTGACGCTCAAGCAGCTGAGGGACAAGGTCAGGATTGTCCACATAATTATATATTTGTTGTTTTTAAATCATAACACTTAGGATCTTCTAAGTTTAGTTGGGTTATCTGACGAATGTCTCATACTCGGCTGTAGACTCAGATATAAGTAATATTTAACAGCGCTCATTTCGACTAGCCTTATAGTCCGTATTCGGATATAGCGCCAGCACTATATTATGTCTCTCTATCTAATGCTCCAATTTTTTAAGGTCGACGCCGCGAAAGCGATAGTGGAGAGCAAGAAGTCAGACCTCGAGAGCAACAAGTCTCAGCTGGCGGAGCTCTCGGAGACTGTGGTGAAGCTGAGCGACAAGTGCGAGAGGGTGTGGCGCATGTACGAGAGCAAGAGGGACGAGTACGTACAGAGCCGCAGCACCGCGCCCGCCGACCAGTGGCCCGCCGGTGAGTACGTGCAGAGCCACAGCACCGCGCCCGTCGAGCAGTGGCCCGCCGGTGAGTACGTGCAGAGCCACAGCACCGCGCCCTCCGACCAGTGGCCCGCCGGTGAGTACGTGCAGAGCCACAGCACCGCGCCCGTCGAGCAGTGGCCCGCCGGTGAGTACGTGCAGAGCCCCAGCACCGCGCCCGTCGAGCAGTGGCCCGCCGGTGAGTACGTGCAGAGCCGCAGCACCGCGCCCTCCGACCAGTGGCCCGCCGGTGAGTACGTGCAGAGCCACAGCACCGCGCTCGCCGAGCAGTGGCCCCCAGGGGTGTCCCATCCCCACGAGAACTCTACTAGTGAGCCATTAGTGAGTCGTGATGTTGCCTTAACCCACGACTGGAAAGTGGGGCAACGAACGGTTAGTAAGATTATGGATGTCTCCCGGAAGCCGCTCTTTCTCAGATAACAAAAAAACTGCAGACCAGTGGCTCACTGTTGAGCAAGTGGATGATACCTTAAGTCACAGGGCTGGAACTTGCGGGCTTTGAGATTATGTTCAGATCCGGAGTACCAGAGACCCACTGATAAATAGGGGTCGATGAATCACTGATCCCATCCAGCTTCCTAGTGCTCTAGAAACAGCAAAAATCCACACTCTTATAGTTCTAAAAAATAAATAAAATAAACATTTTTAATAATTTCAATACTTTATACGTGTTTTATGTCCGCTAAAATGTAACATTCGTGACGACGACACTCGCGTATAATGTAAACTAAAGGTATCCACTACGGCGGCGTACAACACTACTTGTCTGTATGATGATGTGCGTGATAGATCTGGACCTAACGTATCGAGCGTATGACAGAGGCGGAGTGGGCCACTTCGGATGCGGCGTGGGGCGAGCCCGCCGCAGACGACGCCTGGGGCGACGCGCCGGCCGCCAGTGGTGAGTTCACTGACTGATAGCTTCATATAACTTCATCTCCGTTCGTGAAACTGATTGGTGAGAGTGGGCGTGTGTGTGTGTGTAATAGCCTGCGCGCGTGATATCTGGAATACGTGTGGGCTACGCGCCTACACATATTCCAGATATCACGCGCGCCTGTCATGAAATTTAAGAAAATATGTTGTGTGGATGTTAGTTATTCAGGTTACTTTACAGTCCGAAAAATTTGAATATATATTGCACGGCTGAAACCGGGGAGCAGTTACTACTATATACAAAAATAATAATAAATACTTAAGAACCATGCCGTAACTGAAAACATCGTAGAAAATTCCATACTTTAGAGTTATACGTATAATTTGAACAAACATTGATTTATCGTATAAGTTATGGTGTGCTAAAATACATAATATTTCAGTTTATACGGAGCCTTAAGAGGGATCAGTCGTGAAGTTGACAAATAAAACATGTCATTGTCTCTACCACTCCCCTACAGCTACCGAGCCGGTGGGCGTGTCAGGGAGCGTGTCTGCGGCTGCTGCGAATGCGTCTGCGGGTGCGCCGCGCTGGCGCTGCGTGTACGAGTTTACGGCGCGCACGCAGGACGAGCTGAGCTTGCAGCCCGGCGACCTGGTGCGTACTTGTTATTTGATAGTAAAACTGTTGTCGGTGGACCATCGCCGCTTTCTGTCTTCAGCTAATGTTCTTTATTTACAATACGATGTGATGTGAACCTGCTATGACCTGCAAAGGTCAACCCTCTGCACCTTCCCTTTTTATAGTATAAGGACAAACGTTCAATCTGAGTCCCTTGATATCTTACGACGCCCATTGATATCCGCACTATTGTTATCCACATATTAACTTATATTTGTCACACAGGTGAGCGAGGCGCAGGCCCCGCGGGGAGACGCGGAGCCCGGCTGGCGCTGGGGGACCGCGCGAGGTCAGTTAACTATACATGCCGGTGTATGATAGCCTTCTGAGGTCATTACATGTGCCTTCCTTAACGAAGTGTCGACGGTCCTCGCAGGTCAGTCGGGCTGGTTCCCCGAGTCGTACGTGGAGGACGTCAACGCGGCCGCCTCGTACGCGGACACAGTGGACGTGGTCGAGACGAAGACGCAGTTGGAAGGTGAGCTCATATCCGTTAAACATACAATAAAAACCGGCCCGTGCGTGTCCGGGGTTCACACACACGACAGACACACAAACACGAGTAGAGCGACGTGTAAAAGATGAAAAATTTATTTTCCAGGCACATGTACCAATTTTGTATAACATAATCTACGGACTTGGACTTCTATTTGTACTGTAATTTCTCAGTTCTCGTCGATTTTTAACCAGTACGATCCACTAGTTTATGTTTTGCAAGGAGTACTGTCAGACGGGTAACTAAATGATCCTATGAGGTAGCAGTACCTCTAGACCCACTGGCGGAGACGGACCCGGAAATGTATGCCACTTCTGATTACTGAAAGTGGTCTAACGATTCTATTTCCGTTGTTGTTTTTAATCAAGCGCTTGAAAGCTAGCTCGATGTCCAGTATCTCATAATTGTGTGGTAGTTTCAATGCTGCATTGCAGCACTATGTGACCCATACGATCAGATGGTACTCTTGTTCATGTCATACGGGACTTGGGAGTAGCTCAAGGTACTGGACTTGGTAGTATTAGTGACAGCTATGAATTGAAAAATGCGTCTTCAGCAAAATTTCATAATAAATAAAGTCAATTTTTGTTCATAGCGGTGGCAGAGACAGCTATCAGTCCGCCGGGTACGTTACAGACCCCCCACCCCAAACAGTAGCTATTGATCCCCTCCGTATACAACGAATACATGTTATAGGGTTAACTCTGCAAATATGCAGAATGTAGAAATAAAACTGAATACAAGGTTTATACATTTACATAGACAATGTTACAACTGTTATGCGTGACGTACACGCACACGCATGCATTCACGCACACGCAGACGCATGCATACACGCACATATGACAAATAAATATATAACCTCGGATTCTGGCCATGCGAATGCTGTAAAACATTGTTTTATGGAAGATAAACTTATATAAGTACAGTACAAGATTGATGATCAACTCCCCCCCCCCCACTCCACGCCATCTACAAAACCCAAATTGTAATTCCGCCAGCATATGCGGCACTTGTTAACCGCATGTTTGTAAGTACACGATGATCCTAAAACTGTAGAAGTTACAATTCCAAAAACTTAACTTAAAAATTAAAAGTAAACTTAAAATTTTGTGATTTCATTGAAAAAAAAAAACAATTTTGAGTGTTCGCTACGTGTAAAATGGATGTGTAAATGTTACAGGTATCGTCGAGGTGCCCGAGGCGGAGATTGCCAACGACCTCGGCGGGGCCATGCCCGCTGTTGGTAAGTCTTAATGGTGACTACTCGATTTTTTATGACAGTAAGGAGCAACCGGGCCGTTGAATTTACCGGCACCACCGGACACAAGCCGTCGGGTTGTTTTGTTGTAGTCACTCAATTAGTTCGTTTTCTCGTTTATCTCTGTCATAAAAAATACACCCACTTGGTACCACGCCGTATCCACAGAGGGCGGCGACTTCTACATAGCGGCGTACCCGTACGCGTCGGCGGAGCCCGGGGACCTGGTGTTCGAGGCGGGCGAGAGGATCGAGGTCATGCGGAGGGACGGCGACTGGTGGACCGGCAGGATCGGGAGCAGGTAGGGATGCGACCCGGTGCCGAGGCACTACGGAACCGACGATTTTAGATTTCCAATTCTAGAAACAAATCATCATCTCCTAGAGGGTGTGACGTCCGAAACGCCGCGGCGAATATGGGCGTGCCTCGGCCGAGTAAAGCGCGCGTGCGTTTGCGGGCGAGCGACCGTCGCGTGTCGTTTTTTCGTGTTGCTCAAAGGCGACTCGACCGTTTGCCGTGCGCAGTCGAATGCTCTCGCGTAATTTCTTGACGTTTTTATATTACATAATGACGTTATTATAAAACTAACGCGGAGCCCCCGGGCTCGCCGGGGCTGCTTCACTCGGTTGTGTCCAGCTGCCGGACAGACGTCCCACTCCATACATCTGATGATGGATATTTCTACAGTTACAATACATTTGTGTTGCTTTTATAAATAAATATATGAACATAAAAATATGTAAACACATATATACATGGGGCGTCCTTAACTCGCCTATGCTGATATGTAAGCGACTGCGCTATCTCGCACACTCCTTTAACAAGACTTAGACATTGTAACAACAAAACGTGCGCGTTACACGAGTCCTATGACGCAGAGGAATTCTCATAAATAAATGTCAGTTGGCAATAATCAGCATCGGCCGAACGACGTCCACTGCTGCACGCAGGCCTCCGCCACAGGGCGTCATAGTGACAAAAGTAACTGTAAATTACTTCTCAGTTCTATAATATATTTTTAAACCACTGAACCGCTGTGCCGACTGGTAACTACCGACGTCCATTAACATCCGCATATACAGAAGCTTTGCTGTTTTGTAACTATACGAAACGCGACGGCATAGCTATAACTTTACGGCGAGAGCGAGAGGTACTTCCGCGGTCGTGCCGGCTCCCCTCGGCAGCATGCAGCAGCGGCAGCGTGGCACTACCTGTTCCACACAACATTACAGGACCGGCATATTCCCGTCCAACTACGTGACGAAGGACACCACTGGCGGGCCGGAGCCCATGTCCAGCATACCCGAGGCGCGCGAGCCCGAGCCGCAGCCCGAGCCGGAGCCCGAGGCGAAGCCCCAGCCCGAACAAGTTCAGGTGAGGGACAATTAAAGAACAGTTAAACCTCTTCCATCTCGTGGAACCCGTGGCTGAAGTACCTCGGCGGTGGAGTTTTACGCCTAATATTTACACCATTTTACGGCCGTTTTAGAGTTCAACTGCTTTATTCAGTGAAAAGTACGATGACACTAAAACAAATGTAACGTTACAGTACAGCAGTAGACAAAGAACAGAATCACCAACAACGGATAACGAAAAGAGATAGCAACAGAACAAAGTACCATTTGAACACAGCATTTGAGGGTTGTTGTTGACGTCACAATGTCTTTTAAGTCGATATCGCTTAGCTGCATGCTCGAAAAACTGACGCCGTAATAGTGGGCGGAGCCTGCGAGCGAGAGAGCGCAACAGTTCGTCTCTTTCACTATGTCGCATTTCAGATCTATTAAAGCACCGTCATCACGGAACACTATTAATAATATGTATGTAAATATATATGCTCCTATATGAATTAATGCTTCTGGCTAGTGAAGTAGACTTTTGACATAAGTTCCATACGAAATATGTCAAAAATCTATTTTCAGTGTCCAAATTTGTCGATAGATAGGAAACGGGCCTTAGTTTGTCCAATTAATTTGATCTTCCTTACAAATTTTGAGCACTCGTGACTAACACACAGATATGAAAAGTTACAAAAACAGTTTAAATTCGTAATAGTATGTGGTCCGTTCTATTGGAGTAAACAGTAAACCCCCCAGGAGCAGAAGTCTTCAACGCCGGTGTCTTCCGAAGTAGCGGCCATCACCGAGTCCGCCAGCGCAGCGCCCACCGCGCGGCCGGCCTCCGCTGCGCGCCGCGACTCCGGCCGCGACTCCGCCGCCGGCCGGCGCAAGCACGAGGTGGCGCAGGCGCTCGCCAACTACACCGCCACCAGGTATGTGCACAGGAGGACCAGTCGGAGGGTTCGTTCTCACTGCCCCAATTATCCACCGGGAACTCACAGAGCGCTTGCAACCGCCGCACAGTATTATATCGGCTGCGTTGCATGGCACTACCTCTTATGAATAATATTATTATGTTTATATACACAATAGTAATGATAGAATAATATGATGGTGTTTGTTCGGCTAGCCCGGAGCAGCTGTCGCTGGTGAAGGGCCAGCTGCTGGTGGTGCGCAAGAAGGCGGACAGCGGCTGGTGGGAGGGCGAGCTGCAGGCCAAGGGGCGCAATAGGCAGGCCGGCTGGTTCCCCGCCAGTTACGTGAAGGTAGGTAGTGCCATCCATGACACTACATTCTCCTAAAATTAAGCTAGTTTTACGGTTCCACAACCTAAAAAAAATAGGTTACTTTTTTAACCATACAACGGACAATGACAATATGTCATTCCTGTCTGATTTTAGGCGCAAATCAAAATATCCCCAAGTCGCGTTTACTGCTGTGCAGGTGAGTGAGACACGACGCCCACTGACGTGTTCATCTTGGCTTTGAGTAAGGCAAGCGCGGAGGACGCTGTACGCCCAGCATCCGGGTGTTGCCGGAGGGAAAGTCCTCGCTTATGATCGTACAGTAGTATAAACAGAGTTACTTGTTCCGGCAGCTGCTACAGTAGTATAAACAGAATTACTTGTTCCGGCAGCTGCTACAGTAGTATAAACAGAATTACTTGTTCCGGCAGCTGCTACAGGTAGTATAAACAGAATTACTTGTTCCGGCAGCTGCTACAGTAGTATAAACAGAATTACTTGTTCCGGCAGCTGCTACAGTAGTATAAACAGAATTACTGTTTCCGGCAGCTGCTACAGTAGTATAAACAGAATTACTTGTTCCGGCAGCTGCTACAGTAGTATAAACAGAATTACTTGTTCCGGCAGCTGCTACAGTCGTCCGGCAGGACCTCCGGCAGGACCACCCCGGTGATGTCCAAACTGGACACCGCACCCACGGACACTGTCATCGATAAGGTAACATTTTTACAGCCTGGCGGGGAAGTGGCAGCGTCGGAGCAACTACATACACAAGAGGCAAATGTGGCGTGCCATTTGCTCCTCCCCGAAACTTTGCGTCTCCCATACATTTCCGTTTAGAGGTTGTGCAGAGAAAAGAAAATGTTTATTGATCTCAATCACTATAACCTCACAATAACATAAGTTTATTTTAATATATCTTCATGCTGGCGACGGAAGGGGCCCTGCGACATTTCACGCACCATTATAGACACGGCAGTGCGCCCAGCCAAGTTCAAGCAAATAACATTTATTACTTTTACAGTGTGTTAGTTTAATACACAAATATAAAACAATTAAAAATATGAAAAGCTTATTCGAAGTGGTAGCCATTGGCTGCAATGCAGTCCTTTAAACGTTGAGGCCAATTATCAGTAGAAGCGCACACTCTTTCCATAGGGAAATTCTCCGCAACCAATCGTATGGATTGTTTTAGGGCTCCAAATTATCATGGCGTTTAGAGCGAGCTGTACTCACTAAAACTGACTATAAATTATAATCCAGCGGATTAATATAGTTGATGGAGTGCATTGTCACTTCTTGATGGAAATTCATATAATAACTTAAATAGAAAATATACTCTATATATTATTTCCACAAATTTATAGATTTAAAGTACATGTATTGCTACCGGTTTAAATTACTCGAAACCGGTAGCAATGCATGTATTTTAAATCTATAAATTTGTGGAAATAGTATAAACAGTATATTTTCTATTTATGTTATACCAGCAGATTAATGTCAGGACTAGAGGAAGGTAGTCTTCAGCTCTGATCAAGTCCGGTACATTCGTCTTAACCTAGGTTGAGTGGTTCGAGCTTTATGATCTGGTCCCGCGTCTTGCAGGAAGGACCATACTTGGTTATTGAACATGGTGTTATTAGGGGGCTTAATCACTTTCTCAAGAATGGTATGTTGAGACATTTGTGCTGATGTTTTGATACCTTTTTTTGACCTCCCTTTGCGTAACGCTCCGGTAGTTGTTTCGATTTTACCGCTCCATTCATCTTTAACTTGTCATCTAAGAAATGATCAGTTCGTCTTTTGCAAGTAAAAATTTTATTTGGCACCTACTTTGTGTAATGCAATCACAGCGGTTCTGTACGTTTTATCTCCCCACTCCATTTTAATATCCCAAAATATTGTGCAATGTCTTGGTGCCAAAATAAGGAAACTGAACAATCGTATAAAAATGACAGATTCCAAATCGAAAAGTATTTTTTTTTATTGGAAGAGTGCTTGTGGCCAGACTTTTATATTATTTAGGACTTTTATATTTTATATTGACACGAACGATTGCAAGCAATTTTGGACACATTTACAACATGACACATGTAATTTCGTACAGGTGATAATATCCATACGCGTACACAAAATGAACATGTTTATTAAATGTAACTGTTTTGTTTTAATTTTTTTTTTTAACACAGTGGTGATTGTTTTAAATTTGACAGGTGATCGCTCTGTACCCGTACGCAGCTCAGAACGCGGACGAGCTGAGCTTCGAGAAGGACGACATCATAGCCGTCACGGACCGCAGCCAGGACCCCGCCTGGTGGCAAGGTACCTCCCGCTGCAGCCACTCGCTGCTCGCCACCGTCAGGACCCGGTCCACGTTCTGTGACAGTGCCATGACGTTGTATTAGGATTTTCTAATCTCTAATGTCACGAGCACGTAATACCGGTGATCCTACCTGGGCCTGACTTCTCCCATCCTAGTGCTGCACCGCTCGCGCGCTCCTACTGTCTCCGTACTTGTATAACACTAATCCTAATGCAGTGTAATTCTCCATTAACGATGTCATGTACCACACACTCTGCCGCTGCTGTGTTTGTTTACGTATACTGAAACAATGTGGTGTTATTGCAGGTGAGCTGCGGGGCATGACCGGCTTGTTCCCCAGCAACTACGTCACCAAGCTCGTCAACTGAGCCACTTGTGACACTATGATATCACATCATGTACCAGAGCCGCCGTGGTGTAGTTGCATAGAGTTGGCAGTGGACGCGTCAGGGGCCCTGCGACTCCCAACGTACACAGTGCATCGATATAGAGACGCGGCCCCCGCTAACTCCCTCTAGTTGTGGCAGCGACATGAGAAGTGGCGTCTGTGAATTCTGTCACCGACCTCACTGCGGTTAATTGTTAGTATGTTAGTGCTTTAGCAACTTAACCAGGGAATTTCCCCCTGTACTCACGGGCCGGCGACGTGAGCCTCTTTCGGCTGGGCTCCGTTAAAGAAAGCCACTGTATAACCTTATGTTACGCCAGTAGATCTTAGGTAATGTTTCGAATTATTAATCATTGTAGCTAACTATTTATCTTACTGCATGGCACCCGCTGCGCTAGGCTTCCACACGCTATCTGATTGACGGATAGACACTTTCTTTTTTGAAGTCGATTACATTATGTACAAAACGAGTCATGGCAGATTTGTATAAAAATATAATTTTATTAGATGTTTTAGAGTTATTTCACACACAAATTCACTGGTTGTCCGTGTGACGATATGGACTAGGCTCTGCCGTGATAAACAGCTGATACAGACAATCTATGCTGTGTTCTTCAGTGCGGCGTGCGT
>JAFELO010000116.1:0-46246 GCA_017140195.1 Eumaeus atala
GCTCGAATTTTTCAACTACGGGGTTCCTACAGCGATTGGCTGGTACTCGTTGATGATAGCCGCTCCGTGCTGGACTGGGCCGGCTACAGCGACGGCCACGAAGGCGAGGGCAGCGATTATGACTCTCATATTAATCTGCAAAGAAACACAAATATTATTGAAAATTATATCTTCTAAATATCGAGATGTAACATTAAGATGAGAGAAGGTAGAAGAGTCTTGGTCAAGTGATCAGCGTTTGATCTCGACAGCGAGCTTCAGAAAAAGTCTTTTTCAATTTCTATAATACTCATATTTTAAATCAATGCCGTTCGCTCTGCACTAGGGAAAACACCCTGGAGGAAATCTAATATTTTAAGGACTAAGCAGGTAAAAAATGAAAGTATAAGATATGGAGATAACTATTATGGAGATAAAGTTCTCTAACTTATGTTCAGTGTATATATTATTTTCGAATATTTTGCGATTGTTATTCATTTTTGTGCCTATTTGACGGACTTTATCGCGTTTCTTAAGACTTTCTTGTGAAACGAGACAGCATCACCGTCATGAAATCACACATTCCTTCGAGACGGTGGTTCTGTCTCATTTCACAAGAAAATCTTAAGAAACGCAATAAAATCCGTTAAATAGTCACAACAATGTTCAGTGTATGTTCATTTTCGAACATATTTAGTAAATACAACTCCTATTAAGTTACAGCACTGTTCAATGAAATAAAGACCTAGATATTCAGTGTCTATTTTGTTCATTTCCTCTTGTCCTTTTTCAAAGCAAATACAAGACATTAATGATAGTGTAGTTCCTGAAGGACGAGCAGGACGCAACGCAGTTTGTTTTTATTAAATGTTTGGGAAGCGAAATCGCTATCATTTATAGGCCACATTTTGTTGGCATCTATTTCTAATGTTCGTCTCATTCATTGATAAACACATGCAAATTTTTATAAAATTTTGCTGTTTCTTTATTTATTTATTTTTATTAATAAAGGACATTTATGTTTCCTGATGTTATCAGAAATAATCATAAAGTTTCAAAAAAAGAAATTACATTATATAGTAATTATAGAGGCAAGGATTAGTTGCATCTTTGCCATACAAATATTTCCGTTGAAGCCGACATGAAATTCCCACTTCGTCAATCGTCAAAAATACAGGAATATAAAATCCTGTGTTAGTGCATACTTACGTCCTAAAAGGAACCCTCAGAAATATTCGGCATGACTTGAAGACTAGTTTGAGAGGTCATGGTCTAGCCATTTAATTTGAAAGGCTCATGGCCTATAGGTTAGGAGCCTTTCAAATAGAAACGGCAAATTAATTCCCGGACTCCATGTGAAATCCATTTAGATATCTATTAAATAATTATTAGCACCTCTATGTCGTGTGAAAACTTACTAGCAAGGTGCTAATAAGTACATTTTCGTTAAGAAACAATGAAATTTTAATAAAAGTAGTTTTCACTTACCACATTAGACTCTTTTTACGTCTTTGGTATCACGACGATATTAAATCCTACCTACAAGACCATACAATTCAAAAAAAATCTCGAGAAACAACAGAACAAGTATAATTCTAAAAGTTACGATGATGTAAATTAAAAGTAAAAAACTGACAAACATAAGTAGGAATATTACTGGCATGAAAGTAACGAAGGTATGTTTAAAGGTAATTATTACAAACAAAACAAGAAAAATTAAAAGAAAGTACATAAAAAAGAACCTGAGTGTACAGTGTACACACATGCAACAATAAAGTGTACTGTGTTCGTGTGTGAGCTGCAGCAACGCAAGTGGGCAAGGAACCCGGTGCATACGATCCAGCATCATATGCTTACCTTTTTATTGGGTTTTCCAAATTGTATTTGTTAATTAATAATTTCCCGTCTTATAGTCGCTGCTATCGTATTAACCAGTACATTTGATGCTACTAAATAATGTTTATTGCTTAATCGTAATCTTCGCGATAGATACGCAGAAGAACGGATTAAAGCTTGATCGATCGATTAATATTTCCGATTTACCTATCACAAACTTTGTTACCTAATTTTCCTAACTGATCAGTACACGACTAGGATGGATAAAACAATTAAAAAAAACTTACTACCAATTAAAAATAAAATTCTTAAACAGTATTAAAGTGAGCCCTGCGTATTTGTCCCTAGGGCATTTGGACACCCGTTCAAATTCAATAGCCACAATTTCAATAGCAGCTGTCGACGACTGCCACCGCGAGCAAAGCGCCTTGTCACGAACATGCCGGTGCCAGGGAACTTCAGCACTGGCATCTCTGATGTAGTCAGTATTATACAGAATGTATTTGATTGTAGCGGATTCGGATTTCGTGGCCAAAGAGGACGTGTCCTATATTAGCGATCACGCAGTCTTGAGTCTCTACAATGACGTCACATTCGTATCGACGTCATATAGGTAATATTTGATTGATGCTAGGAATTGTAAATATCAAACAATCTATTTATCTTATATTTTATTTTTATTTTCAAATGTTTGCTGTGCGTCGTGTGTGGCTTGAAGAGAGATCAGCAATACGTACCCTGTTTAGGATACAACACAAAAAAATGATTAGGCCTCTTAAACTTGTGTTAAAAGCCGACCGAAAGCGAGCGTCTGAAGGGCTCAGCCCACACACACTTTTTACCATTTCGCTGGAAGTTTTTATTGTATTATGTAATAAAAAATTTTATTACAATTTTCGCCCCAGTACTTTAGAAATTAATACAATGGAATAGCTTTCTTATAAACCATACCATTTAGACAGACCTATCTATGTAGGTATGTAATTCTTTATCATTATCAGTCGGACGACGTCCACTACTGGATATTGGTCATGTAAATAGTAAACATATCAATTCAAAGGAGACGTTGCATCTTTGTATAGAACTTCGACCCACTCAACATAATTGACAGGAGTGCTGCATAAGACATAAATAACATCAATTATCTTACAACTTTGAATAAAATAGCCTCGCTCTCGTGTACAAAAATATTTTCTATATTACTTAGTAGCCATTCTAAATGATAAAAAATATTTTTGATGTATGCCATCTGCCATTGTTCATTCAATATGGCTACAAAGCTACCGCCTAGTATGAAATGTGTTAATTAGTACATTTAGTGTGTTAACCGCATTTTCCTTATTCTTGATTTGTTACGAGTAGCAGACTTGAAATCTGTCATCTTTATATCAGAAGTTTCATTTATATACCTGCAAAAAAGCAGCATGGCCGTATCATCCATTTCTTGAATTAAACATACTGGAAACGATAAAATTTCTCCTTTCTTTTTACCAGTCACCCGTGTCTCGCGACGTGCTGATTGCAGTGTGTGATGGATGTTTCATTTCGAACATAACTGCGTAATGTATCACACGGGGAGAGAAGTCTTGTAACAAAGCAATCCGTCAAAAATAGTTTTGTCATAAAGAATTCGATGTGGGGTCGGGAGATCCCGAAGAGCCGCTCGCCTGTAATTGATAGCTTGGAGGTTGAAATGGCTCGGTCACACCGTATCGATGCAGTTATTTTTATGCTGATACGAAAGGTCGAATCCATACGACACATATCAAATCCATCTCCATTAGCCACACCCATTTATAGACAGAATATTGAAAAGCGCCTTTAGTAGTTTGCAGTTGTTCTATATTTGTGTGCATTCATAAATTATAATTATATTACGATGCTCGTAATATCATCTGGACAAAAATCGCGCACTAAGACAACACATGGCAAACTCAGTTGTTAAACAAAGTCTATTATGTTGGTGTCTTAAGTTTAATGTTACCTATTACAATAAAACTACTTTTACGGATTCTATCTCGGTTCATTTAATTATTTAAGTAGCCCGACGTTTCAGAAGCTTCACAGCAACCATGGACACGGGTGGCCTGAAATGATTTGTAGTTTATTTCATACAAAATGAGTGCAGTTGCTATGCTCACACTTGCTATTAGTCCGGAACTGCTACTAGGTGCGCGAGTCCGACTAAAATTTGACTAGTGTCTAATGCACAGGCACAATACAGAAGGACGCGGCCACTAATTTGCGGGTAAGGAGAAAAGATCACGGAGGGGGGATTTTTGACAGATACTTGGAACGCAATCTGCCCAGCCTGACAGAAGTAGTCAGAATTCAGAAGGTCTGACTCACGTGCTCTTTCCTCTCCTTTTTGTCTCAGACGAAAAAAAACAAGAAAGCAAAAGTAGGTATGGAGCCTTAATGCAATTTAGAAAACTCTCCATACTCATGGTATTAATCATATATATGCAGCGGGCTATTAATAGGTGTAATGAGACTCTGTCACAGACAGAGGAAGATCCGGCCGACCACGTAGTGTTCGCACGAGAAAGGTGGTCAGTCAATAAGCAGTAAGGGAAAGGATTCGAAGTAATCCTGCCCGAAGGCAAATGATTTTATTTCGGGCAATGAACATAACACCTAGAACCATGTCGCGTATTTTAAGAGATGACTTAGGAATTGCAGTCTATACGAAACGCACTGGCCATTTCTTAACTGATAAATGAAAGATAAATAGTATGGAAAAATTTAAACAACTACCGAAGCGTCACAGATTTTTTTTTGCAATTGAGCAACATTATAACAAACACATTGACCGTCTTTAAGCTCAAAACTCTAAGGAAGCTTCCACATTAGTAGATAGAGTGCAACGTGGGCATTATCCAACTTCAGTGATGGTATTAAGATGTTGGCTATGAAGAAGTGACTGAGCTATATTTTTGTTAAAAAGATATTAAAAGTTTGGCACAAGTGTATCGAGATAGGTATCTCGATACTGCCTACCTCTTTAAGATAGGTTCTTGAAGATGTACTTTGTCCCCGTCATAACACCATGATAATTAACCAAGTACGTTCCTTCCAGCAACGTCCGAGACCAGATCATAAAAGTCGATCCACCTAATAGTGGTTAAAACGAACGTTTCGGACTTGACCAGAGCTGAAGACTAGCCATCATCTAGTCCCGACCTTAATGCTCGGGATTATGATTTATGGTCAGTTTCAGAAAGTACAGCTTACTCTAAATGCCATGATAATTTGGAGTCCCAGAGACAATTTATACGATTGACAGTGAAGAATTTCCCCATGGAAAGAGTGTGTGCCTCCTTTGCAAACTGGCCTCAACGTTCAAAGGACTGTAAGTTGCAGCCAATAGAGACCACGTCAAATAAGTTTATAATATTTTTAATTGTATTATATTTGTGTATTAAACTAACACATTGTAAAATTGTTATACATGATGTTATCCAGCAGATATACTATCAAAAATACGCAGACGACGTTCAGTTGTACATCTCATTCAGACCAAACGAAGCGACAGGAGCTGTTTTCAAACTTAATGAGAACTTGGCACGTATAGCTGAATGGTCATACGCTGATGCCTTGGTACTGAACCCCACTGAGACGAAGTACATGCTTGTGGGCACCAAAACACAAATTGATAAAACCGTACATATAATGCCTGCAGTACATGTTGGGGAGAGAGTCATTTCATGACGGAATCTGGGACTAGTAATTGATGAAGGCTTACGGTTTGAAACTCACAAAATCAAAACAATAGGGAACTGTGTTTATCGTTTAAAAATAATTTACAAGATTGGGAATTTTATAAGCACCGACCTTCGTATTAAATTGTGTGAATCTCTTGTACTATCGAAATTAAATTATGACGATGTCGTAGTACGGCCCTGTCTGTTAGCTCGTTCAAAGAATTTAGTGCAACGAGCACAAAATGCCTGCGCCCAATACAGTTTTAATATTCCTCGCGTAAGCATAGAAGCGTAGGCATCTCCACCTCGCCACTATTTTATTTGGTATCATTAGATATCAATCTACTCCGTACCTTTTGAGTAAATTAAATTGGGCCAGAGATAAACAGCTGAGTCTGTCAACAAGGGGATCCTCGTACCTACTCTTTACATCACTGCACCACTGTGCAGCATTCCGCGGTAGCTTCAGACATGCCGCCACTAAATGCAGATATGACCTGCCGCCCATGCGAACTCTAAAAACAATTAACAAATTTAAAATCAAATATAAAACCTACTTGATAGAACAGCAATCGATTAGTTAAGTAATATTAATTTTTGTACTTAGTAGAACTTAACAAGATGTATGAAATATAAAATGAATTATAAATTACACAACTATATATGATTTACTGAAATTAATTTGTTAATATTGAATAATGATTGAGACTTACCAGAATGAAATTGTGTCGTATAATGGCGGCGGCGTGAGTCCTCTCGTCCAGCGCTTGGCATCTGGTGCTGTCCCGGCTGGTTCTGTGCTGCCTATGGACACCGACCAGCTCAACACTATGAGCATCTTAAATACACGCCTATTTCCACTGTTATCTGAAACATAACTATGTATATTACAATAACGCTACCAAGAACTCACAATTACCGAACCACTTATAACGAACAAATTACTTAAAATACATAAAACTGCGTATATTGGATAATAGAACTAATTGCAGTCACAATTATCTACCTTTTATTCGCGTGTACTCTTAATTTCTCTTCTTGCCGTGTTCCGTATGCACTAATAGAATATTATTATTATTTGTCTATCTTCATCGTCTATGGTTTCCTTCCATTTTTAAATTGTCACTAAGTTAGGTTTACAATCGTACATAAATAAATACACATAAATTACAAAATTTTGTGTAAAAATAATATTGATAAGTGGGCTACAGTTTTAATAACACCCTACGGGACCACATAAGATCAGGGTTGTGGTATCTCTTATTTTGGCGATACCACAATTATTAAACTGAGTGGTTACCTTTTCCGGTTATTTTTTTCTTGCACTGTTGTGCATCTTCTTTGGATTTAAATTTATAGATTGCCTAATTTTTTTTTTATTTATATTTGTTCTACTTTTTACTCTTTTTATTTTTGTGCTATTTCCGCCTTTTGAATAAATATATTTTCGTACTCTTTTTCCAGGTATATACACTGTGTAATTGTGTTTTAGAACTTAAGTAGCTATGTAGAAATGCAATGTGTAACAGTGTATGCATTAATTGACCAGAACAAAGTTTTCACTCACTTACTTAAAAGTAATAAATGTTATTAGCAATTTAAAAAATACGTTTTTTTGGTTACACTATTTATGGCAAGACAAGGTATAACAGTCCCGTGTCACAATGTCAGTTACTTTACTCCTCCGCAATGGCGTTACCGATTTTTACAAAATTATATGAGCATATTCAGTAGGTGTGAGAATGCGCTACTCATCATTTTTTTCATTCCAAAAAAACGTTTTCCGGGCCAGCTAGTATCAGTATAATATAATTATTTATATTCTAAATACATATGTAATAATGAATGTGTGTCTGTATGTCATTGATAAACTTAAAAAGTACTGTACCGATTTTTATGAAAAATCGATACATATATGTATTTTTCAACGGAGAAGGGTTGTATTTTCTTTTTTTTCTAGTTTATTTATTTATTTTAGTTGTTGGCGTAGCAACGCGAGCCGGGTACAGCTAGTAGTAAATATAATTGGATAATAATAGGTCGTAGGATGAAGGGATATTTCAAACTGCCTAATGCATGTAAATACCTAAGCGGATAGATCAATTTTATACGTCGCGCAACGGCTAGAACAATTCTATTCCCATTTCAAATCCAATCTTCGAACATCTTGAACAGCTGGATTTACACAGCGGTTTTTTTGTTCCGGCGGAAAAGTTTTCAATTAAATAAGAAACGAAATCCAATCTTAATTCATTTACAGAATCAAATTGAATGGGCTTAATCGTTTACGCTGTTTACATACAGAATCATCGCATTTTTAATTTTCAATTAGTTCCTAATGATTCTTAAATTTTGTGGAATATTGAGAAATTTTAATACCACAATAAACAAGTAAGAGTTAGTGTCATGATGCATTGGAGGAGTTAGTGCCATGCATGGTGCATGACACTACATCCTCCTATGCAACGGAATTGGGCCAGCACGACCGACGAGGTACCTCTCGCTCACTTGATACCGCCGTAATGCGTTTCATGCGGTTCGAGAGTAGCCAGTGGCCCATTGGGGGGAAGGTGGAAGGGAAGGCAATGCATCGGCATAATTATGCTGATGTTCAAGGGCATCGGTAGTCGTTGAAACGTTCCAAATGCTCATATGTGGGGGACATATATATACTATTAAACAAAAGAAAAACAAATGCATGCAAATGTTTATAAGGCACAGGCGACGTCTTGAAAGTTTTTCAAGTAAAATATCTCTACGCACGGTTGACTTGTCAGTAAGCCTATGAATGCGGGACGAGAACGTTACGAAAACGAGCCAAGTCAATGTATATTAGAAAGATAGAGAGGTACGTCTCTTACAGTCGGAGATCTTATGTTAACAACCGACGTTCATAGATATCGGTATAATTGTAATTCATATATGTTGCCCTACTGCACACCTCGCGCCTTATTGGCCACTGGAAAGCCAAAATGCTGCATGGCTGTCACGTCACGGTGGGGCGTGACGTATAATGCGAAGGAGAATTACCGGTCTTGTCGGTTTAATTCACTTGCAGTGCAGCAAGGCACTACCCTACGTAAGGCAAGTGACAACATAATATCCATTGTATCCGTATATCTAACGGATTCGATTAAACATCAACGCCGAACATTGTCAAACATGGAATACGGAATAGCGACTTACATTAATCTAGCGGAAATCCCCAGTGCAGCGAACTCATACGGAATTATGGATTATGTTACATCATGTTCATCGGAACTCGATATTTGATACTCGATTCAATACTCGATACTCAGTATCTACTCATTGCAAAATTGCAAACCCAATCAGTGCAGGGCTACAAATAATTCAGTGTTATAAGTCTGTCAGCTTTGGAGCTGGGTAGGGCTGCAAAGCAATGTTATGTAATATAGATATTGTATTTTAGAATAGAACACAAGACGTATATTATGGAATATGATATTGTAGATACACTGGCACATCACATTTTTTTTCTTGAATACTATGGAGTATTCAAGAAACCAGATATACCTCTTTTAGAACATTTTGTAGCAGTGCCGCATATTGACACCTACGCTATAGCGTATCATGCGGTTTACTAATTTGTACTTCGGATGAGTGACTTAGCAACATGTATGCATAACAATCCGATAGCTCGATTACTCTCTCATACTATACAAAAAGTTGTCGTCTGTGGCTGTGAAGTTTTTGATCTTGCTGTGCTTTGAAAGAAGACGTTAGGTATTTGTCTGTTCAATTGATGTAATAAAGAAAGTAGTCGCGAATATTTTGAATGCTTGACAACGCAGGGAATATAACTACGATTCTCATCTCATCTCAGAATCGTAGCTATGCTCCCCGCTAAAGCCGAAAAGGCTAGAACGAATTTTTTCATATTATGGCGTCCAATATTTCTAAATATTAATAGTATATCCGACCACACGGGAGCAAAGTGCTATATTTCCTCCTGCGAGGCGAGGGTGCATTGCACCTACTAGTTTTTCTCCCATCTGCGGTAGAAGTTCGTACTTTCGGCGGTAAGGCTTTGTAGCAATTATGTTTTTACTACTTAAACATTTTACAAAAAAATAAATCTGCCATATTTGACTATTAGACTAAAGGTGTGCTCGGTGTCGAAGAAATGGCAATCTTTTCTTTTGCTTGACGTGGAGGACGGAATGATGGCTGACGCTATCTGCCATCCCCAAATGATAGTTAAATAGTTTTTCTTTTCCGCCGGGGACCTATATACTCGTGACAAATATGCCACGAACAATTATTATATTTCATATAAAAGGGTGAGTTCATAATTTCTTGCCAACGCCATGTTTCATGTCCTATGTTTCGAAAAATCTTTGTCTTAATTCTCTTATGTGTGCATTTTGATATGGTTATTTACATGATCTGTGTGGCTATTAATTTGATATACCGTATCATTAATGTGTTTGTTTGAATAGTATATGCCACGTTTGAAGGTTGGATGTATGTTAAATTCTAGTTTATGGTAACAGAGAATATATATTGCTTGATTTTAGTTCGCTGAAGACGCCAAGAGAGTGGAACGAGATCTTACAGGTTCTGTGT
This sequence comes from Eumaeus atala, assembly GCA_017140195.1. Lineage (NCBI taxonomy): Eukaryota > Metazoa > Arthropoda > Insecta > Lepidoptera > Lycaenidae > Eumaeus > Eumaeus atala. Next base: position 10,107 of record JAFELO010000116.1, read on the forward strand.
TCCTTTTCAGAGGTCTACTCCTTTTTTTTATTAAATTGGGTTTTAATATGAAGATATGACGTTACTATAAGCTTCAACTATTGAATTTGAGGTTTGAAGAACAATTCATCCGTGTGGATTGAATATATAAGGACTCTCCGTCCGGGTGGCAGCAGGGAGTCTCGGAAACAACTCAGATAAGACTTCGTCCCCTAACTTTTTACTGTCCATTATAAAAGACTGGATTGATTCCATTGTTTGTGCCCAGTATAATTTTAAGATTGTTCTTGATAGTGAATGTGGAGAGACCAACACTAGATAAATGTAATTAGAAGACTGACTAAATCTTTTATAGTCCGTTTACCCCCATTGTTCACTCATCTTATGGAATAAAATTGTAACATTCTTACCAGAGATTAAAAACTATAAGTCTACACAGACTCGAAAGTACCAACAAATATTTTTGCAACGGTCGAGTTTTTAGTATTTCTGTTATTGAAGAGGTCCATTTGTTTGTGGAGAACTGTATTTTTTTGATGATGATTATTGTACTTTTGATAGTATCTCCTTGTGTTAGTGTCAACTGCAGCTACTAATTGCAAGAGCTATTAAGTCTCGCTAAGCTAAATGTTTTTCAATTCTACTAATGACCACATAAAAGTTGAAAAACTAATGCTTATGTGCGTATGCACTCATACTGTAGATATGAGCTACAATTGTTTTTACGTGGCACAACTATAATTAAACTTCTGGCTTATTCCTTAATGTACATTGTATTATCTCACCTATGTCTGCAAATGTTAAGATTTTTAGTTCACTGGGTATCCCTTTGGTTTCCTACACAAACAGAAATAGAGCTAACAGAGTGGTACTAGCATGATTCTGATTTTCTTTTTGCTTCAAAGTACGGGCCCCCAAAAGTAAGATTTTTTTTTTGTGTCCATAATTAAAACGAGTCTCCCATGGACTCGTTTTAATTATGAATGATAAGATAATGACCTCGAATGATAAGATCTAATCAAATCCTTTAGTAATAATAAAAGTTAAATTAACGAATAAATTAAACACTCTCATATTGGGATGCATCTCTCACATCTACAGGAGGGAGGTTGGCCGGTCCCTCGTTAGTCCTCAAACGTAGTCTCGTCACCCGATGAGCACCCACAGTTATCTGATAAAGCTTTATTGGACTTAACTTCGCATTCACAGCCTGACTTCAGCTTCGAAAAATAATCTCGACTTACGTTCACGTGATGTTCAATTACTTTCACGTGTCAGAGTGGCACTTACTAAGTTAAGTCATTGATAGTGTTAGTTGGTACGTCGACAGCCCTGGACTTCGATCAGTTCGGGTGGTAAACAAGTGCGGTACTCGGCACTCGGCACTCATGTGCACCTCAATTGGTACGAGCTCTTCAACAATAATGTTACTTCTGTTTCTCCCTACAATTCTATTAAACGTATTATAAAACGTCAACTTATTGATTAGAACTACACGTCACATAGACTATGAGCTGGATTCACGGATGATGTTATCATATATGGTCCATGCCTTGTCGCGGCGGTGGGGCTCAGTAGACTTGCGTTAACCCAGATAACTTGGGCGGAGCTAATTGAGCCCCGGGCGCTGCAGTTTGTACTCACACATACACGAAGAAGGTCCTCTCTTCGTGTAAGGCGGGGTACAAAAAGCAGGAGGAAGATTGCGCTCGGAGTAAGCGACCCCATTACAGGTGGTGTCAGATTCTTATGGGTCCAACCAGCTGTCAAGTTGGACTGATTTGTAGTTCCGGGGCATCGCACCAAAGGCGGCACTAGTACCCTCTATAACCACAGCATTTGCCATGAGGTGGTTTTAGAGGGTACTCGGCATTATAATGTGCCGCGAACCCTACAAACCACAGGGACCCACCTAGGGTGGTGCTGGCGCAAAAATGCGGTTCGCCATTCTTTTTTTATATAAAAAAACCATAAGGGGCAAACAAGAGCTCGGAGTCTTTTGATGACTTCCAACGCATTCGCCTGATTGTTTCGCAGATGCTTTGCCCTCCATCACCCCCTCCCCAATGGGACACCGGCTACTCACAAGCCGCTCGAAACGCGACAGCGACTTTGTCGCTTTACGCCGGTACCGAGTGAGCGAGAGGTACATCCCCGGTCGTGCCAGCCTCTCGTCTTCTTTCTTCCTTTTCTTTCCATTATATTATAATTGTAATTCAGAAGAATTTATTATATAGATAAAGGTGAATCATTAATGTTGAAAATGGTCACGATCCATAGCTCCGCATAGAATCATAAACTCTTTTAATGGCAGGAATCAAAACATTCAAAACATTTCATTTCATTCGTGAGTAATAAAAACTTTTAGTTTCTAAAATTACTGGAATTTTAAAGAATAATCTATATAATATGTCAATGATTACCAATAATTTTATTCCATAACATTAAAGTGTCATGTCACAACGTTTGTACGTATTGGCATTCATTGCTATGAGGACCATACCACCGGAGAAGCTCTATACACCGTTTATGGCCGCGTCAATATTTCGCGGGAAGTAGTTAACCAGCGCCGGAACAAACTTGTGTATGAAGTCGAGTCATTGTTATAAAAAGTCTCGGAATGGGACAGAAGAGATCTAGTCCAATTCAACCCCAAAAGACAAAAGTTTGCACGTTTACCGCTATAGAACAATCTTTGTCGTGTCTCCTCGGCTTCAGAACACTTCCTTAATAGCCTAATCGGAATACTTGCTGTCGGTCAGCCTCCTAAAAGCTAAGCATGTTCGGTAGAGCGCAGCAGTACTTTACAGTAGCTCATCGGCTGCAACGTTACAAAGCGCATATCCGACAGAACATGGTGTACTACGATAGCCAAGGTCTTTCTAACCAGCCTGCTACTCTTACCTAGAGATGTCAGTTCGCTGTTCATAATCTACCTCACCCATTTCGAGGAGTGTTCCGATGAATCGTTTGGTATAATACCTGCTGCTTAATTTAATTACAGGACTTAGCGTCAAAATTCTAAATTTCACCGGCACTATCTCTATATTCCAAAGTCCTGTACCGTGCCTTCTAAGCGCAGTTTCTTCGCACGTACCAATTCTTTATGAAATCAGCTAACGGTATTCCCTTCAGTATTCCCGGAACGACACGACTCAGAGATCTTCAAGAAAAGAGCCTATTATCTATCTCTTAAAGGCCGGCAACGAATCTTCGAGGTCTCTGGCGATGCGGATGTTTATGGGCGTCGTTGATCACTTACTTACAATAGGCCCAGCTGTTCGTTTGCCTCCTATGGTATGAAAGGATCGTTTCCTCCCAGACTTTTGAGCCCCACCGCCACGACTAGCCTTGGAACATGGTGGGATAATAGTTCCCTCCAGGGATATGCAGAGTAAGCTTAAACTATCAAACTCAAATTAATTTAATTACTAGGTATACTTGTTTATATGTAGATTATGACTTAGTACTTGTATGTTAATCTTTGAGTACAAATTTGTTAAGTTTTTACACACATAGTACATTTCTTTTCCTTCTTCTTTCTATACGTACCTGAAGGTTCCTATCTAGCTCTAAACGGAGAGGGGTGGCCTTTGCTGAGCAGGGATACCGGGCCTAAAATAATAATAATTATAGAATACCTATCTGTTTCATTCATTTATACACGTAGCACATCCCTTCGAACCCTCAGGGGTTTCCTCCTCCCAGAGCTTGCACGTAAATCTTATGAACGTGTATCACAGTAATTAACATTCATCCCCTAAACCTTGGCATTTCAAAGCGCACCCCGAAGGGATGTATCGACATGGTATTTAGACATAGGAACTATAGACGGTAGATAAATAAATAGGGATGTTACAGTAGAGCAAATTTAACGGACGCCATGATCACGGGAGGATAGGGGACCGACTTTACTTGTTAAATAACTGTATAATCACAACAGACAATCCCGATTAAAAAGTGTTTTGTTGTAACCTACAGCGATCTACTTGACGACCACTTTTAACGGCCGGCTGGCTCAGTTGGTAACGTGACGGTTAATCCGCGAGTTACGCTGGTTCGCATCCCGCCAAGGTCATGGATGTTTATATATGTATTTATATAATAAAATATATAAAATTTCTTGAATTTTTTTTCGGAGGGACTAATACTGGTTGGCGTCGCTTGTCCAGCCTTAACAGGTCGACTGACTACGAAGATTTTTGTGTCTTCAGGTTTAGGAAGACGATAGGGGGACAAACCCCCTCTTTTCCTTCTGGTGGGAAGAGATGAACCGGAATCATATTGAGGGTCTTTCCGTGTGGTAATTATTATTGGGACCGAAAAGGTAGAAGCGGTTCCCCCTTCCCACACTAGTGGGACGGCGCGCGCGCGATCCCGTTTAAGTTGCGGTGTCGTGGATAAACATAATTGAGCTCGTTTAATGTTTGGTTTATCTGAGGAGACCGGCCTCCTCACCCCCTCCCCTTCTGATGGTAGGAGTCGATTTCCGCTACAAATCAGCAAAAAGCAGTCTTCTTGATTTATTTATTATTGGAGCCCTCTAAAGTCGCGTTATTTTATTTCTACAAATAGAAGCTCTCAACTTACGGATCGATGTCTGAGTTTGTTATTCTGCCAGTCATTTGTGTTATAACTGTGTCACTATATGTAAGGTTTCATCGCTCTACCGGTATGAGCGGTGTATTGTGATATTGGTTCTGGCAGGAAAAATGCATTTACGCACCATCCAGCAGACCCAAGGGGGCCTGAAGTGTGTGTCGGGCTCAGGTCGTGAAGCGATAGCTACTACCGACTAAACACTGCTATCCATTAGTTGGCTCTATTGGTATTTTACTGCGGGAGCTTATCTTGGTGTTTCTTTTTTTGTGTTCTTGGACTCGCGATCGCGTCGTCGGCGTCGTGCAATACGTGCTTCGGCGATGGTAACGGGAGTCGGTTAATAACGTCTGATCATACTCCGACGTTTGGACGATTAATTTATTTTTGTGATTAAGGACACGATCAAAGAACTTTTGAGACAGCTCTTTGAAGTGTCCTTTAATCGAAGTCTATTGAAAGTCACAATGTAGGTCGATGTATCGGAAGTATCACGGGCATCCAGTAGCCATGCGTAAGAATCTATTTTGCATTTTCTGCAAACGTTCTATTTGGGTAGGGGATATGTGCGCGAATACTGCACTGCAATACGACAAGGTCTGTCGAAGGCATGTAATATACAAAGTGAGCGTCTCTCTATACGCCATTTTGCTCTTTTTGTTTATAAGAGGATAAAGTTTAAAAAGGATATATCCTTGCCTTTTTCAGAACGTTATCTATGTGATTCTTGAAGCTCATCGATCATCCAGAGTGACTCCCAAGTATTTCACCGTCTCTGCTCTAGGTATCTCGTTACCTTAGAGCAGGATGGGAGGCACGTTTATTCGTCTATGCGAGGGGTGGTTTAGTGAGAAGAGTATGGACTTACTCTTCTCCGCATTAACCATTATTCACTATTGTAAGAACCATTCACCGAGTTCGGTGACGGCCTTTTGGAATAGTTTGGCTCCGTAGTTGGGAGGTATCTAATGTACTTTGCGGTGTCATCCGTGAACATGGCCAGCTGGACGCTGGGGTGTCGCGGTATGTCGCTGGTGTACAGATTGAAGAGGGTGGGAGAGAGAACCGATCCTTGCGGACAACCGGCTCTGAGGGGACGAGGGGAGGACAGGCTGCCCTTCACTCTGTAGCGGAACTGCCTGTTCGCTAGGTAGCTGTTTACTATCAGTACCAGCCTGTCAGGCATTTCTAACTGGTATAGTTTGAAGAAGAGGCCTTGATGCCAAATCTTATCAAACGCCTTTGCTACATAAAAGAAGACAGCGTCCGTGCCGCGTGGCCGGCCCTGTCTTTTGAGTCCCGCTGACGAAGTGATCCCATCTCCCGTTTATGAACTTGGGTATAGCCTTATTGACTTCTCTTTCTAGTTGTCGGATTAATTGCCTATACACTTTGCCTCCATTGCGATCGTGCAGACGTTTTACCGCATTTTTTCGAGGGATAAGGTCCCTAACGTCGTCAGAAAGAGCTAAACGTTCTCCTGGGACGGTGGAGATCTCTCTTGACGATTATCCTGTTTTGCTAACCAGTACGGCGGTGACTATAGATGATTCCACGATAGCAGCTTGAGGAGAGTCTATACTGTCTGGGATACTTTAGAGAGAGTTAGCGGCAACGGCACGGCCTGGCCATTTTCAACATTCTTCAATTTTGTTGCATTAGACTATAAATACTCCTCTTATTTTTAACAGCGCGTTCATTAATTAGCATCTTAAGGAGTTAACTCAATAAACTACCTAAAGACAACATTTACATTGTCTCAGTTTCCCTGTTATTTTGCTCCGTTGTTAAGCTTCAGTATGCGAGACGCGGCTAAGTCCTTGTAACACAAGTGCCTCCTACATTATTGTTTTACTATCAACTTCAGCGAGCGTGTAGAACTGGCGTTGTACCTTGTTGCCGTGTACACACACAAACATCGTACATTATTACATATAACTTTTTAAAGTGCCGCTGCATAGGAAAAGTAACCCAGAAAGTTAGTGTACTTATTTCGGAGTCTGTGCGCGTCTTTGATTGGGGAAAAATAATTGACTGAGCAGTGAGGGTATTCGCTATGGTTTACGCTAGGATAGTGGTGCGGTTGTAATGCCGGCGAATGACTTCACTGGGGTGTGTAGTAGTAAACCAAAAGGGTGTCGAGGTTTTAATCTTCGATCTATAGGAAACATAATTATTTGTTTTATATATTCAACGCATCAGTGTAAATGTAATGTAAAAACGTTTAGTAAGGGGTAGTGACAGTACGCAGCGGAATTGGGCCGGCTCGACCAGGGACATTCGTCTCGCTCACGTCGTACCGACCTGAAATTACATCTTGTTGCGGATTGTGAGTAGGTGGCGGCCCATAGGCGGGGAGGAGGAAAGGAGGGCACCGCATGGATACAGTAATTATGTGGCATATAATTGCAGAGGTTTATGGAGGTCGTCAGTCGTAAACAGGTTTCATTGTCTTGTTTGTAGTCTTATACAAAGAAAACGCAGGATGGAGCACAAGTGTGGACGAATACATCATTGGTAGTTCTCTACTCTCTCTTCCTCTCATCCTCATGTGGTGCGACCACATGCTAACAAATTCGGAGATAATCCCGAGTAAGAAAAAGCCGGTTATAATAAAAAAAGAACAAACGAGGCTCGTTTGTGCCCAGTCCTGTAATATATCAGCGCAAATCGTTATGGTAATACGGGATTATGTAAAATTCATGTTCAAAGTGCCCGTAAACTACATCTATCCGTTCCTTTAAAAGTATTTTTGTTCCATTTCTGCGTTGGTGAATCGAAACAGAACTTCCTGGGTAGGTACTAGCACTCATAGTTGATAAAACTGATTGGAGCGATGGATCCTCGCTATTTCCGATCTCTATGCCCTCTCGATTAGGGAGCTGGCGTGAAGGTGTGTTGTTGTTGCTCCTGGTTTTGTGCAGCTTATGTGTGTTTCGACGAGTCGAGACGATGACTGGGTGTTGGGAGGTATCTCCATATTCAGATTTCAAATGTATTTCATTACATGTAAAGTTTCGGAAGTTGGGTGGCACAAAAGTCATTGTTAATCCTTCGAAAAACTAGCTTCATAAGGCTAATTATGCTGCAACTGGTGAGCGCGTCCGCGAACAACTTTCACACGGAATCCCTTTGCGGAATGTGAGATCATCAAGACTTTTTAGTTTACGAGGATCCGCGTCTCAAAGGAGACAAGATCATATTCTGTGTCTTCCTTTTTTTTTCGGAGAAAGTTACATTACATTAGGCGGGTAAGAACGCGTCCCTGTAGTGGGTCCCACTATTGTTAACCGGCATGAAACTAAAATTATTTCTATTCCAGATCTACATCTCTATCGAATGTTCAATTTCGACCAAATCCATTAGGTAGCTTTATCGGAAAAGAATTAAAAACATACATACAAACATACAAACTTTCCCATTTATGACATTAGCATAAATAGTTATTAGATAGGTTACAGTAGGCGTTGTCTTCACGTTGTGCTGAGTCAGCTATGACTCGTTCCGAAATCGGGAAATTATGGTGACTCGGTAGATTTACGCTCCATTAACATGTACAAAACGAAGGTACCCACATTTTTGTACAACAGAACTCTTGTGTTCAAGCGACTCGTGAAAGAAGTCTTAATCATCTATTTATTGTTATAACTAACTGATTTTGTAGTGCAGAGGTCTAACTAGCGATCGGAACGTTTTGTCAACTACCGACGCCCAGAAACATCCACTTTATTGTAGTGTAGACTCGGTGCCCTTCTTTCTCCTGCCCTCATAACGGGCTGCTCACTAACCGTACAAAACTTGACTGCATAGCTATCACTTTACGGCGGTGTCTTGTGTGCGAGACCTCGGCGGTCGTGTCATCCCAATAATCACAACTTCTTATATTTTCTAATTAAAAACAGATTTTCCCGAAAGTCTTATGTATTTCATTGCAATTAATAATAGATGAAAATAGAAGAGGGCTGGCCTCGGGGAAATCACAACGGAGCGGAGGTAAATGAGAAACCGCTCTGCCGACACACACAAGCTGGACTGGACTGGACTGGAAGCAATCAAACGCAGTTTTAATCTTAGCACACAAAGTATACTTTGTATAACAATAAATATATTTTGGTGTGTGCTAGCTCCCGCCGGACGCCGGACTCGCGTAAACCTAAGAAATCATTATTATACTTAACACTCATTAAATACTAGCAGTCCGCCCCGGATTGGCACCGATATTTTACAGAACATGGCACAATCAAACATTATCTTCTCCGTCCTCGCCTCGTAAGCGTTACAAGATACCGTGATAACAAATACTATTTTTGACAGAACTATGTCTGTCGGGATAGATATTTGTCAATAATTTCTGGAGCTATATCGGAACTTATTTTATGTTTCTTTTACACCTTTGGTTACATTATCGAAGTTCCCATAATGATGTATTCCGTTTTAGAAAGTGCTATGTAGCCGATATTCATCACTGATACTATAGCGTTCGAATAGTATAAGATTATTTTCAAAGCAGTCCAGTAGCTATATATATATATATATATATATATAGTATATTCAATCATTTTACGCCGGGATCAGGTGTTAACATCGCGAATAAGCCGCTTGTTGGCGTAACAGCCCTTTTCTTCAATCCGGTCCGCACAGTAAGTAGCCGGTGGCCCATTGGAAGGGAGGTGGAAAGGAAAGAAACATATCGGCATAATTATGATGCGATTGTTTATGGGCGGCGGCAGTTAGTCAAGCACCGACTGCTCGTTTGTCCAGACTCTGCAGGCGCAGTGCAACTTCAAGATATCGTAAATATATAATTATACTCGTGTTTAGGTGTATCGTCGGGGTGTTTCTGAAAGTGGCCAGTCGCAGTGCAGTATGACGATTTATACAATACGAGTACGACCTGTATATGACATATGTCGCAATCAGATTGTCTAAATCACCATTTTTTTATAATAATATCTGTGGACTTCTCACAACTCGGAAGTCTAGTCCTGTGGTAAGTACCGTGGGGACTTGTTTAACATGTACTAAACAACGGATACTTATTTAATATTTAAATAATATAATATAATTTCAGGAACTTTATATATTTAAGGTTTTTTATTATATAAATACATATAATACATGTAAGAAATATTCATGACCTAGGCGGGATACGAGCCCGCAACCTCCGGCGTAACACGCGATGTAACCGTCACGTTACCAACTGAGCCAGCCGGTCGTCATCGTAACACGCGATGTAACCGTCACGTTACCAACTGAGCCAGCCGGTCGTCATCGTAACACGCGATCTAACCGTCACGTTACCAACTGAGCCAGCCGGTCGTCATCGTAACACGCGATCTAACCGTCACGTTACAGTTTTCAGTTGATTTATATTCAATTTAGACTGCTCCGTCTAATGATTCTGAACACTCAACCCGGGATTGTTGTTGGATGTATATAAAATTCTTCCGTTGCTGGCTGACAAACAACACACAGTTACAGAGATATTTACATGATGTAAATGAGGTCTGAGAAAGGATTTCTACATTTTCAACCCCTAAGGGGGTGAAATAATGTTGTCAGGTTTGTGATGTGGAACTTTACCATGTGACGCGGTTGACATCGTGGCCGCAGCTAGTATTTTATGTCTTCGTATGTATTTGTTGGACTGGTAACAATTTAAAAAGTTAATTTTCAACGTAGAAGGGAACAAAATTATGTTCTGCTTCACGTATCGTTTACGTAAGATATTTCCTTTCCACATCCTTACTTAAATGTATATACCATGTAGAGCCCTTATATAGTTCCCATTAATGTCATAACTGGCCCATTATAAAACTATAGTCGCAAATAAACTACAAATTTCGAATTGAACATTAGGCGTAATTAATATGAAACATTTATGTGGTACTTAAGAGGTAAACATCCGTCAGATATATGAGACTATAATGAGTAAATACTCACAGCCCTTAATGTAAAAACCACACGCTCTTCTGACTTTAATGAAAACACGTTGAGCTGTTTTCGAATGTGTGTGATGATATATAGAAAACATGAACAATATTTCTGTTTGTTTGAACGCGCAAACGTCTAGAATAACAAGTTGGATCTGAAAAAATCTCTTTCGATATAATAGCTATATTCACGAGGAAGGTTATGGGAATGATACGACAAATCAGACCGGAGATACGCTGGTAAAACCTCGCGGTCCTGCTAGTAAATTTTAATATTGTCATGATTTTTTAACGAATAATAAATATAAATTTATATCAGTCGGATAATTACTTTTTAATGTATGTGACATTGTTTGTTTGTAGGTGATCATTTTAGGAAATACAGAAGTAACATAGTACTACGTTTTGTTTGTCCCGAGCTAAGTAACGTAAGAACTTGTGTTACAGATACTAGACAACTTTTTTTTAAAAGAGATGCGCACACTGCATCCAAATTGCGGCCGAATTGGGCCGGCACGATTTCTGTGAACTCGAAACTTGTTGTCTCGCGGAACTTGCTTGACATGTTGAAGTTGGGTATCCAGGTGTTACTTGTCACATATGCCTTGTGCTCTCTGAGATAAAGATTGACACGCGGTAGGTAACTGTGTTGGATAGGTGATGAGAATTGCCGTTCAGGTTAACGTAAATTATCTGTAGGAATATGTCAAGGTCATGAAGTGTGTCGCCGGCGAAGTGAACACAGGTGGTGTTGGTTATGACGCATATATTGAGTATAAACAACGCATCTTTTATTAGGGTTCCGTGCCCTAAAAGGAAAAATCGAAACCCTTACAGGATTACTTTGTTGTCCATCTTTCTGTATGTACCAATGTAATTAGAGTAACCCAGCTTCGGTATCGAGTCGATGTACGCAGGTATTACGCACATCGACTGTTGTTGCACGCTCAATGCTCAATAAAATTTTGGCCTATGTACGAGCATTTGATTTCCTTCTTATACATAATTCTATTCCGGTTTGTTTTTCGGTTTATTATTCCTTTCTTCAAAATCGGTTGATGTCATTCTAATTAAGTTTTCGAATGAGACATTACACATTCGCAGACTGCAAACCGAGCATATTGTACGTTCCCTTTGTGATAAATATTTGCGAAACCATCGCCATCTCCTTTTTCGTTTTGAATTAGTGATTATATGAGCGGCACTTAGCAATACTATAGACATCTCCATCACATCTGATGTGGGTTGGATAGCAAAAGACAACATCAATTACGGAATGTACAAAGTATAAAAACAATTCCCACCGCTACCATGACACTGCTACAGTGAATTTGTTCAACCCGAACAATGAAACGCGCATTTGTCTTCATTACACTAATCGAGTCTCCGTGGAAAAAAATGTCATGAGTTCTCATCGGCTGTGGGAGTAATATATATGAGATGGGTAGTAGTTATACTGCTCATTATTAAAGTAATTGGGGGAGGGGCGGGCGATAAATCAACCACATTTTCTTCTGATTAAATTAGTTGCGGGTCCCAAGCCAGTTTTTATCGCCCTACCCTCGGCTCCCTGCAAGTACATCAAAGTGTCACAACTGGTGACCGCTGTCAATCCCGGACATACAGGAGCAGCAGTGATGGTAGATTGTTGTGGGTCGTGCCCGTTATTAAAAAAATAACGAGGGATGTGCGATGAAGAAGTTTATAGATGATTAGCCCGACATCGACGGCCTGTAAACTGAAAAATGATATGTACAGGCTGTAGAAAATATTTATACATATCATCATTATCACCAGCTTTTATCAATCCCCTGCTGGACAGGGGACTGTCTTAATGAACGCTCAAGAAGCATATATCAAATTCAAGCATATAGCATCTAACCGAAATCGCTCCTTTTTCTTCCCAATCTACCGCTGCAGAACCGTACTAGCGACGCAGTTTCATAAGTGAATGTCGTCGACGATTCACGTTAGCGCTTAACTTTTAAGAATATTAAAATTAGCTACCGAAGAAATACATTAAACGAGTAATGATTAAATATTGAGAATTTCGTGTTAGTAAATATGTTCATTATATGGAAACAGCTACTAGTTGGGGTGACATTCTCGATGAACGGTTGGGGTGACATTCTCGATGAACGGTTGGGGTGACATTCTCGATGAACGGTTGGGGTGACATTCTCGATGAACGGTTGGGGTGACATTCTCGGTGAAAAAGACAAAATGGTAGACGATACTCGACCAAGAGAGATGCCGTACTCCGTGCTACAGCTGGAGCGGATTCGTCGCAAGCAGATTTCAGGATGAGGCAGTGCGATGCTGCATAGGAGGAGGTCGTGCTATGCATGGTGCATGACAGTAAAGCCTCCTATGCAACGGTATTGGGCTGGCACGACCGGGGAGGTACCTCTCGCTCACATAATACCGCCGTAAAGTGACATCTTCAGTGTTGCGTTTCGTGGGGGGGGGGGGCAACGCATCGTCATAGTAATTATGTGGATGTTCGTAGGCGTCGGTAGTCGTAAAAAGCTCCAATTCTATAAAAAATACCTGGTTTTCAATTGTATATATGTTTTAGCACATTTCTACTTTATTGTATTTAGCAGAGTAGTGAGAGGTTACTGACGATGATGAAAAGCCACCAATACTCCTATAATGTTTTTAAGCCATTACTTTCAATAATTTGGGAATAAAAAGCTTTTTATGTAGGAAACCCATGTCAGTGTGTATGAATCTCAATGCAACATTTCAGCGTTCGCAAAACCGGCTTTCATCAATATTAAATCAGGATAAGGATAACGCACTCCGCACACGTAACTGCGATACGCAACTACGTAGACGCATGAGGGAAACAGAAGTCAAAATTGGTCCACTTTTCACAAACAGTTGTTCGCTTCTAGTGAATTTTATGTGCGCTACGTCATGGATCGATCGTTTGGATTTGAAGTTTAGGTTCCCTTTCAAAATTAATCTCCCTAACAATATATTAAGTTTAAGTAGGTAAGGAGCAGTTAGTTCCTACGATACACAATTAGATGCTATACAGGTATAATTTGGTTTGTGATAAGATTTAATTAATTTAGTTTTCAATTTCATTTACTTACATTTTTTATAACATTAAGTGGTCTGATGCTCCTCCTAAGCATACAACGTATTAGTATTGGAAGATACAGCTCTTCAATAACAAAAGTTTTACTTAAAACTATTCGTGTGTATGCATGTGTGTATGTGTATGTATGTATACGTCTCTGTTGTGTGTACGTGTGTGTGTTTGTGTGTGTCTCTGTGTGTCTGGGTTTGTGCGAAGTGTGTGTGTGTGTGTGTGTGTGTGTGTGTGTGTGTGTGTGAGGTGTGTGTGAGAGAGAGAGAGAGAGAGAGAGAGAGAGAGAGAGTGCGTGCATGCGTGCGTGCGTGTAATATACTCAGTAAACAAATATTTCATCAGACGATATCGAGCGATATATTTACAGCGCATTACGCCGCACGTGTGAGACGTCCTTAAAATATATATTCGGCGGTGAATTCAATATACTCCGAGATTCCCTTTTTTGCTTTTTATTCCTACCCTTTCCGTGTCAGTTTTTACGTTATAGACGTTTAAACGTACATCAGATAGACAAGCAGCAAATGGCCACCTCACTCGCGTTACCAAGACGAAGCTAACTACCATTCATTCATTCCATCAAGAACTGGCTGGCTGTACTGACTCACATGTAGTGCGTACGTACGTACGCATGTGGTATGTATATGCATACACGTAGGTATATTATATGTATGTACATTTTTCCATTATGTGGGGTTTATTAATTTTTACCCAATGAAAATACGTTAAACCAGTACTGTTATAGTCAGAAACATTCACGCGGAGCTAATAAATAAATATTTGTATTCGATTTAAATGTTAAAAATTAATTCACCGTCAACAAGCCTGGAGGACGTATGTATCGAGTGAATATCATAATTGCATGCTCGGAACTCCTACGCGGTACCGCTCCGGTGTTGCCACATCAACGATTCTCCACGAAACGAGGGACTGTTTTGTAATGCAAATGATATAATATCTTAATTGTAAAACTGAAACTTGAAACTGAGTTTCCAAAATGTGTTACTGGTAAGAAGTAAGTAATTAAAATTGTTGCTCGAAACAAGTTTGAGTAGTTAAACATTCGGGTAAAAGCCTCACGATATATAAATATGTGTGTGAGTGTATGGATATGTGGGTTTATATATAATATAGGTTTTATATTAATTTTGTAATGCGACGATAATGCGATGCTATATTTGAATGAGCCAGTTGTCATTGCCTTCCGAATTACCCCTGGGAGGTTACTGAAAATCAGTGGCGGTGAATCTAAATTCTCCGACGTATGCAGAGCGGTATCTCATTCTATGCTCCTCGGTGTGAGCACCGCATTGCTGTGCAGATAACACTTATATCTAAATATATCTAAGTGCCTACTGTATTTCCTTTTTTTACTTTTCTATGTGTGTATTTTGTCTGTGGTGTTGTGAAGCAGAGAATAAATATATTCATATTTCTAAAAACTTGTTAGGTCATGTTGATAAAAAATATTATATATTTAGTGATATTTAAATAACTTGGCACCTGGAAGCTTATGCTGAGATAGCAATGAAACGATGGAGATACACCCTAGATGTTTATGCACCTTTACCTACTACAGCTAGGAGACGATATGTAAACGCAAAAAAAACTTTTTCCAGGATTGTATAATTGCGCTTCTTTACACAACTTTCAATGAAAATTAATCTCTTACCATAGTTCAATTCTCTGCATCTCTCGTTCCTTAGAATGACTTTCTCTGCACAAAAAATGTATATGTATGCGTGTACGTTTTTAAAATTTGTTAAAGAAAATCATTATTTTATTCGTTATTAAGGACATACCTAATAGTTCTATCTTATTCCAATACATTCAATAAACAAATTACTACAGCTTTTTATTCATTTCCAAAGATGCACTGATTTAGTAAAGCATGCCATGCTGGAAACTGGGAGGTATAGATACCTCAATAAAAGTCAATAAAAGGCAATAAAAATCTGGCAACATTAGATATAGAAAGCAAATTGTGAACTACTAACACAGGTATGCGTATGAGGCTCGCAACATTTTGTTGTTTCCTCTTACCAAAAATGTTATTTGAATATATCATTGCTCAAATTTTCTTTTACTTTCCTCGCTACAGTTTTATTGGCTACATTATAAATTCCTTTGTGCATATAACATTTCATATTCTCAAAAGAAAGTAGTTTTTGGAATTGTAATACTTGGCTGAGGTAGATTTAGACTGACTATTATCTGAAATCGCTGCAACATTAATAGAAGAGTTATAGCGATTATATCAAATGCGAGATAAAGATAACATTTACTTTAACAAACCAGAGTTGTTTGATAGTTTAACCTCAAGGGACTTAGGAATTACCCTCAAAGCAACTTAACATAATAGATACTAACTTTCACACTTTACAACTGAGATTCGGAAATTGATATTAGCACATCCCAAGACCCTATTATTATATAACAGGTCAATGAATTTGTGTCAATACTATAGAGATGTGTAAGAAGGTTACAGATACATAAAGACAGTTTAACTGAACTGAAGGCGGTGGATGTGTGGTATCCACTATCTCCAACTTTGAAAAAATGCTATATTTTTCCTAGGAACCCTCCAGGATCGACACCGGCTATAAAGTTCGACCCTCTGGGACTCATTACTAATTTAATTAACAGAAGATAGACGAAATATTGAACAAAGAGTGGAGAAGAACAATATTATGTACACAAGCCTAGCAACAGGTAACCAGGAGAAGTATAGGGGCAGTGATACACGCAGTAAGAAGAGTCTACATACGAATATTATGTATGTATGTCACGAACTGTACTCGAAATGTATCTCAACAATTTTTAAAGCGTTATCAGAGCCAGTATAGTTTATCCCATTCTCCTATACCTATATGGCAACACTGATACAACCGGAGGGAAATCAGGTGGAGGAACGACAGCCTGTCGTGCTGTCTAGAGGTGTTACATCCCTTGCTATTAGAAAAGGTGGCACTCCAACAGTTGCGTTATCCAACCCAAGCCCGTACTATTAAACCTGCCGTACACATTATTTCGCGTAATGAAAATAACGGCGCCAGCTCAGCGTAATGTATGGCGTGTTCGACAGTTAATTGGATTACGCTACACGCGAGGACTCGCACATCGCTCAGTAAACAACTGTGAAGGCTCGTTCAGTATCATAGGCAGTGCCAGGCTAATTTATAGTCTATTTCTTATGGGTTCTATGTTTGTGAACCATGTGTTAACAATTCACATAAAATATAGAAAGTTAAAATTGTATTGATAGTTCCTTCAATTTTTATTTTAGTCCCAATAATTGTAATACCATAAACCACACGAAATGCTTAGTCTGGTCATAAATAAAGTTACAATAAAAAATAAAAAATATTACATTTGAATTTGGCATCTGTTATTTTTGTACGAATATTCATTGTGTATTCTCGTTTTGGCGCCATTGTACATTATATTTTGTGATTTTAAAATGCACTCCATTTTGGGTGGTAAACGAGTGAAATGAATGAAATATCCTTCATTGTACATAATATAAAAGAAAACCATACAATCGATGTATAAAGCACGATACAAAATATTAAATAAATGCACACAAAGGTGGCCTTATTGCTTTAAAGTAATTTCTTCCAGACAACCCAAGTCTTAAAGATAGGAAATTACATAAGATAATTGTAGGTAGTGCACAATCAAATACACAAAAAAACGATTAATAAATAAATAAAACAAATACATAAATTGCATACCTATACTACATACATATACTCATACATACATAATACATAGACAATAAAATATACATACCGATGATTCTTGATTAAGACAAACATAAATTGAACATGAATAAATTAAATCTATGGATGATCTATATATATAATGCAATTAGAAGTTACTAAAATTTTAAATAAGTACTTTTATGTTCGATAGTTCAAATACTGATTTTTTACTAATGTTTTAAAGTTGTCAATAGTCTTTGCGAGCGTAACGTAGATAGGCAAGGCATTCCAAAGTGAAATTAATCGAATTGTGAATGATGACTTAAAATATTTAGTACTATGAACAGGTATTTCAAGAAGGAGGTTGCCAATTGATCTTAACTCTCTACAATCGGACGTACGAAATATAAATTTTTCTTTTAAGTATACAGGCGTTCTAGGCCAAATAAAATGGAGTACAATAGTGTAAACATCCGGACATTACGGCGAGCACGAAACGGTAACCAATTGAATTTCAAACGGTATTCAGTTATATGATCATACTTGCGTACGCCGAAGATACATCTAATGGCTAAATTCTGAAGGCGCTGTAGCTTGTTAAGTTGTTCCTCGGTCAAGTTTACGAACGAGGTGTATGCATAATCAAATATACATAGTAGTAACGCTTCATAAATTGTTTTTTTAGTATAGATAAGAAGTAAGTTACATAGACGTCTCAAAGAATGCCACGACGCAAAAACTAATACTACTAATTTCCTTAATGTGATGTGTCCAGGACAGGTATTTGTCTAAATATACACCAAGGTATTTTACGGATTTAGAGAAGGGAATTGTTTCTCCGTTTAAGAACACTGCCGGAAGCGTGCTCCTGTCAACCCTGTAAATCACGCCGGGACTACCAATAATAATTGTTTGAGTTTTAACAGGATTTATCACTAGACCATCCCATTTACACCACTGAGCTATTACAGGCAAACCTTTGTTGGCACCAATAGCTGAGGGCAAAGAATTTAAAGTTGACCATGCATAAATTTGCAGGTCATCGGCGTACAGATGAAGGGAGGATGAAATAGATAAATTTATATTGTTAATGAAAAGAATAAAAAGAAAACGAGACAAGACACTACCCTTTGGAACACCGGCAGCAACCGGGGACCAGCCCGAAAAGTTCTCTGCTATTTTTACTCTCTGTCGGCGTCCCACGAGGTAGTTACGAAGCCACTGTATCACAGAAGAAGAGAAGTTTAGTGGCTGAAATATACTAATAAGGATATCATGATTAATAGAATTAAAAGCACTACTAAAATCTAAAAGTGTAAGTACAGTAAGCTGTTTATTGTCCATGGCATAGCGAATGTCCTCAGTGATCTTAATCATAGCAGTAGTTGTGCTATGACCAGATCTGGTACACGACTGTAAAAGGTTTAAGATGTTATATTTATTTACATAATTAGTGAGCTGATGGTGTACTAGACATTCTAAAACCATCGATAGAAATGGTAACGCTCAGATGAGCTGAGTCTTTACCAACTCCAAGATTTTAATAAATTTCCATAATTTATATTGGTCAACTTTCTCGACAGATTCATGAATATGTCGTCGCTGAGCATCGCGGCACATTCGATTACAGCGGTTTCTTAATGTAACGTATTTTGCTCGATGCTCGTCGGAACAGCTTTTCTTATATTTTGCTTTGGCAACATGCTCTAAATTTATTAATATTTTTATATCCTTTGATAATGGCTTTATACCTATAAATATATTAATCATAAAGTTCGATAACAAGGGAATTAAATATTTGTATTTTATCATCTATTGTATCTGCCGGAAAAACCAGGGACCAGTCTATAATCTGAGCATCATTTTTCAAATCATTAATATCCAAAGATGAAAAATTACGTTGTAAAAGAATTTTCCGCATAATTTTAGTTGGCCTTGTGTTATGTGTGACGTAGATAAGATCATAATATGAGAAAATATCTGCCGAACACCGACCATGTGCAGTTACGTAATCGGGAGAGGACACAGATATTAGATCAAGTAAAGATTGAGTGCAGCCAGGAAAGGAGTGGGTAGGATTAAGTGGAAGCATATGCATGTTACAGCCATCCAAAACGCAAGCCAGTTTTTTTGACCGATGTTTACTCCGGAGCATACAAGCATTAAAATGGCCCAAAAAAATTAAATGTGAATAATTGGGGTAAAATACTTCAAGAATATGCTCAAAGGATGGGAAGTAGTCGGAATGAGGAGAAGGACAATAGGAAACGCCAAGAAGAACCTAATGATGAAATGATAACTGCACTTCAATAAGTAGGTTGTAAACAGAACAGAATGGCTGTGATTGCACTACATAAAGTAGATATGGAGCCAAATGCAATTTTTGGGACTCTCCATACGCTTGGTATTAGTCAAATATTTGTGTAGTGGCTTAGAGGTACAATGAGACCTCCTCTTTTTGTAACGGAGAAAGATCTGGCCGTCCACGTAGTGTTCGTACGAAGACGGTAGCCAAAGTGCCAGCATGGGAAAGAATTCGAAGTAATCCTGTTCGAAAGCAAAGGATTTTATCTCGGGAAATGAAGATAGCACCTTTTTTTACTGACGCGGGGAAACGCATTTGCGCGTAAATGCGTTTCCTTCCACACACACACACACACACACACACACACACACATATATATATATATATATATATATATATATATATGCGTTCTCCCATACATACACATACATACAGGGCTGAAACATGGCCTCTTAATTTAGGGCTGGTCCACAAGTTTGCGGTAGCTCAACGGGCTCTTGAACGTGAATGTTGGGTGTTTCTCTGTCCGACAGAATTCGTAACGAAGTCATAAGACAGAGAACTAAAGTATCCGATATCACGCGACAAATAGGCTCGCTGAAGTGGGAAGTGATTTAGGAAAACGAAGTGTGGATCGACCGTTCTACAGGTGGAAAGACGATCTCCGTGCAGTAGCCGGTCCGGGATCGATACGAGTAGCAGGAGACCCGCCGTCTTGACGTTTTTTTGAGAGAGGCCTGTGTCCAGCAGTGCACCGATAAGGGCCGATAATGATGATGACGATATAGTTACGTTTACACCTTACGAGGATACCATTTCAGCTGCAGTGAAGCATGGCACTACCTCTTACAAAATCATCTTTATGTATTTGTACAAACCCTAAAATGATCGACTGGGGCATACTGTAAATCGCACGGAAACAAACTGAGAATTACTGAGAAGTCAATTTCACCAATGTAAGAAAATTGTGAAGCTGAAGTAACAAAGCAAGGAAGCCTTAAAAAGAAAATAACGGAGAAAACTTCAAGTGGATATAACCTACGTGTATGGAATTTCCAGCTCACTAGTTCCTTATTCGAACCGTATTCGAACGGGTGCTTTGGAAGTAGTTGTTACCGTAAATTTACAATAACTCCGTTCGAATAATTCAATCATCCCTGTTGCGCTCTCAGGACACGTTCCGTTAATATAATCTTACCAATATTAGTTGTATTATTGTAAATAATATACGAGAGCGGTTGAAATTCATCTTTACGCTTCGTTGAGCGATGTTCCACCTTCTTCAACCCACCAAAAATATTTATCGCCCAAAAGAGATGTTTGTTCGCCAAGTCTCTTTTTCATGTTCTGAAAGATAGAGAAGTCACGGGAAGCTAAATCAGACAACTAAGGACCCCATGGTGCAAGCCTAGTCGTGGCGGTGGGACTCAGTAGCCTGGCGTGAATCGAAACACCTTGGTCGGAGCCAATTGAACCGAGGAGGGGGTTGCCTTTGTACCCCTCTTATACGAAGAGGGGGCAAAAGAGAAAAGGGAGGCGGTACATTTGCGCACGGGGCAAGGAATGAATATGGGAACCACACCTCATTGCACTGTCTCATAGTTGTAGTGGTTGTGATGTGGTGCGGGACAACCTCGTCTGTGGCGGTGGCGTCGGTCCCTTTCGAGGCTGACCAGCCGTCGAGGTGCCCTGAGGATTTGTTGTTCCGAGGCACCTCACCAAAGGCGGCACTAATGGCACTCGTGGTGGTTCTTGTGGGTATTCGGCACTATAATGTACCGCGAGCCCCACACACCAATGAAGGGCGGGTGAAGGCACGTAAGTGTATTTCCTCACATCAAAAATAAATCGACCAAGGATGGCGCGACAATAATTCGTACCATAATTGGACGAGTTTTGAAGTCGCATCACACTATATACTAGAGATCCGCAGCATGATTCTAATAAAGTTGAATTGTTTTTTCGAGAGGTGCGGTTTCGTTATAAACTCTTCTTTAAATGTTTCCAACAATGAAGCATAAGTAAGGTTTGGCTTATAATTCCTTATCTGTCTTCAAATAATCCATGAAGATATACCCTTGGATGACAGCTGAACAAATAGATTTTGCCATTTTTGGTTCGTCTGAACCTTCTAATTTACACAAAAAGCAACTCTGCTTAACCCAGTTTTCGATAAATCCCTTAGTTAAAGTAACCTACAGGAATCAAATATTTTTATAAAACAACAATCAGATGTAAATAACTTGTGGGGTCACAAGGAATGTCAATCTCAATCTCAATTTACTTGTGAAGGTACAGGTTGTTTTATATAGACTCAATAGTCAATTGCTAAGATAATTTTTTAAATAAATTATGCTATCACCGGTTTGCCAACGGCTCTGACACAATTTTCATTCTAAACTTTAAAATTTAGCGCGCCCTCCAGTAAATGTCGAGAAATATATAAATATATAAATATATAAAATTATTATCAGTAGCCTAAATCTACAAACGTTATGGATGTGAAAGTTTGTATATTGTTGGAGTATATTTGTTATCTAAAAAAATCTGTAATCCCTAATTAGAACTGAAATAAAATGTAGCTTTTATCCCGAAATAGTTAATGTTTCTATCAAGATATCAAATAGATTATTATAAACAGGTGAAACCACGTTTTATTTCATAAAACTTGAAACGACGAAGCGCCCGCTTTGTTACAAAATTTGTTCACAATTTCCTGTTTACCGACAAAAGTAAATTCGTCCAAAAAGTAAACATTTTCCGATATTCCTTCAAAGGGCTGGAGCACGCGTATTTTTTTCGTTTTAAGAATTAAAATATATAATGTCGTAATGTCGGTTCAAATATGAACCTTGGCATCATCTGGCTGAATATATAATCGCGAAGCGTTGGTTTTGTTTACGGAGTTTCAAAATTCAATATGGCGTGTTTCGTGAGCGTACAGGAAAATTATTGTGGAGTGTGGAGATAAGGAGGACCAAGATATTCGATAATCCAAAGTAACAATTCCGAAGGCTCCGAAGCTTTGAAAAATATCGCTAGATGAGTAGAATCTATGAAGAAAATTTACTAAAGATATCTTCTGGATCTAGGAAATATTTTTTTCGTTACAGGGTGTTTCGATGTGAGAGAGAAAGTGAGTGTAAGTTTAATGCAATAAGAATGTAAATTTCTTCCAAAGAACAATATTTGTTGATTCTTGTGTCTGTGTGGGATTGGAAAAGATTTAAGTAAAAGGCTTTCATTTAGAAATTGTAAGATCCCATGATAATTAAAAAAAAATCACTCTTTCGATTAGACTTTAATTATATTTGTTTAATCAACAGCACTGGCGCTGCCATGTTCCGGCCAATAAACAATTGGTCTAAAAAGCCACATAATACTGCTTTTAATCGAATACTTTTCATATACGCAACTGGTGCTGTCAACCCTGGATTTACTAACTACTAAGTTTAGTCGGGGCTACTACCCGGCAAATTTTCTAGAGGTGTCACATTTGTTAAATGAAAAAAAAAAAGCATTTCAGTGTTATAATTATTTTTAATTCATAACGCAAAACTTACATTTTATAACAATGTAATCAATTCTTTATAGGTCATAGTAGTATAAAATGTGTCGTACATTTTCTGCAGTAGTTTAGATATTTTAATTACCAATATATAAACTTTGATCCGAATTTTTTAAAATCGCTGAAAGCGATGGAGATTTTTCTACAGAGCTCAGGGACGGCACTGAATGAAATCCGGCGCTGGGCATTGTTTCTATATATCTGTACTCCATACTGCACATTTGCAATGGCAGAGCAAGCAGCACGTCGCCGCCGGCCGCCCTCGGCACCGGCACGGACAGATGTCCGGGGACTGCAATCACAACTGTCTGCAAAGAAATTGGACTGCAATCACAACTGTCTGCAAAGAAATTGGACTGCAATCACAACTGTCTGCAAAGAAATTGGACTGCAATCACAACTGTCTGCAAAGAAATCGGACTACAATCACAACTGTCTGCAAAGAAATTGGACTGCAATCACAACTGTCTGCAAAGAAATTGGACTGCAATCACAATTGTCTGCAAAGAAATTGAACTGCAATCACAACTCCGACGTCGGGTGCCGAGACTTGTTGAAGTGAACTGTTAAGTTTTTAGGGTTCCGTACCTCAAAAGGAAAAACAGAACCCTAATAGAATGCAGCCGAGTTGGGTCGTCACGAACGGGAGACATCTTTCGCTCACGCGACTACTCTCGCGTTTCTGGCTGTTTGTGAGTTTTCGTTGGCCTGTCGGAGAGGAGGAGGGATGGACTCCAACGCTGCCTGTTCCACAATTATACGGACCTCGTTTGCTCACTTATTCTGCAAAAATATGACATGTATAGTAAGAAGGAGTGCCAGGAGTCGGGACGGCATGGCCGGGGAGGTTGTTCGGCCGCTCAAGGGCGTCGGTAGTTGTAAAAAAGACTCAAAATGCTTATTTGCCGCCGATACTATAGAGAAACTGACATTGATGATGATCCATAAAAGTGAACAATGTAAACTGACCTTTATATTTCTTTCCTTAACGTCATCAGCTACATATATTTTACAATTAACATTATTTTTTCAATCGAAAATAAAATATTTGTAAACATTTCGTTTAGTGTTACGAGCGTACAGAAAACGTTTTTGAAGGTGTGCAGTTCTATGATGTTATGTAAATGGTTATGTTGTATTCAAGTCTAAATAAATTATGGTGATCTAGATTCAGGTAAAGTTGCGAATATACTAATATTTTAAATGGGAATGTAACTTTTACACTAGAAGTACCAAACTGATTTTCATGAAATATTCTTCTTACATATATAACATTCTTGGAGGCAATTAAAATAATACGGGATATTAAATATGTGGCGCTTCTATGGGGGCATAACCGCGTGTATAAGCTAGTCAACCTATATAATTATAGGTTCCGTTTATTTTTCGTAGTACTCATAATTGTATTTGAAAACATCAACAATAATTATTCTTATGAGACGTGTGAAAAGTACCTACTTTAATCTCTGACATATGCCGTGTAACCCAAGCTTTATGAGGATGAGATGGAGAACGTATCTTCAGGTTGTATCTTTAATGATGTAGCCAAGATGGTGATGGTCCGATTGAGCACGGACCTCAGCCAGTTCCATCATTTATATTTCTGAGATTGCTTTATGCTCCGTGAATTTTAATAAGAATCCTGCAAGTGAAGAAATCTTAGCTTTTAGGGTTGCATATCCAAATAGCAGGAAACGGAACCCTAATAGTTTCGTCATGTCCATCTGTTCGTCCTTATGATGTATGGATGTTTGTAACAAAGATTTTTAGTTACGCTTTGTGAGATATCTACTAAGGCGCTACAAGTGGTACTAACATTTGAACTACGGACAGGAAATTTGTAAAAATCGTGTTAAATAATCGCCAGTCAGTTATAAATAAAAATCTATTTTATAAAAAAATTAACACTATTCTATCTTTCTATTATGAAAGTTTTGCGATCGACGAGGGCTACGATATAAAAATGATGTAGGTAATTTGTGACGACAGATAATGTCGCAGTATACTGTCGTTTAGGACAAAATATGGCGAGTAACTAGCCCCGTAGGAGCTATCGCAAAGTAATGATGGGTTATAACGTGATATTTATCAGACCCCTTCTATTGGATCTAAAGACACATAAGGGCCCCTGTGGTACCGCTATTCTATATCTCAAATAGAAATATGCCTAGTATATAATATTATTTTCAAACGGGCCTTTACATGCAATTCGTAGTTTAAAAGTTGTTGTTGCAAATATTTTCAAAGGTCATTATAATGCTGACAACATGTCAAATAATGACCAATCTAAACTGATGTTTTAGTCTCACGCTCACCGTCAGCGCTCATAGCTCAGTGCGTTGTTTGTCAGCGCTGATGCTCAGCGTGGCTCGTTTTAGTATCGTACTGACCGCCTTACCGTACAGACGACGACAAAATGCGGAGTGCATTAATTATTGCTGCTTTGTACTGTGTATCCCAAAAAATAAAAACCGGCGACGACGAAGACTCCATGTTCGTCCATTGATTGAGCAGAGAGCCGTTGCAGGAGAGTTTGTCTTGTTATATGGCACTTTGAGGGCTGACGAAAGTAAATTCTTTAATTACTTTCGAATGTCAACTAGAAATTTTGACGAAAATCTGGCAAAGATACAGGATGAACTGGTCCATTGCAGCTTACGAATCGTGCCTATACCACCGATTGAACGACTAATGGTGACTTTATGGTAAGAAAAAACATATTTACTCATTTTATAATTATGTGTAATCATGGCAAAGTATAGGTAAGAAAACAACATAGGTATTTATTATTGTTATGTTTCATGTTATAGGTAAGACGAAACGAAATAATATAAGTGACATATTGTTAGTAATTAAACATAATATAATTATTCATCAGTACATTTAGCTGTTTCATAACCAGTATCCACTTTGCGATTCGCCGTGACTGTACGCGCTGACGACGTCCGCTCCGCTCGACTCTAAAACGCTGACTGAACGCAGAGGCGCTCGTGCGATCGTCAGCACCGACAGGTACGCGGGGCCGACCCCGACGCGTAGCTATCAGCGCTGACCACCGTGCGCGCTGATAGCTACGCGTCACCAAAAAACGCTTCCTAAGAGTTCATATATCTCGGCCATCAGCGCTGACGGTGCGCGTGCCGTCGGCGTGAGACTAAAATCAGCCATAAAGAGGACACATTTGTTTGTTGGTTTGTTTGCATTGAATAGGCTCCGTAATTTAGGAGCCTATTCAATGCCGTTATTCAAAAGGGACCTATTTGAAGAATTCTTTTACCATCATTTTTTTACAGCAGGCATCTCGGAGAGTCTGGTTCTGTACTTCACGAAATTACTAATCTAAATTACTAATTACTAATAATAATTATTATATCCTGTATTTATTATTAATAATTGATGTGCGTTCGTAAGGACAGGGGAACAGATTAGTAGCATAAAGAAAACAACGAGTTTTAAATTTTACATCTGGAGTGCTCCAGACTATACGACCGATGTAAAACTTCTTTAGTTATACGAAACGTTGAGAGAAAGAGAGAAAGGGAATTTGTGTTAGCTCCTCCCTCTATTCTCAACAGTAATATAAAATACGTGACTCTCTCTCCTCCTATTTTCAACTCCAAAAATGCTCGTCATACATCCCTTGACTCTAGAGAGCAAGGCGATACACGGTATTAAGGTGACTTGCGGTTTGACGACACGGCGCATAGAGCCAGCCAGCCAGAGGAATGCACCGGGGCAATGCCGCCGGTGCCAGCTGTATGCCCATTCGGCACGCAACTGCTATGGACGCCCAAGGTGCGTCAAGTGCCTGGGCGATCATGGCACGGCTGACTGTCTAAGGGACAGTACAACTAAAGAGCCTCCAGCATGTGTGCTGTGCGGACAAGTTGCTCACACGACCAACTACAGAGGGTGCCCGAAGGCACCCAAATTCTTCAAAAGGAGGGTACATAACTTTGACGTTCCAGGCGCATCAAAATCAGCCCCAAATGTCCCCTCCGGGTGGCAAGGGAGAGGACATAGCCACCGACTGGGAATTCCTGGCGAATTTCCTGCGAGCAATTGACCTACGTGAGGTCAAAGTGTTCGCGAATAAAGTGAGATATGGCTCCATGTCAGAGAAGCTTCAGGCTCTGGAGGACAATCACGCGCTGGTCGAGACGATCAAGCGCCACTCCTACTAGACCTGCAAATGGCTACCATGGGAAGGATAAAAGCCCAACTCGTTAAGACTAGTGTCGTTTAACGTAAACGGCCTTAGATCTAACACTCATGAGTTGCGGGATTTCCTCCTGAAACATAAAGTTGACATCCTTCTAGTGCAGGAAACGTTTCTAAAACCTAGCCACTCAAACCCGCGTATTTGCAATTATAATATTGTTTGAAACGACAGGACCCGTTTCCGTCGTGGGGGTACAGTCATCTATTACAAAAGGTTCCTTCATTGTATCCCTCTCGATCCACCCCCTCTAGAAAATCAATCAATCTAGAAGTATCCCTATGCAAGCTATGCACGGCGGGCCATCAGCCCATCACCATAGTCCCTGCATATCAGTCAGGCTCGAAGCCGCTTCTAGTTAGCGATCTCAACGCTATATTCGAAAATTTAAACGCAGATGACCAATAATTTTAGCTGGGGACCTCAACGTCCACCACGTGACCTGGGGCAACAGATACAATAACAGTCGCGGGGCTGTCCTTAGAAAATATGTCATCATCAATGCTCCGTATATCCCAACCCATTACTCCCCGAAAAATAATGGGTATATACGTTCCCCGATTACCATAGATATAGCATTGGTTAAAAACGTTTCACTCGCCATCAAGACCGCTGAAACGTGACACAAGCTTAACTCGGACCATAGACCCCTTTTAATAGAAATAGGAGATAATCGATGTAATAATGATATTAAAATTAAGAAAAAGATTATCGAATATAAATTACTAAAAGATAATTTAGATAAAGTCAAATCGAGTGAACTCGATAGCATCCCTGACAGTATAGTCTCTCCTCAAGCCGCTATCGCGGCCTCATCCTCGTTAACCGCACTACTGGTTAGAAAAATAGGAGAATCGTCAAGAGAGATCTCCACCGTCCCAGAGGACCGTTTAGCTCTCCCAGACGACATTAGGGACTTAATCCGTCGAAAAAATGCGGCTAAACCCTCATGAGGAAAGCCCTCCGAAAACTCGAAAGAGAAGTAAAAAAGGCTATACCAAAATTCATAAACGGGGGATGGAATCACTTCGTCAGCGAACAATCGCCGTCTCACACGGCCTACTGGCCGTTAGCGAGAGCTATGAAGTCCGAACCGGTGGGTCAAATGTCACCACTAAATCGCGTAAACCGATTACCTGCACTAGAGGATGACGAAAAATCGGAGTGTCTAGCAGACACACTAGAGAGTCAATGCACTCCTAGCTCCCTCCCCACAGACCATATTCACATAAAAGAGGTAGAAATATAATAACGGCTCGACTGGCTGTGCCACCGGATGATGATGATGAGGTCATACGTCTGACGGACACAGAAGAAGTAAAGGACCTAATAAAGAACCTTCACTCAAAGAGGGCCCCTGGCCTGGTGTATAATAACGGGAGGGCGCTGAAACAGCTGCCTCCCGTTATTATACACCTCCTAGTGTGCATTTTAATGCCCTTCTAGCGCAGTGTACTTTCCCAGACGTATGGAAGGAAGCCATAGTGATCGGCATACACAAACCGGGGAAACCCCGGGTGGAGCCCACTAGTTACCGGCCCATAAGTCTCATAAGCTATGAAAGGATAATTCTCGCACGCCTTAAAAGCGTGATAAGAGAGAAAAACCTATTCATAGACGAGCAGTTCGCATTTCGCGACAGCCACTGCTGCCCACAACAAGTACACTGCCTCACGGAGTACGTACTATCGGGACTCAAAAGGCAGGGCCGGCCACGCGGCACGGCCGCTGTCTTCTCTGATGTAGCAAAGGCGTTTGACAAAATTTGGCATCAAGGCCTCATCTTCAAACTATACCAGTTAGAACTGCCTGACAGGCTGGTACTGACAGTAAACAGCTACCTAGCGAACAGGCAGTTCCGCTACAGAGTGGAGGGCATCCTGTCCTCCCCTCGTCCCCTCGGTTCTCTCTCCCAATCTGTACACCAGCGACATACCGCGACACCCCAGCGTCCAGCTGGCGATGTTCGCCAATGACACCGCACTGTACATTAGATACCTCCCTAACTACGGAGCCAAACTACTCCAAAAAGCCGTCACCGAACTCGGTGAATGGTTCTTAAAATGGAGAATAGAGGTTAATGCGGAGAAGAGTAAATCCATACCCTTCTCACAAAACCGCCCCTCGCATAGACGAGGTAACATGCCTCTCGTCCTGCTCTACGGTAACGAGATACCTAGAGCAGAGACGGTGAAATACTTGGGAGTGACTCTCGATAGGTCAATGAGCTTCAAGAATCACATAGATGACGTTCTGAAAAAGGCATGATATGTCCTTTTTAAACTTTATCCTCTCATAAACAAAAAGAGCAAAATGGCGTTTAGACATAAGCTCACTTTGTATATTACATGCATTCGACCGATCTTGTCGTATTGCAGTGCAGCATTCGCGCACATATCCCCTACCCAAATAGAACGTTTGCAGAAAATGCAAAATAGATTCTTACGCATGGATGCCCGTGGTATTTCTGAAACATCGACCTACATTGTGACTCTCAATTGACCTCGATAAAAGGACACTTCAAAGAGCTGTCTCAAAAGTTCGTTGACCGTGCCCTTAATCACAAAAATAAATTAATCATTAAAATGTCGGAATATGACCCGACGTTATTAACCGACTCCCGTTATCGTCGGCCGAAGCACGTATTGCACGACGCCGACGACGCGATCGCGATAGCAGTAGCAAAGTCCGTCCAAGAACACAAACAAAAACACACCACGCTCGCGCAGTAAAATGCCAATAGGGCCAACTAACGGATAGCAGTTTTTAGTCGGTAGTAGCTATCGCTTCACGACCTGAGCCCGACACACACTTCAGGCCCCCTTTGGTTGGTTGGATGGTGCGCAAATGCATTTTTCCTGCTAGAACCAATACGATATACACCGCTCGTACCGGTCGAGCGATGAAATCTTACATATAGTGACACAGTTATAACATATGACTGACAGAATGTCAAACTCACCCACCGCTTACGGAAACGAGCCCGGGTTCGAATCCATAAGTCGAGAGCTTAGATTGATAGAAATAAAATAACGCGACTTTAGAGAGCTCTAATAATAAATAAATTAAGAATACGGCTTTTGCCGATTTGTAGCGCAGATCGACCCCTTCCGTCAGAGGGGGGGCGAGAAGGCCGGCCTCCTTAGATAAGCCAAACATTAAACGAGCTCAATTATCCTTATCCACGACACCGCAACTAAAACGGCATCGTGCGCGCGCCGTCCCACTAGAGTGGGGAGGGGGACCGCTTCCCCCCTTTCGGTCCCAAAAATAATCACTAAAAGGTACGCCCACAATCAACCCGGTTCATCTCTTCCCATCTGCGGGAAAAGACCCCTCTTTTCGACGATAGGGGGACAGACGGGGGTCTGTCGTCTCCCTAAGCCTGAAGACAAAAAAGTCTTCGTAGTCAGTGGAACTGTTGAGGCTGGACTAGCGCCGCCAACCAGTATTAGGTCCCTCCGAAAAAAAAAACCTATTATCCCTGACTTATCTGTCCTTCTCAAGTCCCGTTCCTCTCACCCGATCACACTTTTCATCCTTAATCCTTACTTTACTACCTTAAATCCCAAGTAAAACGTCCGTAAAAAGTTTTTCTTCAAAAGATTTTGTGTTATAGTTAAAATGTTATGCATCATCTGAATAAAGATTTAACATCATCACTATCGTAAACCGTAAGATTTATAATGGATAGAAATTTATTAACTTTTCAGTGAAGAATAAGTGCCAATCGACACCCACATATCAACACGAGGGAAATACATAAACTGAGACCAGACGTGTCAGTGGTCAAACGCAAGTCAATAGCTCCGTCTGCATCAGTGCGCTTACAAACTTCGCTTCATGTAACAGCGCACACGAAGCGAAGTTCTAAAATGAAAAACATGAGTCGATATCGAGTGGCATGTACCAAACTATTTTAGTATACAATGTCTGTTTGTAAAGATATAAAACCAAATTTTTACATTTTGTATTTTTCTTTTAATAATTTGACTGAACCGCCCGTTAATGTGCCCGCCATGAGTCAATAATACTATGTAGAGTTTATGAAATACAAAATGTTTATAAATCAGTCAACACATTATATTATATTGGATCTGTACGTATATTTTGTTACAATGATAAGGCGTATGTCCTGCCTCCGTCGTCAAGCAAACGCCAAGCCACTCCGGTGAAAATAATAATAGTTAATTAGCTATAATATTTTTTTTTATCATGATACAAATATTTCGAGCAGTAACCACTCGCAATACATAATCATCCGATAAAGCTGTTTTGAGCTTCCCTTCGGTTCCACGACATTTATTCAGATCCGGATAAAAGACACATCCTGACCAGGAAAGCGCGTCGTTCTAGTTGAAGCTTATTAATCATTAAAAAAAACGAAGTGATGATTATGTTGATGACCAAATCACCTTCCAGCTCCGTAAGCTAATTAATATCGATGGAATTGTAAACGCGCATAGTTCCAATACCGGCCAGAGACGGTCCAATCTCCACGAATCGAATATTCAATCCGCAGTGGCTAGCGGCGTCTCGCTCTAGTTTCTTCAAATATGAATGAGACGGAATCCAATATCGGTGCTAGGGATGCGTGGAAGAAATAAACGAGTAAAAATTATCTTCGATATTGTAAGCGGAACAAGCAGATACAACCCTACATCTGCACAAGAGTTCCGAGTAAACTAATGGTCCTACCTAAGTTCACGTTAAACGTGACGAGGTTGTAAATAAAATGGTCGTATTTGTTGTATCAGCTGCAGTTTTGTGAGAGAGCAAATTGCGCTGAATTGCTGCGTTCAATGCGAGCCGGGCTGATACTACTGGTCATGTACTCAGATAGATCATGAAAGCGCGTTGCGTTACACGCTGTTAATACGACATAAGGGTTCTCGTTCCTCCTTCCTTCTTAGGATAGAATTGTCTTTTTAATTGGAATAGTATTAATTAGTAGCAAAAAAGTAGTTAGCAAAATATATACTCTGCTCGTTTGGTCTTGCGACAAAATATCTCTTCTATCCTAGTATATTTATTCTTTCTTGTATCATATTTTTAATTAATAATCTCGACTCTTGACGGCCTTGTTGGAAAGGTATTACAATTATGATTAAATCATAATAATAATGGTTTTAGTACGGGTATTTCCATACGGAGTACATTCAATTATTATTTTTTTAATAATGAATTGTAAAAATTGGTTCAATAACCAATCAAACCGTGTTTAACCAAATAATTAGTAAAATATCAGAATGTGCAGTCTAATACTAAGTCTGACCATAATAACAAAAGGCCATGCTGCATTGCAGCCGAATTGTGCTGGCACGCCCGGCGAGATATTTCTTGCCCACGTGACACTGTCGCTTTTCGTGCCGATACTGAAAATTTCAGCGGCCCTTTGGTAGGGAAGACGAAAGGAGCAATATATAAATATGTTCATATTTATGGGCGTCGTTAGTCATCAAAGGGCTCCGACGAAAGCCTCCATAAAAATAATGTTTTTATACTAGTTTGAATATTAAAGTCGCATTTCCAAAATTATTTTAACATTCTAGCATTTGGCAGCCCTAGCACACTGCCAAGTAGATCATTGTACACAAAATTTATTGATTTGTTTATTTTGTTTGTTACAGAATCGCTTAGTGTCGGGCGGACTTTTGTGATTTATCCGGCAGCCCTCGGCAGCCTCCGGCTCGGGAATGTACATTTCTATTGGTAACTGTTCCAGGTAAATGATCAATCGCTTAGCGGTTACATCGCTCCGCTAATTCAGAGGCAGTACTGCGATGGTCTAGTTACGAGCGCAGTGTATGAGTTTTGGGAACTTAATATTTTTTCTTTTTTTCCGTCTCCATTGTTTTTGGACAACCGTTTACGTAGGAGACTGCCTCTTAAGTTACTTTTGCTGCATTGCAGCTGAATTAAGCATTACATTACCATACCAAGATCACATAACTTCCATGACAATTAGCTGATGGCTATCATGTCTCCTGCTATCGTGCTGGTTATAAATTCACGGTATAAGCGGCTGGATAGTAAACTATTCAGTGGCCCATTGTGATAGAAGACAAAGGAGGACCAGATGTTATAGCGATCTTTCGCACCACTGGTCATCGCATTTTCCATCCACATTGTCACAAGTCGCACTAAAGGAGAGATACCTCCCCAGTCGCCAGATTTGTCTACAATGTCGATTTAAATTAATATAACGGCAGACAAAATTAATTTAAAAACGTTCACAGACACAACATATCACGAGCACGAGCAATTTCCGTTGCGTGTTGATAAGAAAGAGTTATGACGCCAACTGCGACGCATACAAAATGAGCTATTGGGCAAGGGGGGGGGGGGGTCAAGAATCAACTAAAGGGTTGTTTTATACGTAAAAGCCGCGCGAGGGCAAGGGGGCAAAGTTCTTTTTTAAAATTACAAGTACTCATATGTAAATTTCAAAATCATTTTGATAATATATTTTTTTGGGTTACCGTCTCATTTGTTATAGTATAAGGGGAAAAGGAGAAGTCAGAGCCTTTTGTGTGACTACCACAGCTCTTAGACATACATATAATAGCTATGCTGATGTGTTACCTCTTCCATTCCTCGCCCTCCAATGTTTGATAAGACATACTGGTACTAGGATCAACTGAACTTTACCCAATCCCGCCTTGGTCCATTTGTCCTATAATCCAGTGCTTGCAACACGTCAGGATAGCACTTGTTTCATAGGAGCTACAGATCATTTACACTCATTCGGTTGCAATTCAGCCATCTATTTTTATTAAAAATCAATCTGTCAGCAATCTTTTGATGACAAATAAAGTCCATAGACATCCGAATAGTTGTTAGTTGTTGCCTCTCTCCCTCTTTGGGCCACTGGCAAATAAGACGCACGAATGACGACAGCGTAGCTGTCACTTTACTAGCGAGATATACCATCCCGTTCGTACCCATCTAAATCAGCTATAATGCAACGTGGCACTACATCTCCATGTATAATTACTTGCGACAAGTCTTCTGGTACCTGTTTATCTAAAATGGCAAGAACACGTACCGTCGAGCATGTTTAATGCATTTAAAAAATAAATGTTTAACGAGAACTGTCATGGCCGCCGCGCTGTTCCTTTTTCGCCTCTGAGATTTTTTCCGCCGGACCGTCCCTCGTCCCGGAAGATTTATTGCGAAGATTCGGTTTTTTTCCCCTTTTGTTCTAATGACATTATTAACTTTTTTATGTATTTAATGTGCGGAGAAATTTAAATTTACTCGGTTTAATATTTTGAATTGTACTTATATTTTCATCTTGGATGAGTTTAATATCTCTCTAGGGAACTGGCGGTACCTGTTATATTCATTCGGTGTATTTTTAACACTGGACCCAAGCTAGATCTTTTTAGGTAAAACTTCTTTACGTACGTGTGAGAGCGTCACGGAAGCTAGGACAACGGAAACAGATCTAAGTCGGTGAAGATAGAAAGAAATAAATTTACACGGAAATTGAGGGATAGATATAACTTAAGAAGAGATAGAGAGACTTAAGTACTTAAGAAATAACAACAATTGTATAATAAATTGTGATATGGTGACATCGACTACTGGACATAGCAGTCCAACATAGAGCAACACATAAAGAGCAAGAAAATCTAGCAGGAGGTAATGCCATGGTACCTCCGTTCCTCTCGCTCACTTGATGCCGCCGTAAAGTAGGGGAGGTACATCTCGCTCACTTGATACCGCCGTATAGTGACATCTTCAGTATCGAGTTTCGTGCGGTTTGTGAGTACCCGATGACCCATTGGAGGAAAGGGAAAAAGAGGACAACGCATCGGCACAGTAATTATGTGGATGTTCATGGACGGCGGTAGTCGTAAAAAGGCTTTGATTGCGCATTTGCCCCCTATTTCATAAAAAAAGGTTTCGTATGATATTTTATATACATTTTCCTCTCATAGCCAGTTCTACAGCTAGTCACTTTATGGAATTGCTTGTACTTTAGGAAGAGGTAGTGGGCGTTATGAAGGACACTACATCGTCCTTATCCTTATCGTTCACTTGATACCGGCGTGAAGTGGCAGCGATGCTACCGCGATTCGTGCGGTTGGTGAATAGCCGGTGGCCCAATGGAGGGATGGCAGAAAGACAACTCCTCTGCGTCACAATCATGGGAATGTCCCTGGGCGTCGGTAGTCATCAAAATGCTCCGATTGCTCGTTGGCCCCCTTATGCTATAAACAAGAAGTTTATCACTCGATACAGATTTACATCTTCCTGACTTTGTAAAGTCTATCTCTAAAAAAAATTCTTATTAATACGTTTAAGCTATTCACGATTATCCATCAATTTATCCACAAACGATGTGTTTCTCGACTGCACTGAAACTGCGTATATGATAATGAGATGATGGTGAGTATTCAATTAAGAGAACTCGGTCCCACATCTCCTCGTTCAATTATTTCGCAAGTTAATTGAAACGGAATACTTTAATTACGGCGCATCTGCTGTGTCCTCTACACAGCGGCGACCGCACGTACGTGTGCATTTATTGTGTAGCGCTGCATGCATTACGAACATCTTGATCAACGCCGGTGGATATAAATAAATAAATAAAACTGCATGTTTTCGTATATTTACTCGAATGTTAATTTGTATTTTATCGCGTTTCTTAAGATTTTCCTTTGGAATGAAACAGAATCAACGTCATTAACGAATTTGTCGAAATCCTTGTGCTGTCCTGTT
>JAFELO010000116.1:46289-80851 GCA_017140195.1 Eumaeus atala
CTTGAGGGATCGGGGTAGAATTCTCGTTTTATTATTATTATATTCTCATTTATTTATTGTTTATAACTGAAATATATTTTTAGATTTATATGTATTGCAGGACAAGGAGTTCGACACATTCCTTCATGACGGTGATTCTCATTCCATAAGAAAATCTCAAGAAACTCGTTAAAGTCCGTTAAAGTGGCATAACAATAAAACTGTATCAGCTGCGACGAATTCCTAGATATTACTGAACGAAGTAAAAGGCGCGAAAGAGATGGAAGTAAGCGAAGTAAAAGGTGCGAAAGAGATGTAAGTAAGCGATGTAAGCACGACAAAATTATTGCGCGTTACACTTAGCGTAATGTTCCTCGCGATAGAAATCTCGTGTTTCCTTTTTTTATTTCGCGTGTCTTTAATATCAGTTTAGTGAGCAAACACCAATAAAGCTGTCATTTTCTATAGCGCAAAGAATCTAGCACATAGCTTAAATAAAGAATATAATATAGCCTAAATAATGCTAAACATATTTTGTTAGTAATATTATGCTACACAAAATGATGAGACCTCAGCTTTAGTGAAATGAATTTTTAGTACACTTTATTAGATAAGGTCTATTATTTGTACTAGCAATACACAGCTCTCTGCCAACCTCATTAGGGCGCTGGTGTGTAGGTATGTTGATGTTGTAATATAAAGCGTTTGTTGCAATATAAATGGTTTGTTTGAACACACTAGGATCTTAGGAACTACTGGGCCGAATAAAAGTATGTTTTAGTCTTGAATAGTCCATTTATGGAGGAAGGTTACAGACTGTACCATTACTCTACGGCTATTAGGACCGCAGATACGCGGGTGAAACAGCGGGGTCTATTTATGAATGTGGAAGAATGTATGTATTTGTGAAGAACAGTACTCATATGCCATGAACAGACTGGACGGGAATTGTCTGGAAATGGCGTCAAGAGTCGCCGCGACGGATGGGTTATATGAAGGGAGCAGTGACGGCTGAAAAAGCTATAGAAATGTTTTATGTAATGACATTCCTGGTCTGGTGTGAAGATGTTTGTGTTCGTGTGTGAGAAATGTATTAGCCCACTACCATCGATCCCCCGGTTGTGGGTACTGGTGATCACTTACCTCATGTGAACCAACTGCTTGTTTGCCTTCTATGCAATAAAAATACGTCGAGGCTCTCGATTTTCCATTACACGCTTGAAGCGATCTTCACACACACACAAACATTCGCGCGTTTAGCTACACGCACACACACTCCTATGCGCGACTTAATTTCAGCCTCGTACAGATCTGCCGTCTACGCCACCTGACTCCGACTTGATTAAATTCGTAAAAGTTTTACAAGGGGGGGCCGGCCAATTAAACTTCTGCCAATCGAATAAACCCAAAATTTTTCTT
This sequence comes from Eumaeus atala, assembly GCA_017140195.1. NCBI lineage: Eukaryota > Metazoa > Arthropoda > Insecta > Lepidoptera > Lycaenidae > Eumaeus > Eumaeus atala. Next base: position 47,688 of record JAFELO010000116.1, read on the forward strand.
AGATGCTGCGATATTAACATGTCGGTGATACTTATTTCTGTGTTTTAAGGTCCACATTAGCTTGGTTCTCCTTATTTTCTGATCGCAGATAAAGCTTGTATACGAAAGTGCTTTAAATCAAAAGAGGGATTATGATTAATGTTGTCGCAAAATCCGAAGAATTCCGATGATTTGTTTATTGCTCTTCGTCAAGATACTTAAATGTAAATTAAAATGTTATACTTTCATCATCAGTCTGCTGGGAGAGCCCAGTGCTTAAGTGCCGCTAAGAAAAGTCGGCTAGGGGTTCCATACCAACGGGACATACGAATATGATAACTTATAAAAGCTAACATTTGCGGTAGTCTGAAGAACAAATAAATGTTTGGACGTTATATCTGCGAAGTATATTAAAAGGTTATTCTGTAGCTATTATATTCTGCTACTTAAACATTTAGAAAAAAAATCTGTTAGCTTACTTAACCACCACCGTTTAAGTAGATTGGATTTAGATGATTTTGGGGATAACAAAGATATATATGAAGGATGTATTATTATCCATGATAAATAGTTTAATACATGTTACACGTGGAACACCACCAGCAACATCTCTACAACCCTTGTTGATGCATTGTCTATGAGCTTTATTCAAATCATCAGATGTTCATCTGTATTACATCTTTAATATGTTACGAAAAAAAAAATTGTATTTACTTAGTAGCCGTGTGTCCGGTCCATAGTTTTTGAAAGGGCGAGGTGTAACAAGCACTAACGCAATTAGCATGTTATTATGATTGTAGTGATGTTTGTCGTAGATGAATGTACGGATGCAGTACATGTGGTATACAGTGGACAAAATTAAGTATTTATGATGTTATTTTGGGATAATTGGAGTAACAAACTCTCATGCGGACTGTAATGTTAAATAATATTTTTGCATTCAACACCAGATGCTTAAATTTGAGATTTGTTTTAGAGGTTTTAGCAGTTTTTAAATGTAGCAAAAAGTGGTATGTTTCTTATCTTATGTTTCGGAAAATCTTTATTAATGTTAAAATGTCTTAATTCTATTATGTGTGCATTGTTATGGCAGTACTTACATGATCTATATGGCTATTAATTTGATAGACCGTATCATTAATGTGTTAGTTTGAATAGTATATGCCATGTGTGACAGTTGGATCTTAAATTCTATTTTATTGTAACAGAGAATATATATTGCCTGATTTTATTTGGCTCATGATGCCAAGAGAATGGGACGGGATCTTATTAGTTGCGTGTTCCTTTTCAGCTCTACTTATTTTTTCCTTTTTGAGTTAGATTTAATATCAAGATATGATGTCAGTATAATTTTCAAATATATAATGTAAGCATTGAAGAACCATGAATGAATTAATAATTATATACAGAAAAGTGAATTAATAATCCTGGTTCCTGCAGGGAGACTCTGACAACTGCAAAGATCAGAATTCGTTCCCTCACTTTACTACCCCTTATTAAAAGCTATATCGATTCCATTGTTTGCTCCTTGTAGTATTATTTTAAGATAATTCTCGATTGTGCATATGGAGATACTATCATCAAATAAATGTATTTAAAGAACTGGCTAAACCTTTAACAGCCCTTAGCCTCCTGACGTGACTCATACTATATAATTTAGGGCTTGAACCCACGACCCTGAGATTAAGAGTCTCATGCTCTACCGACTGAGCTAGCCGGGCAGAAAATGAAAAACTATTTAATTATCGTTTGGCGATGCAGATAGCGTCTGCCATCAATTTTAGATTTTCCCTTTTTCTTTTTTTTTCGGAGGGACCTACTACTTATTGGCGGCGCTTGTCCAGCCTTAACAGTTCGACTGATTACGGAAGACTTTTTTGTCTTCTGGTTTTAGGTAGACGATAGAGGGACAGACCCCCTCCTTTCCCGCAGATAGGAAGATGCAAACCGGAATTTTTATGGACATTATCGTGATTATTTTTGGGACCAATAGGGGGAAGCGGTCTCCCTCCCCACGCTAGTGGGACGGCGCGCGCACGATGCCGTTTAATGTTACGGGACGTGTATAAGGATAGTTGAGCTCGTCTTTCGGTTTGGCTTGTCAGAGGAGGCCGGCCTCCTCCCCCACCCTCTGACGGGTGGGATCGATTTGCGCTTCAAATCGGCTAGAAGCCGTGATCATGATTTAGTTTTTATTTTTAGAGCTCTCTAAGATCGCGTTATATTATTTCTACATTTATCTAAGCTCACGTCTTACGGATTCGAACCCGGGCTCGTTTCCGTAAGCTTTGTGTGAGTTTTTCATTCTGTCAGTCATGTGTTATAGCTGTGTCACTATATGTAAGATTTCAACGCTCGACCGGTACGAGCGGTGTATATCGAATTGGTTCTAGCAGGCGAAAATGCATTTATGCACTGTCCAGCCGACCCAAGGGGGCCTGAAGAGTTTGTCGGGGTCAGGTCGTGTAGCTATAACTACTATCTACTACCGACTAAAACCTGCTATCCGTGGGTTTGCCCTATTGGCATTTTACTGCGGATGCGTGTCTGGGCGTGTTTTTGCTTGTGTGCAAGGGCGGACTTAGCAACTGCTATGGCTATCGCGTCGTCGGCGTCGTGCAGTACGTGCTTCGGCCGACGGTAACGGGAATCGGTTGTTAACGTCGGGTCGTATTACGACGTTTGAACGATTAGTTTGTTTTTGTGATTTAGATTTTCCCTTCGTCTGTACTGTGTTAAATCATTTCTCTCTCTCTCTCTCTCTCTCTACAAACAACAAAACCGTTTTGTTGGTCTCTCGTCCACCTGATACCGCCACAAAGTGAAGGCAATGCTTTCGCATTTTGCGCTGGGCTTATGACTTCGCCGGACCATTGGTGGCGGGAAAGGAAGGTGGGCAACACATCTGCATAATATGCGTATATTAATGGGCATTTAAATCATCAAAAAGATCCGATTGTTCGTTTGCCCCTCTATGCCGTAGAAATAAATGAAGTTTAAATTATGGGTGCATTAAGACTGGTTATGAGATTTCTGTAAATGGAAGAAGGGTCATTAGGGGTATGTCAATGTACATTTATACTATCGCTGAAGTGACAGCTAAGCTGTTTAATTTCGTGTGGTTTCTGAATTTCTCACAGTCCATTGAAGAGTAAAAAAGAATGAGGAAGGAAGGACTCATCTACATAACAGTGAGAGCACTGAATGCTCGTTTGCCATTGAGGGACGTCGTATTTATTACAGGACACTTGTCTCCTGACATGTCGCAAGATATCAACTGTCATGTCATAGGAATATCTCTGAGCTATATCCCGTAAATACGAGGCCTTAAACCACGTATTAAAAAATCTCCGTAAAGACAACATGGATATGGTGATATTGTCGGCGGTGTAGTTACGAGAACAATGATAAATATGTGGGCAAGTGTCGGTAAAAACACGCGACGAGAGGAGTCGCGGCGACGACGTCTTGTGTGAGCCGTCTGATCGATGACATTGCCTTGTTCGGCTTATATCACACGATTCGGCGGGGCTAATACAATCGCAGGCACTCCGGGCGATCCGGTAGATGTGAAAATTTAAAAAAAAAATGTCCAACACGCGTAAAATATTCATACAAGTCCTATTAGTCAGTGTCATCTATATTTACAATGAATTCTTGTATGCAGAAGATGTTATAACATAATTAAATTAATCAAATGTGTGCACTTAGCAAACATACAATTCAAAAGGAACACATTTACTTATATTACGCACACAAAGGCGGCTTTATTACTCAGGTAGCAACCTTGTGACGAAAAATATTTATGTTTAAGAGGAGATAGAGCCAAATCGTAGTATCGATAGCTACACATAAATACAGTAATACATATAGACTTACATACATACAAATACATATTCATAGAAATATACATACAAGTACATATACATAAAATTATACATGCACATACAATACACATACTGTACGAAAACATTAATCAAAAGATGTACATTTAACATAGTTTAGCTGGACAGATAATTATTTTTAAAGTTATTTAAGTTTTGTGCGATTTTAATATTGGTAGGCAGGGCGTTCCATAATGAAATAGATTTAATAACAAAAGAAGAATTAAAAGAAAATTTATAGTGGACAGGCATGTGAAGAAGGAGATTAGCTGCAGATCGCAACTCCTTACCATCAGAGTTGCGAAATTCATACTTTTCTTTCAGATAAGCAGGGATCAAATAGTACTGTATATAGTAGCGAAAATTACGATGTTGTCGAACAGGCAACCACTTAACTTTTATTCCATACTGATTTATGTGCTCATATTTTCGAATACACTAAAACGAACCTAATAGCAAAATTTTGAAAACGCTCTAATTTGTTAAATTGTGCTTCCGTTAAATTAACATAGCAAGTATCTGCGTAGTCTAAGAGTGATACCGTTGTCGATACTTACCTACTTACCTCCTCTATTTGATGTGTCTACGATAGATGCTGATCAAAATATATACCGAGGTTTTTAACCACTTTTTTTTGGTGATAAAGGGGAATGCTTTTGCGCGTGACACCTGGGAGCTCGGGTAGACCTCCAGGCGTATGTTGGACTCGGCCATTGGGTAGCAATACCAACTAAGCCCCTACGGGAGCCTTCAGCCGCTATTAGTGTAGGGTCCCGGATCTGCAGGCAAGCCTCCTCTCTCACCCGCTCATCGGCTTCTTTCTGGGACATGACAGTCTCGCAGAAGGAAGCCATCGCCTGGTAGGACTCGTCGCTGCCGAGCTACGCTACGATGACGTTCGACTTTGACAAGTCCCCTCCGAAAACTGATGTCAGATCGTGACGCAGCGCCGCCCCTCTCGGGCACACCTCGAGTGTGTGCTGGGCTGAGACCACCGCCGCGTCACAATCGTGACAACGAGTCGTCGCCTCCCTGTGGGCCGTCCTACACAGATACTCACTGAAGTAACCATGCCGGGTGAGCACCTGCGTCAGACGGAAGGAGAGGGGTTTGCGCATACGGCGCATCCACCGCTCGAGGACCGGGCCCAAGGCAGCTGTTATCTCTCTACCTTACTGGACACGTGCCCTGTCCCCAGGCAACGGTAGCAGTGATTGGGGCGCGTCATCATGCATAAGGCGGAAGCGTAGGTCGCCCCCTTTTCAATTGCCTCTGGCCGCAGCTTTAAAATTACGGCCGACGGGCGTGGCAGCGATAGTTTCGGCTTCGCCGCTTCTGTATTCTTAGCCGGCACCTCAGAGGCCGCCAGTTTGTCGTCGCCTTCGTTTCATTTGCCAGAGGTTTGCTGCCCCTGGTGAGAGGAGGGCGGCATGGTGGGACAGGGGGGAGCCGCATCTCCAGAGCCGAGACGAGTGCATGCGATGTTTCCCACCAGTTGGGCAACCTCCTTCATAAAATCGGCCGAGTTCGGTGCCCCTCCGGTCCTTTGGCCGACTTTTTCCACGCCTCCTCGAAATCTTGCCTGTAGGCGCGGACCTCCTCCCGCAGATTTCCCAGCTCTCGTTGTAGCTGCGCATTGTCGGCCTTAAGCCTCTTCACCTCCGCATCTTCAGTCCGTACCGCCAGGGACTCAATCCTGTCCCTGATGTAACCTGCCACCTTCTTTATTTTAGACGAATCCTCCCTTTAAGGTGGATGATTTCCCGGTCAAATCCATTACGTGGTTGAGATTCGCCTCAACAGCCGCCTTCTTCTGCACCACATTTCTCAACGTCGTCTAGGACGACCGGAACACCCGTCTGACTCACCATCACCATGGTGGCAACCATACTTATCTTTGAGGAAAGCCCGCCGCTGTAGATCCTTCTCGAACTCCTCTTCCCTCTCGTTTCCTAGGTTCGTAGCAACCGTGTGTACTTCGCCTCTTTTAGCAACGCAACGCGACCTCAATCCGACAGCCCTGACGGACCCCGTGTCGGATCCAGAATCTCCGGACCCCTCCATAAATAGGCGTTTACGCCCCAGCTCCGCCTCAGACAAATACGCCAACGACGGCAAGTTTTCGAGGACATCGAAGTCCACCCCTACTACTTCCTGGCGACCCTCGTCTCTACCCCTTAACGAACTCGTCCCCCCTCCCCTGAACCCATCCTCCCCCCGACATGTTTATGCCGCAGAAGACATAAACAGCAACAGAAACACAACCAATTACACAAACAAACCAAACACAATTCCCGCCAAAGTTTCACCAAATTAAAATTTGATGTAAACAAATAGCGGGAATCAAAACCACGCACGTCTGGCACAGACAAAAGCACCACCACGAGACGCAGAACGACACCAAAACAACATTGAGAACAAAAAAGACGCCACAAGCAAGTCGTCTATATACCTCTGCCCCGGGATCGAACGGTCAAACCAGGACAAGTCTATATCGATGACTTCCTTATTTTTCTAGTACAAAAGCCGAACCACAAAAATACGAATATCTCGGCAACCCGACTTCGCACCAGAAAAAAATTTAATAACAAAAAAGAACCTTTCGATTGCCGCCACTGACACTACGATCCCACATTAAGTATACGCCCAGTACTGGAAAAACAGAGTTAGGTTTTTAACACACTTGCTGTACAGAGTACTAATGCCATTTATAGACACCGAAGGAAGATTATCCCAGCCCACCCTCGAGACCTTCCTAGGACTACCTATGACCATTGTTTGTGTTTTAATTGGGTTGTTGTGAAGACCATGACATTTGCTCCATTCAACAATTGTTGCCAAATCTTGGTTCATGGTACTGATAGCATTGGAAGATTCTCCAGGTTTGTTTGAGTGTAAATTTGTAGGTCATCTGCGTATAAGTGAAAGGTCGATATATACTGAATAATATTATTAATAAGAAGAGAAAGTAGAAGTGGAGGCAGTACTACTACCAGCCTTGTGAAACGCTAGCGGTAATGGTGGCCCAGTTCGAGAAACTTTCGGCAATTTTAACCCTCTGTCGTCGTCCCGATATGTAACTCCATAGCCACTCAAGGACTGATAGCGAGATATTAAACGACTGCAGAATACTTATAAGTATTTCTTGATCAATGGTCTTGAAAACATTCCTGAAATTTAATAACGTATGGTAAGTCGTTTAGAGTCCATGCCATTTCGAATGTCGAACGTGATCTTAACTAAAGCAGTAGTGGTGCTATAACCGGATGGGAAACCATTTTGATAGGAACTAAGGACGTTGTTTTTCGTAACAAAATGGGTGTATTAAACGTTCAAGAGCCTTTGATAGTAACGGTAAAATTGATATAGGATGGTAATCTGTAACTAGTTTTGGTTTGGTAGTTTTGGGTAACGGTATAATATTAGTTGACTTCCAAATACTTGGAAAATGCAGTTAACCATATAAAAGTTAAATATATATGTACGGAGCCGTCTTATGCCATCCTCACCAACAGCAGGATAAAGGGTTGTATGTCTGGAGTAAGTCGTGTAGAAATGTTGTCAAGGGCCTGAGATTTAAGAAATGAATTAAGAGGAGCAACAGATAAAGAAAAATGAAGATTTTAAAACTCTTTATAAATTAAACAAGTATTATCTGGATCAATGTTTCTTATCAATACCGAGAGTTTCAAGGAATTTCCACACTTTTCCGGGGTGACCACTCTCAACGGACCTGTGAACAAGTAGTCGCTGCGCGTCTCTACACATCCTCTTACATCTGTTTCTGATTTTAACATATTTCTTGCGGTGTTCATGGAAGTGAGTTTTCTTATATTTTGCTTTGGCTGCATGTTTCAGATCAATAAGTAACTTCAGGCCTTCAGAGAGCCAGAGAGCAGGAAGATGCTTTATACGTACCGGTTTAATAGGTGCATGTCTGTCATAAAGGTCACTGGTTAAAAACTTTAATTTTATCGTTAATAGTGTCGGTGGTAACTACTGAAGACCAGTCAACGCTCCGTACATCCACTTGCAGGGAATCCAAATCAACTGCAGAGAAATTCCTCTACATTAGAATTTTTCTTTTAACTTTAGGTGGGCGAATATTATAGGTGACTTAAACAAGGTCGTGGTATGAGAAAATGTCTGCAGAACATTTTCCATGAGCGATCACATAATCAGGGGATGACACGAATATGAAATCCCATCATTGCTGGGCGACAACCCGGAAAGTTATGAGTGGGATTTAAAGGTAATAAATGTAAATTGCTACCATCCACAACTGAGGCAAGCTTACTGGATCTATTGTCACACCTGAGCATACACGTATTGAAGTCACAAAGTATTGAGTGGATGTAATCTCTTCAAGAATACACTCAAGAGGTAAAAAATAGTCCACATTAAGTGGTGGGCAGTAAAAAGCGCCTAGAAGTATCTTAATATGGGATAATGGCACCTCGATAGGTAGGTATTCGTGTAAATCAGCAAGTGGTGGTTGTGAGGACGTATTGACAATGGTGTAAGGAATGTCAGATCTAAGGTAGATAGCAACACCGCCACCTCCCTTGTCAGTGTGATCATTTCTCATCAATTTCAATCAAGCTGATGGTAAATTAGGTTTCAACCAAGTTTCTGAAATCAGTATAGCGTCTATGTTAACTGAACTAAATGAAACAACCATATCGAGGCTGTGCGCTGGAACGCTTTACGCATTAATGTGGACTACATTAAATTTATTAAAATGGGAAAAATTGGTTTCTAAATTATTTGTTAGAGATGTGGCGCTAACAAAACTGTAATCATCAGCGCTTGATGATGCAGAAATAAAATCCAGATGCTCATCATCGGGTAATCCTCATATTATCTTATAGTTTGTGTGAAAATAATAATAAAATTGGTAAATAATATAAATAAAATAATAAATATATTATACCCATATGCCTGATCTATAATAAATGCAACATGAATTACACCTACACCTTCCAGTGTCAAGAAACAAAATGTGAGAAATATAAAGAAAAATGTAATAAAAGCCATTTGAAACGCATTTACGCACCTTCACTGGCCCTGGGTGGGGTCCAGTGGTGTGTGGGGCCCGCGGCAAATAGTAGTGCCAAATACCCACAAAAACCACCGCGAGTGCCATCAGTGCCGACCTTGACGAGATGTCCCGGAACAACAATTATCAGGGCACCTAGACGGTTAGCCATCCCCCTAAGGAACCAATTCCACCTCCACAGATGGGCCTGCCCAGCACTACAGGACAACCCCCACCGACTTTGGGACAGTGCAATGGGATAAGGTTTCCATCCTCGCCCCTTACCCCGTGCGAAAAAGCGCCACCCCCTGTTGCTCTTAGGTACTCCCTTCTTATGAGAGGTGTACGGAGAGTGATTCCTCCTCCTGATCGTTAAGCCCCCTCTTCTTATAAGAGTGGTGCAAAGATCCCCCTCGGTTCAATTGGCTTCACCCCTGACTACAAAGCCCCACCACCATGACAAGGCTTAAACCTTGGTGGGGAGTACCACTGTCTTGACCTACTCGATGAATACATTTTATGGACGTATGTTCAACATCAAGTGACTTTAATTGAGTACGAATTAAAGTAGATATGGTTCGATGCAATTCCTTCTTCTCCTCGGGGACGCCATGAATTAGAATTTCGATTTCATCTCCTGTTGATCCTGCAGTGCAATCAAAATCTGCGACTGTATTAATTTAAGGGCACCCAGAACAAATGTTTTAAAGTGATTAAAATTAGAAGATAATTTGCTAGTTGGGCGTGTCGTCTGGTGTGAATTGGATTGAAGTTCCTTTTGAAATTCTACCATCCTTGTATTAAACAACTCTGTCATCTCAGACATAGATTGCTTTAATGAATCCATTTTAAAGTGTTTGTATAAAACAAAATGACAAAATAATCCACTAATAAACTTGGGGTATTAATTTGGTAAGTGATGTTTCTTCTGTATTTAAGGTAATATTTTAGGATACTATGACACTGGTAGGCACAGGTAACTTTAAATTACATTAATGAACATATTTAAACAAGTAATTATAACAATTCAGTAAAATATAAGCAGAGCAGCTGTTTATAGCTTATCACTTGATAAGAAATACCTAACGTGCCGAATGAAGTTGTCTCTTAATATGTAAATAGTAATATGAAGTCTATGACTGATATTAACAGTCCATGTTTGGTTGGTGATGTTATAATCGTACATCCCAATGGAATAGTGAACGTATCGGAAGATTGATAATTATGCACCTTGTTTGGCTACCTCGTAGTCCCGGGTTCAAGTTTCAAGTCGGACAAAAATGATTATCGTTCAGGTTTTTTTTAATGATGGTTCAGTCAGGACTCAGGAAGTTGGTGTCGTTACACCTCTCTAACACACATCACTACAGTTGTACTGCACCGACTTATCCTACCGAATCCATTTCTCACTCACTTAATACCGACGTGGAAGAAAGGCTTTGCTATAGCGATCCATAAATCGAGGGAGTCCGTGTGACCACCAAGCAATGACCGCTAATTTTATAAGTTTGTGTTCACGATCCTTCTACGACACGATTTATCGTCGATCAATGTCGCATGTGTTAAAGTGATTAAATTATACACATTTACCGGTCGTGTCAATCGCAAGACTTACATTAAACCCGGTTTGATTGATAGTGCTCGAAGGATCCCTTTCCCTCCAACTACTTGAACATATCGGCGGGGTAACCTACATCCACATCCATATCGGCGGGGTAACCTACATCCACATCCATATACTCATCATCATGACCATGTTTTGTGTTGACGCGGAGAATGAACTTACGCACCTTCACCGGCCCTGGGTAGGTTTTAGTGATATGTGGGGCTCGCGGCACACTATGGTGCCGAATATCCACGAAAACCACCGCAATTGCCAGCAGTGCCGCCTTTGATGAGGTGTACCGTAACAACAAATCACCAGGGTACCTCAATGGCTTGTCAGTCATCTAAAGGACCGACTACACAGCAGGCTTGCACCGCATTACAGGACAATCACATCAGCTTCAGGACAGTGCAATGGGGAAAGGCACGCATCGCCACTTATCTTACCCGCTACACCCCAGGCTACTGAGCCCCACCGCTACGACAAGGCTAGAAACATCATGGGGATTATGTGAGTACCTGATGAGTATATTTCAGTCAGATAAAATTAGCGCAGTGTCACACTATGCAGGAAATATATTTTTTTTGATTTCCTTAGACATTCCTACATAAGATAGTACCGCTACCTCAAGAAACCACGTCTTTGTAGTCACTAGAACGCTATCGACGTGAACTAAATGGTTCGGGTTTATTAAAAAGGGGATCCTATAGATTTTCAAAAGTTGGTCATTGGTTTTTTGTATAGGGCAAAGAATCTTTTGACGACTACAGACGTCACTTTACGCGAAGGAGAGAGGTACCTCCCCGATACGCTACCTCTTACTACAACTAATCATTATCGCCTCTGCTAAAAGAATCTACCAGTAACACTCACAACACGCGCGCGAGTTCACGCACCCACACAAAAGTTGCCTATTGGGATATGAAGAAAGAACTGAGAGCCACATACCAAATCCTGACCTGTCTTGCCTCCTGCACATTCACGAATGTATCTACGCCGGCTACAAAGACTCTTGATACCTTCGGATTATTACCATATAACCATTATCAAAGTCTTCTTTCTATAATTAGACTCACAGTAGAAGCAGATACATTACAATATGTAGTGCGGATGAGACTGCAGTCACAATACAAAGAGTTGATATAATCGTTGCATTTGCATGGCTCAGCAACTCAAACTGACAATCCCTCTAGACCTATCGCCTATCGTAGGTAATCGGTATTATTTATTTAGTGGAATAGGAAACAAATGAAAAGCAAACGGTCGAATGAAACGCAAACACGGCCGAGCGGCCCTTTGTTGGCGGACTGCGTTCTGTGAAGATTAACAAACCCAATGACACGAGATTGGCTCGGCCCTCGCAATCATCATGAACATCACGGCATGACGTCAGATAACACCAGGGATCCACGGTGTGTGATGTCTCCCTGGGACACCGCAAAGTGACGCTACGAGGCTACCTCTGGGAAGTAAACATTTTTTTTAGATCTTTCACGTTTATAATATTTGCTTTTTTTATAATATAGGGGGCACAAAACAAATCGGAGCGAGACAGATGCGAAAACTACATCGCTAGACATACTACTCTTTTATCTTTCTACATCGGTACTAATCTCTTATAATGAAATCTAAATATCTATTATCATACTTGAAACAAAGCAAAAACAATTACAAAATTTTGGTAGGTATTGACAAAATCCCAGAGATCTCCCTTCTTGGTGTACCTGTATAAAAAAATGTGGTGGACGTGACATATGATCATGATACAAGAACGAGTAAGAGTTGAACAGAAATTGGCACAATAACATGAAGTAAAGCACTGACCAAACATTGACGTAACCATTAGAAGATCAATAACGTTTTTTGTGAACAATAAAAAACCTCCAAGTGCGAGTCGGACACACCTCTTGGGCCCGTGGCAGCAAATGCAAGACTTGTGGCGTGGTAGGCTACTTCTGATATGCAGTTGACAAGCCTGCCGTTATTCCTTTATTCAGAAAAAACTTTATACTGCATTTACGATAAGTACTAGGTAATGTCTAAAATTTACACGAATGTTACTCATTGAATAACATAAGTTCTTGCCAAATTACATGATTCTAATCCTACGGAAAGTACCCGGTGCTGCATACGTTTTAGCTACGTTGAAATGTGCGATTGTAAAAATATGCACTCAACTGTCGTATCTGTTGATTTCGTTGACTTAAAAATATCAAATTACCTTTGGTTTAAGGAATTGTAGGCCTTAGCAATTATCGACAACGTTTGTTTGGCCCTTCACGCGTTCCATGACAATAAAGTACACCAGGTTTATGTGCACAGGCGATGAGGCATAACGGACTAACAAACAACAAAATGAGTATATGTGTGTTACATTTACATTTCTCTTTAGTGTTACAGAATAATAAAAAACGATTACAAACTTCTTGAAAGCTGGAGTCGCACTTCAGCTTTATGATTAATAGTCGAACTTCTGTTTCTGGTACACTACCCCTCCCCCCTCCCCCTCAATCTCCTCCCTAGCGCGTCACGGTAAATTACTCGCTACTTACATTTGTGGCTGGTCTTTAGAGCGCACTGGAACCACATTCCTGCAGCGATTATGAAACTCATTGCAAGTTCGCAATTGCTGTGGCATGTTCACCGCGGTTTGTTTTACATGTTCACAAACGAATACCTGTACCAATTATTTTTTTAGGGTTTTGTAGCTCCGAAGGAAAAACGGAAAGTTGGAAGGATTGTGCAGAAGTTCATGTATAATACTGAGATACAGAATATCGTTTGAAGCACAGCGTTCTTCAGCGTGACACGGTAATAATCTTTTATTCTTTCCATCTTTCACCTTATTGTATGTTTGTATAAAAAAATGAACTAAATATTTTCTGTTATAAAGTTATACCTTTTTTCTATTGCAAAGAAAGTATAAGTAAAATGCGACTAAAGAAGTATAACGTCAAAAAATCAAGTCAACGCAATTAAAAGATTATGCGCATATTAGGTAAAAGAATTTGCCCGAAAATTGGTAAATTGTAATGATGTCAATGAGAATTCAATCGGTACAAATTTTAATTTGTAGTTGATTCCACACAAAAGTAGTGCAGGCGTCCCAAAATTTAAGTTTGTCCGTTTACTTGTAACTATATCTTTAACTATTGTTATAATCGTATCTTGATTGTATTTTAATTGCTGCTAACTCTCGGTGGGTGTCTCAGTTTTTATAAATTATCACTGTCAAAATAATTTAGATCTATGTGTATTTTTTTATCCAGAGTGTATCCAGATGATGGCTCTACCCAAGAACGATGATCCAGGCGATCTCCTTCACACAATCAACCCGGGCAACCAGTCCACGAAGCTCATCAGTCATCGTGACCAGACGTGTTGAGTAAAAGGTCCTGGTCGTGTCGGCCCAGTTCATCTGTAATAGAGCATAGTGCCACCTCTTAATAAACTTCACTGCTGCCGTAGCACAGAGTTGATGTCCTCGTGCCTCGTAATAACTGTTACTGTGTCGTTAGTTTGAGCTCACTGATTACGTGTCGATTCACACCGAAGCCCCTTGGGTTTCGTGGCTTTTTGATCACGCTTCCTATTCCCAGAAGAGTCGACAAAGTATGACAAGCTACGTATCTATACTTATCAATAAGCTGAAAAGTTTGTTTGTTCGGTTAAACGTAGAATGAAACGATCAAAGGAAATGTTGATCCAAGTTGAAAACTATATGTTCGCACTAATGGGAAACCGCGAGGCGTTGATACTTTATAATAAGTTGACTGCAGCAGTAAATGTACATAGTACCTTTATTAAAGATTACAACATGTTACAAAATCGGGATGATCAGGAATGCGCCTTTCGTCCGCAATATGGCGCTGTACTCTCACAGACTATACGCTGGTTGTGGGAGTGTCACCTCCGTCGTGCCGGCCTGATTCAGTTGCCATACCGCAATTACACTAACCCATTTATAATACTTATAAGCAAGTAAGATAGCAGTTGACAGCTTTTAATGACTTTAAACGCCCTATATGGGTTATGACAATGAATCAGGCTATAGCTGTCCAATATTGAACGTTGGCCTCCCTCGTAGAGGTTCGACGCCCATAGACAATTGCACAATTGTTCTGCGGACGTTTTGCTCCCTTCCCGTCTCCTCTCATTACTCTCACACACTGAACGTGCGTGACTGTGCAGCTGTCACTTTGTGGTAGTGTCTTGCGAGAGGTACTTCTTGATTCCGCTGCAATAACACAACCTCTTACAACATGTTGTTTCTTAATGAATTGCGCAACTTCTGCTTTGGTATTACGCAACGGAAATGTTTTGCTAATAGACTCTCAGCAAACTTGTTCGTGACCATCCATCATGGCACGAGTTTATGAGACAAAATTAAAAAGTACTCCCTTTTACCCAAATTGCTTAGCAACTACTTAACTTAGCTAGTACTTTTTAATTTTGACTTGAAAGAAACTTTATGTTTTGATGTTTCTTTATTTTGGTAGTATTGTAATGGCGTATAGTTTTTGCTACTACAATCGGTAGAACTTGGACGTGTAAGGTTACCAACAGAAACAAAAAAGGTATGCAATGCAGGCACCCCGAGCCACCGCATACAGATACTATAGAATGTAATAGCCGCTCAGAGGATTCTGGGGTCTGCTTTATCTCATAGTGTCACCGTCGCCAGACGTGTCTTATAGTAGGTAGGTAGTCTATGAAGCTGCACGGGACACTTTTTTATTCTTATCCCGGGGAAGCCATGGGTGGGCACCAGTATTGTGTGGGTCTTGCGGCACGTTATAGTGCCGAATACGCCACTGCAATATTGGATTAATATGTATATAATATAAAATGTGTAGAAAAATAAATCTATACCTTATTGAATTCACATTTTAAAGGATTGCACGAATGGATATACTACAATTTGGTACTGTTGAAATTTATATAGAGGAGATGTGCAGAAACCAAAAAATATCAGAACAGAGTATGCATTAGAATTTGTTATTTCATTTAATAAAACGATGCACATACTATAACACACACATACCTAACATTCACTTGTGTAAGGTCAATTGTGATAATTGTCAAAAAAAATTGACTTTTAATTGTTTTTATTTTTATGAAAAGATTTTAATAAGCTATACAGACAAACGGGATTCATAGGAAAATATATTTTCAATTATAATCGGGATCGAATTTCGATCGCTTGGCCATCGCTAGTTATAATTACTAAATAATGAATTGGTTTATATGTAAAGATTAAATGCAGATATTAATATCTTTAAACTAAAGTAATACAATATATTTCTGTTTCATCATGTCGATAATACAGAGACAATTGTATGCACACTGCACTAAGAAAACATATTATAAGTACAGACTTTTTAACCCGACCACGATCGCAATTGCTCTATTCAAATTGCATTTGTTATTTATCTACAACTGTATTGTTAGCGATCAGGGCCACACACGCGAAGCAAAATTAACACTCGCCGGGTGTTAACAAGAAAAATGGGATTTGAAAATGAAAACTGGGTATCGTGCAAATAAACTTTTTTTTAGCACCAATTAATTATCTTTTATTCTATTAGAAGATACACCACAGGGACCGTGCGACTGTTACACTGACTAGTGGCTAAAAGTGCTTTTTCGGGCATAATATTAATATGAACAGTAACTTAGGAGCCACGTTTTGTCATTATTTCACTTTTACCCGTTCATTACTAAACCTAACACTACGGCGGACTATATTATATATTCTATGTTCCGCTTTTATATTTAGAATACGGTAGGGTCGAGTAATTTACACATTTAGAAATTTCACCGGAGATCACTCACACTAGGAACTGAAAGACGAAAGAAGAAAGAAATTAATAGTTTTATTTGCCGGAATACGAGTATTAAAATAGCTATCTATTTAATCTAATTTTATGTATCCAATTTATTAATTTAACACCTAATATTTTATGTCAAAATTGCAATTATGAATATCACAATTTTATTACAAATAAAAAATATAACAAACACCACACACTTTTATTATATTACTTTCCATTTAAATCAAAAAGGGTAATTAGTTATTAAATCTTTAATATAAATTACAGTTTGTCATTAAGAAATCCTTTTACATTATGATATAATTTCTTTCGCAATGATTTAAATAAATACTTTTCAAATGATGTGACGATCATATTGTAAGTACTTAATGGTATATGATTAGGTGTCCGAGTTGCTGAACAATATACATTCTTCCCAAACAAGGCTTACCGTTGTCTAGGTATACATATTTTAGTAGTGAATCTATTTCTTTTTTTTTAGCATAAATTACTGGGGGTACATACTGTCAAAAATTCATATTTCATAAACATTTAGGCAAGGAATTGACAATATTTTAAGGCTTTTATATAATCGTTTACCATATAATCAGCATTACACAAAGATCTTATACAACGTTTCTGTGCTTTCAGTGCTATATGTGCGTCAGTAGAATTGCCCCAAATAATAATTCCATAGTTCAAGTTAAATGTGCCGCTTCCATCGAAACTATTTGTCGAGTACATCGTGATGTATTCGACAAATGTGTATATATCGAGCATTGAACGTAAATGATTAGTATGTGCATTCCAATTGCAATATTTATCTATTGTTATCCCAATTTAAAATATTATTTTCAATTGTGCTTTTTTACTTCATTTTAATTATTATTGCAATATTTTAATTTATTAGTAAAGTAGTATCGTCTGCATAAAGAATACTATCTTGCTTTACCGAATCGGGTAGTTCATTAATGTAAAGTAGAAAAAGTAACGGACCTAACATACTTCCTTGAGGCACTCCGCATATATTTTCTTTGTAATATAAACTTGAAATCTATTTTCTTATTGCCTAAATGGTTAGAGATCTCGACACATTAAGGTCTGTTTTCTAAATAGGACTTTAACCAGTGGTGTGCCAGACCTCTAAGTAGAATGGCATGGTCTTCAAGCTCAAACGCTTTGGACATATCCAGAAATATTCCAATCGGACACAAGCCGTTGCCAAGACTCTAAGTGTCCTTTCTTATTAAATTGAAGCATGCAAGGGTTGTTGAACTGTTTTTACGAAACCTGAATTGTTCTTGTTCTAAAATGTTACATGAACTTAGAAAAGAATCTAATTTAACAAACATTACACTTTCGAAAATTTTGGATAGAACTGGTTCCATTGTGACTTGCCTGTAATTGCTAATATCAGTTTTTCGTCCCTTTTTGAAGAAAGGTTTAAATACAGAATATTTTAAACGATGAGGATAATGTCTCCGTATTAATTATAAATTAATAATATAACACAAAGGATAGTTATCATTTTTACCAAATTTTTCAATTATTTCATTATTTTAAAAACGTCTTGTGGGTTAACGGGGTGTAAAAAATACTTTTGGAATTACAAGGAATTTCAATTTTTTATTGGTATATTGTGTACTATTACAATTAGTCAGATGAATAAAATATTCATTAATTTTATCACATATTGATTTAGGTTATGTACATATATTATTATTATATTGTATTATACACAATATTATAACGGAGATTCCGTTATAATATTGTTTATATTACTTTTGTAATTAAGTTTAGACCTAATTGTTTGCCAAGATGCATTTATATACGTTTTTAGATTTCAATAGCATATCGCGGTTTACGTTGTGCGTTAAGCATGCACTTTTTCAGAATTGATAAATATCTTCAATATTCTGATTTGTTCTTATTCTTAAGAGCTTGCGACCTGGACGTATAATATTAAATATAAATATGCAGATGTCGCTGCATACAGCACCGTTTAACATTAGTGGTCATCCACCTATGCTTTATGGCTTCATTAGATTTTTCAACCATACTCTTGGGAAAACACAGGTCATAAAACAAAATTATTGAATTGTCTGTCAACTGAGATAAGGCTTTTAGAGAGTACTACGCTGCCTTGCACTCGAATTAGGCCCCATTATGCTTGATACCGACGCAAATCTGACAGCTATTCTACCACTTTCCATGAGGCCTGTAAGTTTCCTGTTGCCCGTGCAACAGGGAAGGAATACCACATGTCTGCATTACAATGATTCGTATATTTGTCTGAATAAAACGGTAATAATCAAATGCTCCAACTTAAATAAAGGCACAGCACGTGGAAAGGATACATCTTAATATGTATAAACCGTACAACCTCTCTTCGAAAAGAATGTAAGAGAAAGCATAGTTTGCATTGTTTCATTACACTTGATTCGGGCCTACCACTCATAACATCAGCGTCAAGTGCTGGCTGATATTGTTGCGTCTGAGTAATATCTCATTGTGCCATTTTAGGTGTCTACGGGCAGTACATGTTTGTATATCTCTATAACAATTTGAACCTAAATACGATTAACAAACCACTGTCGAACTGATGCTTCCAATGCATAGTCTGAGTTTACTTTTCATGAGCATGACTATGTAGTGAAGGTGCACAAGATACGTAGGCGACATAACCGTTAAGGACTAGGCTGAACACCGATGTTTCATGCGATTTCACTCCTCATATTTTTTTTATTTTTTACATCATCATCGTCATTATTAGCCCTTATCGGTCCTCTGCTGGACATTTGCCTCTTTCAACGAACGCCAAGACGACCGATCTACTGCCACTCGCATCCATTCCGGCCCGGCTACTGCACGTAGATCGTATTGGATGACTTTTTACATACCGTGCATTTATCTCTTGTTGACGCATGGAGAAACACATTTACACACGCGCCATCATCAGCCCTGGGTGGGGTCCTGTGGTGTGCTCGTGGCACCTATAGTGTTGAATACCCACTAAAACCGACGCGAGTGCCATCAGTGCTGTTATTTATGAGGTATCCCCGAACTGCAAATCACGAGAGTACCTCGACGGCTAGTCAACCTTCTGAGGGAGTGACACCAGCCTCGCACCCCCTTGCGCAAAAGTGTCTCCCCTTAGGCTCCTCTTCTTATAGGAGGGGTACAACGAGCAGCGTCCTGTTCAATGGGCTTCGCCCAAGTTATTTCTGTTCACAACAGGCTACTGAGCACCATCGCTACGAACGGTATGTCCCCGCCATGGTTCAAACCTTCTCGTAGCAAGGCTTGAACTACGGAGGGGACACACCGCGGACATTAAATATCGTTTCTTGGCTCCAATGTACGCTTAGTGCTAAACGCTTAAGAAAGGGATTATTAAGCTAAAATAGCGACATTTAGGATTTTTATCGCAAACTATTTATCTGCAATAAATTCAAGTGGGTCGTCCACGCCAGCGCAATTATAGTCGGGAGACTTAAAAGGAATAGTTCGGATAAATTAGTCTGTGAATTAAGCAAATGAAATCCTCCGTCTCCGTGTTTTCGCGAACAAATCTTAATTAAGCCGGTGATATATGTCAGTGTTTGTGTTTAACAGATGGCCATTGCTTACGCGAGCTAATGTCTGAAGACTGAACTTGGGGAAGAATTGTTTCGGTTAAATTTTAATTGGAGATACTTACACAGAGCCGTCTTGAAGTAGCGCCGGTCAGAGACGGGGCGTTTCGTATCCGAATTTATTTTATTATTACTATTGTGTGATAATAATAACTTATGTATAAAATTCTCGTGTCACAATGTTAGTTGCCTTACTCCTCCGATACAGCTTTAATGATTTATACAAAATGGTATACTCAGTAGGTATGTTAATCGGCTACTATCTATTTTTCATACCCCCTAAGTGATAAGTTGTTCACCCTTAATTTTTTTTTTAATATTTACTCCTTACAATGACAACATATCAAATTTGTGACAGAACAACGTTCGTCGTGACACCTAGTTATATATATGAAAGCGAAATACCACTCAATAAATGATCACGAAATCTCAGAATCCATAACAATTTGAAATTTTGCAGGTAGGTCCTTTTTAGGGTGCAGACATCCTAATTTTACGAAACACCACCTGGAATGGTGTGTTTTTGTTAGGAGTATTTTCAACGGACCATTGCAAGGCAAAATCATTATTTTACAAAACAAGCCTGTGTTGTGAATTTCAATTACTTAACGCTGGGGATGTTGCTCGAATATTTATTCCTTGATAATAATAACAATAATAATAATAAAATAATAAATGATATGCTCCTATTTTATAAACGGCGCAACAAAACTGCGGTTCGGTTACTTTTCATGCTCGAAAAGATAGACTCAAGGCTGCCCAAAGGACTCAGTGTTATATATCACCTTAATTGTGGAATATAGGATTTGATGATTTATTTTCTTTACATCTCCCGGCGTTATGTACATTAACGCGGATGACGCCCTTTTGTTATTTCAGGAAAATTCTCGGTCAGAAATTGAGATTAAATCAAAAATGTGTCTTAATTTTATATTGAATGGGGAGAAATCGTTTAAAATTCGCACCGCACAAAACCTTGCAATTTTTTTACAATCAAGTTCAAACTTAACAGCGTGTTGGTTCAACGTAAGGAAACCCTTATATATTTATGTTTAATATAATTTTACCTTTTTAGAACATATCGTACAGAATGTAGAAGGGCGTAACTTTACGGCCTTCTGCAGTCTGTACGCTTTTACCAACATTCGTATTATCAGTTCGCCTTGAAATGTAACGCCGTGCTGCCATGTACTACCACTCTAGCCCAGACTTTTTTAAGACCACATGAAATGTAGTGCTTAATAACATTCGCAATGTTGCCGGAGTAACTTAGTATAGTGACCTTGTGGATAACGTGGAAAGTTTTCGTGCTTTCAAACAATTTTGTCATAAATATTGCCCCAGTTGATAAGTATATATTATGTGTAGTTAACGATTCGAAACCCTCTGCCCCCGTCTCGGGCTGTTCAATTCAAATTATACGCCATATAAACGTGACAAGTATAACTTATCGCTTTAACGCTGTGTTTTTACAGGCTTTGATTTACTTAACAAAGTTAGCAGCATGCAAATGAGCATGGTGCGCTTAAAAATACGGAAAATATACCTATAAATACTTTATACTACTAGCACACCTTTAATCTACTACGAGGAAACATTTTAAGTATCCATTTACTTACATATTTTACGATGCAACGTGATGCAACAGATGTATTCTAAAACTACAATGTTTCGAAAATATTGCTTATCTGCCATCTGTCTGTCTGGAATGTCTGACGAATTTCTTTAACGAAAATCTTTTGGGCTAATGAAGCCTTCGTAACCTAGAATCATGATATTTCAAATTTGGCACAGTGTGGCTACGATATATATATATCTATGATAAGGATTAAAAATCTACAAATATATATTTGTGTTATAATAAATATAAAATAAATACCCGCAAATGTAAGTTTGTCAACTTGTACATGTCATGTAAACTCATACCCGCCGACGCGTCGGTACAGAACCCTTGGCGTGTGACACCAACTCGTACTTGGACCATTTTTATTCTGCATCCACCAGACAGATACTTATTAGTAAAAATAAGAAAAATCAAGACAAAATTACGTCGGATTGCTAATATCAACATCAACGAAGAATGAATTAAAATACGAGAATAACGAGTGAAGTTTTGGACTCTAGCGTTAAATTAAACATTTCGTGGACCATTCATTGCATTCGCGTACTAGATTCGTTATAATTTAAAATTTGAATCGTTTCAATAACTAACGCTTCATATAGAATTTTTTCATACGGTTTAACAACCTTAATCTAGAATGGCGAACGATCTTGTTACTTTGTCCGTAAACTAGAAAGAGTGCTACAAAATCCTTGATTTTCGCGAGTTTTGGCAACAAAAACCCAATTGAAACATTTCGAATTAAAAATCATGGCCCTTATAAAGATAGGAAGTGCATGTATACATATAATTACGTGTGCGAACTCACCGACAGACTGTTCGACTAAGCCATAGTGAAATTTATCTAAATTTGGTGAAAATGTTGTAGCTTAATTGTGGTATACAGATATAATAAAAGAATTGCAAAAAATATATATATCTAAGGGGAGAAGTTTGTATAAAAAAGTATCAGGTGGATAAATCATAATGTAAACCAGGTAGATAAATAATAATAAATAGTATATCTATAACTGAAAATCATCGCAAGCTTTTCACATCGGTGTTATTTGAGAAGCTTATTCTCATTCGTAATGCCAGCCGAATATCAAAAGCTGTTTGCAAGTTATATAGAATTTGCTGAGAATTAGTAATTTTGTACTTCAGTTTGTCATTCAGCAGTAGACAGAGTGCTGATGGCAAGTAAAGCGTGTCACTTACAGTTGTAGTGGAACAAGTAAAAACAGTGTTCACGATTTTGCGTAGAGTCGGTGGAATTGAAATAGTTGACATTTTGCATAGCACGTAGAAGTAGGAACACTTCGGGAGTTGGGAAGTTGGCGCCGGCTGTCGCCGCAACTCGCTTCGGTAACTCATCGCTGTACCGCGCACGCATTTGTGGCTGCATCTCTCTGTATGCAACTTTACGAATTCATATTTTTAAAAAAATCTTTTATATTGTAAACTTATTTTGGCCATGCCTTCAATATTGTTTAATTCAGAGTTTCTTAGAGGATGGAGATTTTCAGAGGATGTTAGAAGTGGGGTGTGTTATTAAATGTGTCAGTTAATTTCTATAGAAACTACCCAACGATAGGATAAATAATTATAAATATATATTACGCAGGTGCTATGTTATCACAACTTTCTACACACACTTTTGTTTAGTCAAAAGTTGCGCATTATCCTAAGCCTCCTCCTACACATTTCTTGCAGAAGAATTTGGCCGACATGGCTGGGATTTACCTCTCCCACACACAATACTGCAGCAAAGTGACAGCCGTCACACCTGCTGCGGTTTGTACGAGTCCCGTAGCTCATTGGTTGCGATGGGGCGAAATCAACGCACATTAACTTTATCTGAATGCTTATGTGTATCGTTTGCATCCTGATATAAAAACACAATTTCACTTCCTCTTGCTAGAGGGGCAAACTACAACTATTGTGTAATACTTGAGAAGAGCTTGAAGTACATAACGATTTAAATGAAGCACCGGCAGACGCGCTCTGCACTAATGAGTCTAAGCGCCTTTGTATTAAACTTTTGAACGTCGACGTCCGTTACTTGGCGCTTGGCCGCTGGGGTGAGCCCGGGAGTGCCTGGAGCCGCTCAACAATAACGGCTCGCCAGTTGTAATTAAGTACAAGTGTTTTTTAAATATTTGAATATCTCAAAAACACATAACATTCTGATAATAATTGTAATAATAGAATATCTCTTAAGATATTTACATAGTCTGTCTAGTGATGACATGCAGTATCCAGGTAGTGCCATGCTGCATAGGAGGAGGTAGTGCCGTGCATGGTGCATGATACTACAGCTTCCTATGCAACGGGATTGGTCCGGCTCGACCGGGGAGGTACCTCTCGCTAACCACGCCACAGTTGCGGCGGTCAGTATACGCGCGCAGGCACTTGCCATGAGTTGAGTCGCCGCTGGTTACTCTATTAACATAAATAGCGTTACCCAACATCAGATTGTCTGCTCGTTGACCCTCAATAAAACTACGAAGACCCTTGACGTGTCTCTGCGAAGTCAGTTATTACACTTTTAAATGAGTTTTGTGAAACCTGCAGAGGTTTGCACGTGCGTTGTACCGTCGAATGTAATGTATGTTCTGATTGAGTTTATAAATCTGACCCGAATCATCGCTCTTCAATCCGGATCACAAGTTTCATTGTCGGTATTCGTGACGGGGGGATAACTGATGTGAAATAAACGCGCATATAATTAACGTATGGATACTGGGGTGAACGACAAATCTTACCCCTTTAACGACTGTCGATAGATCTGTCACTGCCGGTAACGTGTGAGCGAGAGGTACCTCCGCGGCCGTGTTGGCCCGATTCAGTCCGCACGAAACGAGGCGGCCTATCACTTTACGGGGGTATCGTGTGATCGAGAAGTAACTCCCCGGTCGTGCTGGCCCAGTTCCGCTGCAACACAGCATGGGATTACCTGTTAACAAATTACTTAAACTATAGGTACCTCTTACTAAATCCTTTAAACATGTGAGTTCCACTTGGCTATAGTCCGCCTTATATCGCTGATAAGGGTGTATGGTGTATGGTATCCTCGCGATATAGCTGCAATATGAGACATAATATTACAGTACATAAGTACGTGCAGTGTGAAAAGAGTCTTACTTTTTCTTTTACTCTATTCCGTCATTGCTTTATGTTGAAGGAGTGGTAGTCCGAAATCAATGTAGGACCGACGACATACTAAGAGCTTCCTCCGGAACCGCTCTATCTATTGGTGAAATGCGAGTTGTATACTCGTACTGGAGGTCGATGGATATTATTTTCGATGTATCATTAAAATAATAAAGACATTAACTTGTTTAAATCTACGAAATAATGTTATTGATTAATATAGGCTAACAATAGCTTAAAATAATGATCATGAATTGTTTCTTATGTTTATAATAAAATTGGCCATTTTGAATGAAAAACATGAACAAAAGAAATCACCGGAAAAAGACAAACTACTGTTCCTGTCACTTTTGTTTCTTCTTTTTAATAACGAGTATGTCCTCCTCTCTTAGCAATACACTCCAGAAGCCTCGTATGCATATTCTGGATTAAATTGCTCACGTTTTCATCTGGAGTGTCCTCCCTAACATCTTTTAAAGCCTCAATCAGCTGCTGTTGGTTGTAGACCCCTTGCTCATTCTCTGTAAATCTTCGTTTCAATTGGTCCCACAATTGCTCGATCGGATTTAAATTCGGACTGTCTCCAGGTCATGGTAATACCTCAATATGAAACCCTTCTAGGAGAGTTTGGGTTGATCGAGCTGTGTGTGCACGGGCATTATCTTGCATCATAATGAATCCAGGCCCCACTCGCTGTGCAAATGGGATCACTTGTGGCCTGCTGACGTCCTCGATGTAACGTTCTGCAGTCACGGTACCCGAATTTATAATGGTAACCTCGGTTTTACCATGTAGACTAATCTCACCCCAAACCATTACGTTAGGACCACCAACCCGGTCAACTTCGTGAATGCAGAACTTCGAAAACCACTCGCCGCGTCGTCTCCACACTCTAACACACCGATCATAATTAAGAAATTTTAATTTGCACTCGTCTGTAAAAAGCACCTGGCCCCACTGATTAATCCCCCACTTCAAATACTGATAAGAAAATCTTAATCGGTT
This sequence comes from Eumaeus atala, assembly GCA_017140195.1. Taxonomy (NCBI): domain Eukaryota; kingdom Metazoa; phylum Arthropoda; class Insecta; order Lepidoptera; family Lycaenidae; genus Eumaeus; species Eumaeus atala. The sequence goes on from JAFELO010000116.1 coordinate 73,401, forward strand.
TGCACATTGAACCCTGCTCAGAGGAATTCGAACAAATCGTCGTTTTGACATTTGCTGGTCTTCGTGCAATCAATTACATGTAGTTTGATCACTGACGCGGGTACCCGTCGTCAGCCGCAGCTGGTGCTGTACCTTACGGGCCGCTACTGTACGATCACGACGAGCACTTAGTGGGATGTACCGATCCTCATGAGTCGTTGTTATGCCTTGGAAGCGATTCCATACATTTTGGACAGCTCTTCGAGAAAACCCAACTACAAACCCACGTAACGCTGAGAACGTCCTTCTTTAATCATAGTTATGGCTCTGGTTGTTTTAATTGTATCCATGTGCCTTCGTACTTGTGGCATGATTAGCGCGACATGATCAATGTATCAACTAAAATTGAAAAAGAATTACTTTTTTCCTAAAATAACCGAAACAAGTTAAGAAGACAATCAAAGAAAAACATCCAATTATTTGTTTCTTAAAATGATGGCCAATACTTTCAAATTAGGAACACGAATACATAAAATAAAAAAAGGCACAAAAAACATTAAACACCAAAGAGTTTTGTAATATGAACATGCTACTTATCAGTTTACTAAATTGCACTTAAATGTAAATAAAATAGTGACCCTTATTTTGTTTTGAGTAGTATATATTAGTTCAATTGACAGTTTTTTCTAGGTATTTTTCTAATGTTTCTTATCTGTTGTTATGTCTGTTTATGTCTCGTCGGGCATGTTCTTTTACCAATAAATAAATAGCACAGAGAGGAATGGTTATAGATATATATTACATCTAACAGGAAGCAGTTTCTGGCGAGGCGCAACGTCGATAAATAGGTGCAATATATCAGCTCGGGTGGTGTGGGGCGGCCGATAGAAGACGTGTGCTATGCGTCTGTTCCCGCCCGTAATGGCGGAGGTATGTGTTATCGTTTATGTGCTTGTTTATGTTTTACAGACGCGAAACTAATATTTTAAATGTTTTTTTTTAGGTTTCGCGCTACAAACCTAAAACTGTAGGTAGGTTATGGCTTGCTTTTTCCCGCCTATGTGATGGTACATCTATCGAATACAAACTTTACATTGACGTACATGAAATTTGAAAGAGACGGATAACATTCCGATAAAGACAAAAGTCCGAAGTTCAGTAGTTTATAGTTATATCGCAAAAACATCGAACTTATTTCTGCAGTTCATTTCATTCAAAATTAGTGCACTCGTATTTATAAGTTTATAAACTGTTCGGTTTCAATCGTTTTGGTTGAAGTAGGTCTGGAACCATCGATGTGCGGTTGCTAATCAAACTTCGCCAGCTTTTTTTATATTTTATACCATCATTATTGTTGGAGTTTCTAAGGAGTCTAACACAACTTTGCTACAAAAGCTATCTTATATAAAATTTACAACTTGTTAGAATTCTTGCTGCTTGTTGAAGTCAGTAATGTTGACATGATTAATTAAACAGACTGAACAAATTTGACCATTTCGTGACTATCAAAGCTTCATAACGACTATTGTGTACTTGACCCTAACCGCGGGCAAGGCCGTTACGTTGCCGAGGTTAAGGAGTCATATCAATCCACAACATAGTAAACGCAAGCTGCGGGCTCAGGGGGGATTTATTTACAAACTTGGCACCGATCCAAACGCAACAAGTACGGCTTAAACCGGGCCGGGGGACCTCCATCGTTAACGTGCCAGCGAATATGATCCACACGAGATAATCTGATGCACATAACATCGTTTGGAACGAAACCACATAGAGCAAAATAAATCAATTTTAATTCAATGTTCGTGATATAAAGAATCGATAGACGACTTCACGTTGGAAGAAAATGCACTTTATATAAATGGTAGTGGAGTACTGCATTGCACCCGAATGGGTTAGGCACGACCGTTCCTTTCCTACCCTTTCGATGGGCCACCTGTTACTCACAAACCACACGAAACGCGATACCACGATGTGAGTGAGAGCTACCTCCCCGGTCGTGTCAGCCCAATGCCCCTGCAATACTGCTTGGTACTAGCTCTTACCAAAACTACAATACAGCGTTGCCTATTGGCAGTAGGCCAAAGTGTTTTTACTGCTTCTCCCTGATCTCGGTGTATACTGTCTCAGTGTGAAATTTGCGTCTGATATTAATTATAAAACGGAGAAGACTGCCGCCATGACAGCTATTGTAATATTTTAATATCGGCCTGCACCTGCGTTTAATAAATGCACCTCAAAGCCTTTGAAGGTTCGCCCGATTGAATACTTATTCATGTAAAGTGCACACACGGTTGTGTAAGTTTAAATACCGCTTTGTAACATCTGAAAATATTTAACCGCTTTGATGCGAGGCTGAGATCGCTTGGTAATGGAGATTTAAACTGTTTTTCATCTGGACAGACAAGTAGTGGGTTAGTGTGGTACTTTCCCACCGCAAGTCTGTCATTGTCTTGGGACATGTAAAGAATTTAATGAGAAAACCATAGGAGTTGTAGGATGTAATTTCAATTTCCTTATTCCAAAGTGGGCGACAGCAAGATTTCAAAGCATATTTATACTTATTATAAAACAAAGTATCTAAAAGCTATCTGAATATGATCGATTATCTCAAAATGTACTGATTGGATTTTCCTGCGGTTTCCAACCATATCTTCCAAGAGCGACTTCCGAGAAAACTTTTAGTGTATAATTTCTTGACTACTGTTATTTACGGGCGAAGCAAGGGCGGATCGCTAGGTATATTATAAGCTAAGAAAAGGAGAGACTAACCAGGTAAAGCCTGAGAAGTATTTAAGTGCCCGACAATATGAACTACACTTTTTAGTATTTATTTAATTTTTACCTGGAAAATTACGACGATTGAGCTGTGTTTACTTTATTAATCGGCCGATTTAGCTTTCATAAACCTTATGATTCATAGCTGCCTCGTGCTCAAGTGATAAGCGTGTTCAGCCACAGACGTTACAGACAGGTGCCAGGTTCGTATCCTGGATCGGACCCAACATGAGTTGCTGTTAAGATATTTCAATTTCTAATAACTGTCCCGAGTTAGGAAGTTATGAAGCGGTGTTATGCCCCCGAGCCTCGGAGAGCACATTCATTTGTTATCCGGTCTCAGTCTCTCCGGACGTGTTGGACTGCTGGGACAGCAGCATCAATAGAATTGACCGACGTAGCTGAATCTCGGATAGTAAGACATTAATATTTGGGCTGGTTAGCTTTAGCTATGGCTATTAGTTAGCATAATGAACTAATACCTCCCGTTCGGCCACTGGACCCACATATCGCACGAAACTTAACAGTCCAGCTAGACAGTCCCTCGTCATCACACATTTCTGTTGCCATCAAGTTTCAGCCCCTGTTTTTAACCACATCTGCCAATCAAACCTGTCTTTTTTGACGCAGGGAGACGCTATTACCCGCTTTACATTTATATAGTGACGAATACCCACAAAAACCACCGCGAGTGCCATGAGTGCCGCCTTTGGTGAGGTGGGGCACCTCACCAAAGGCGGCACTCATGGCATACTATCAGGGCACCTCGACGGCTAGTCAGCCCCCTAAGGGACCAACACCACCTCCAGAGATGGGGCTACCTCGCACTACAGGACAGCCCTACCGACTTTGGGATGGTGCAATGGGGTGAATTCCTATCCTCGCCCCATGCTCCCTGCGCGAAAGCGCCGCCCCTTTTTGATCTTTGGTTCCTCCTTATGATAGTGGTACAAGGAGAGGCTCTTCTACCTGCTCTTTAGTCCCCTCTTCTAATAAGAGGGGTACAAAAAAGCCTGGTTCAATTGCCCAAGGCGTCTCGATTCATCCCAAGCTACTGAGCCCCACCACCACGACAAGCCATGAACCATTGTGGGGAATCAAACCTATCCTACTTAGCACCAGGCCGATGCGTCTGCAATGCATCAAACACTAGCTTTTATAAATTTATACGATACTTTGTTTGACCTACAAGCGTTGCCTTCAAAGTCGAGACGAATTGTAAGTCGAAATACCATTTGAGCGCCCATTACCCGTGTGCCAGTTTAAGTGGCAATTTGTTATAATTAAGAGGATTTTCACATTAAACAACTTTTCTGTGAACATTATTAGTTTGGCGATTTACGAGCCTCGCAATGAGGCGCTTTTATTATGGCTGCCACGTGTACGGCAGCTGGTTAGAATGTATAAAGGATAAATATTTTTTACTTATCACGAGCGTGCTTACCTCAGGATGGTCCAAATTGAAAACATGTTTCAGTGATATATAGCTCATTCCTTGAGAAAGGTTGTAGGCACAACGCTACGACTAATGACAGCCTTAATATGGGGATGGAACTGTAAAGTGCTGCTTCTGTATCGAATATGTCGTACCTATACGACATTGGGTGACTAAGAAAGTAACTTAACTTGAGACAATGACGTGGCGCTTTGGTGGACAGAGAGACAATAAATAGACGGGGAGCGTGTGGATGGCACAAGTAATAATGGTAATAATACATTTACAATTTTCATGCAGACAAACATACGTTAAGTAAATTAAAGAAATAAATAAAGAAGGCAAACGCGATACAACACCATATTGTTGATACTATATTGTTAGTTTTTATAGTATAACGGGGCATATCAGTCGACACCTGTTGAGAATTACCTACTCCCATAAATACATAGTTTAATATAACATTAGTCCCAAAACCGCATAGTTGTAATGCAGTCGTGTCGCCAATCTCTACGCCACAAACCGCATCTAGCGCTGCAGCAATGATCGTTTGCAGCAGTCTCATATGAGTGAAGCACCTGCACGCTGGTAATGTTCACTGGTACTAGCTCTTACAAAGACCATTAGCCCTTTTATTATTAATATTATAATTGTTAATATATTATCATTATATGTGTCTCATTATTGGGCAAAGGTCTCAAACCATTCATTCCGCTTTTCTGTGTCCAGAGGTTCATCGCGCCAACCAGGCCGGTGTCCATCGAGTTCGTTTCGCCATCTCCATTTCGGTAGGTCCTTATACATTAAAAATGTTACCTTTAGATTACCTTCAGAGCAAGAACCTTTCGTCCACAGTAGCCACTGATGCTAATACAAACTCAAAAAATATAACAACAACAACACATCTTCATGCCAGGTCCCTGGGGGGGCAGGCATAGAGAACGGAATGCCATACTTCACGATCCCTTCATACCTGCCTGGCTTCCCCCAGGTTAATTACTGTCTTCATACAGACACGCCGGCTGCGTAGACTCTTGACGTGACCTCCGGACGGTACCCGATCAAACAAAAAAAAACCAATCAATCAAATTCAAAATAGCGATTCGTTCTAGCAGCTAGTGACTTAATTGCTAAAAAACAAAATGTGGGTCACACCTCCGTGGCACATCAAAAGGCGGGATCGGAAAGGAACGTCACAGGCCGATTTCATTTTACAAAGCGGCTATAATCTGTTCGGCGGGTAACGGTTGGCGTCATTTTTCCAATTCCACCGTGCCACAGCCTCGACAGGTTACATTCAGTTTGAATAGAAGGGATTAACTGAATCGGAAGCGAAATATTCTCGATCATTACAACCTTTATCACTTTGATGGCGGAGATTCGGATACAAAGAAGTTTCAGCGTTTTTGGAATTTCATGCGTTTAATTATTAGTCTACGCATATTCTTATAAATAAAATTCAAGGGTCTGTCTGTGGTTTCCATTTAACTTGCTTCCTTCAAGTGCAGTGTGTTGTTTTTACGATACTAACAACTAAGAAAAGATGTTGGCAAACAAAAGGCAGTGATAAATACCAGTTGGCAATATTAAAGCGATGTATTATGTTAGTTTGTTGATGTTTCTATACCAAATATTTTTCTGTTCCTCACCATTCGAGTCACGTAAGGTGTCTGGTGACTGGGGGTAATAAACTGCCTTACACCGTTACAGGACAGTGAAAATGTATCATTTGTTATCTTTGGTTATGTTTAATTTGATTCCAATATACTTTCTGATATACAAGCTCATGGGGGGGGGGGGGTGAAAAGGAGGGTAATTCATCGGCATAATTACCTTTGATGGGAGGCCTTTCACCTACCGACGCACATGAACATTTATATATACGTTAAATATATACGTATATACGTTAAAGCTATAGTGATGGATTTCGTGCAGTTCGCCATTTTCCGGTGGCGGATTAAAGGGAAGGGTGATAGGGGGCAACACATTTGAATAACAATGCCTATGCACGACATTTGAGTACTGCTGGCTAGTTGCTTTATTATTGACCAGTTAGAAATTATTATATTGTACCTACCTTTCTTGAATACAATATCAGTTGTCAGAATAATGTCAAACAGTGGATTATATCGGATCTTCACGCGCCACCTGGCGAACAAGAGATAGTCGTTAAGTGCAATTGGAACTGGCAAATCTCAAAAATTTCAGAATATCACTTCTCATCCCTACTTTATTAAATTTAATGGCGAGGCTTTCCATTGTGAGTCTGTGCAGCTCTTGTCGTCCTCTTCTCACCTCATAGCTTCTCATGTTATAGTAGGCAAAAATAATTCCATTTGGCATCTTGGAGATTTTTGTAATTGTGCCAATAGCACGCGAAACGGCAATTACATTAAGTAGCGCTTTGAAGAAGATATGATACGTCAAATGCTAACAGCCACAGATCCCTTACCGTCAGATGTCTTCACAATTTTTTTCATAGTATTATAATTATGCTGATGTATTTGATGCCTTCCTTTTCGCCCCCCCCCCCCCAATGGGCCACAAGCTAGTCACATATCGCACAAAACGCGCACTTTACGGCGGTATCAAGAGAGCGAGAGCTAGCTCCCCGGTCGTGCCAGCCCAGTTCCGTTGCATAGGAGGATATAGTGTCATGCACTCCTATGCACCATGGCACTACCTCTAAGAAACGACATCGATGCTTACAAATAACAAGAGCCAATGCAGTGTCGGTCGACCATGCGTGGGAAGATGACACTTGTGCAGGAGCCAGCCCGGAATGGCTGGTAGCAGGAGTTTTGGTGATCATTCAAAGAGCTCTGTAGCAGAGGCCTTATGGAAACTAATAATGAATATATTACCTAGCTCGGCTAATACTTTCATTGTCATCATCATTAGCAGCTCTCATCCATCTACTACTGGATATAGGCTCTTCCAATGAACGTAGAAACGATTTATTATTATTGTTTGTACCTCAGTGAGATTGACTGGATAAAACTGAACAGATAGAAGTTTTAAAAGCGTCTCAATATTTCCATCAAAATAACTTTTTCATGTAAAATTCCGGTACACATAAAATTTAATAATCGTTTTCTAATGAACCCTAATGAAACGAATATCGGGACTGCTGCTGAACAGTGATTGATGGATATCTATTTGTGTATTCACATTTTTTTGAGACGCCTAACCTGCCTGATCACGACGAGTCGCAGGTTCGAATATTGATTTGTATGTTTTACAACATTTTGTAAATAAC
>JAFELO010000116.1:92966-119978 GCA_017140195.1 Eumaeus atala
CCAATGGGCTACCGGAAACACGAAATACGGATGGCATAATAATGATTTAATTTTAAACATAATACATCATTAATTAATCTTAAACATGTCACTTTGAGCCACTATCATATGAACATCAAGTACTTCCTGGAAAGTGCAAGCCCGATTCGACAACAACGCAGACAGTGCAGATCATTCTAACGTAACCTTAAGGTTGATGTTTCACAAAATTCATTCTTAGATATTTAAATTCATACTTAGATATTAAAAAGAAGCTGCCAAATTTCAAGTTTGTAGGTGTTATAGATTCTGAAGTTTTATGATTAATCAGTGGGTGGTATTTCGATTTTATATTTACAGATAAATAACTAGCCATACATTTTTCAGACAGGATCATGACGAAGACAATTAGTTCAAATGGACATAGATTCCAAGATTCCCGTTATCCGTTTATACCATTTGGATATATCCAGTTTTCAAACAATTTCTCGGAAAGCGTTTCGCACTAAGTACTCCCCGCCAGTTCCACTAACGAATGGGGAAACAAAACTCTTCAATTGCAAGTTGCTCGGTAATTTTCTCGTTTCTTTTGAATTGAACGCCACCCTGAATCGGGTTTAGTGTTGCATCAGCTTGTTAATGTGGGTATGTAATTCACTTTTAGTTTCACACGGTTATCAATTAGGTATAGCTTCGCCAATACTAACGTACCTCTAACGTAATCTGTAATGAAATTTTATTGTTCCCATTACCTATAGTATAAATAAGCAGACAAGAGGATCTGACTCGTAGTCACTGGTCAAGGTCGGTGGAAAGCATATTTTACCAGTCGAGAAGCCCCTGGTTCGAATCCCGGATCGGAAGAAAGTGTTAATGGGATTTTATAATTTCTAATAACAGTCCAAAATTATAATGTAGGCGACTTTGCATCCCGTGCCTCGGAGAGCACGTTACGCCATCGGTCATGCGCTTGATGTTCGTGTCGGACTGCCATCTCCTTGGAATAGGAGTATGAGGAAACTAGTGCACTTGTGCTTGCGCACATACTTGAACAATATATTATCCTATGCGGTTGGCTCGTCTTTATAGACGCCGCCGTGGCCCAAATTAGGCTAGGACGACATAAAAATAATGAGACGAACAAGTATTTTTAATTTTTTGACGACGATATCCAAATAATTGTCATGCACACGTGACGCTCTCCTTCATTCTGCCTCTTAAAAAACCAATGAAAATTCATAACCTGCATAAAATTAGTCAACTCAGCAGCCACTTTCTAGCGGCACAGCAGGAACAGTTGCTCTCGTTCACGAACCTCCCTGGTTGTGCCGGCCTTAATCATTAGCAACATACAAAAAAATGACAATTTGTGAATGTTGATACGCTTTAATCTAGAAGAAGAATATAAATTAATCCGCGGTATCTCAGCTAACTAGTAATGCCCTCTAGTTGCGGCGGCCATCTATAGATTTTTTAAACAAAAAAAATATAAACATGGCCGCCATTACTAGGAGGGCATTACAAATTACTCATATACTTTCATCAAGACCGAAGAGAAATAAGGCGCAGGACCGACGTGCGACGGCGTCACGTGCTCTCCGCAGCATGTAGACATCTCCATATCACTGCCATACTTCCCGGCTCTGGACCGTTATTTGAAGGCCCCAATGCCCTTTGATCCAACCCGGAACTCTAACCAGGGGCTGGTTAAAATTGCTTTGAACCAACCTTCAACAATCAAAATTTTTCAATTTTTGCGAATAATGTCTATAACCATTTTTAGGTCTGATCCGGGACTCAAGCGAGTGGTTGAACATGCTCGCCACTAGACCATCGCCATCAAAGCTAGTTTACATTACATGTGACTATGTGCGTTACATTCTCTCTATACCATGTATGCACGGCGCTCGAGCTAATATGCAATTAACGTATTAGGAGCCTCAAGTATGTCATGATGCAAATGCCTGACCGGCTCCGTGTTGCCAACGATATTATAATACGCGTGAGCTAATTTCATCATTTCATCAGCCATTAGATCTCGGCTTATAAAGGCTTCCTAAATCTAGATATTATTTCTTGGCTAGATTGCCTAGGTTTTTGTGGGTCATTTCAGTAATTTGCAATCTCCCGGTACAATCAAATGTACAACAATAACTCTAATTTACGCCCCTAGTCTTAGCAGAACAATCAAAGACTAGAGGCGTAAATTAGATTTACTTACTATCACAATCACCTGTTCTCTTCTGTTCTATTCTCTTCTGATTAAGTTCGTTGCGGATCGCAAGATAGTTTTAGATTTTCCCTCGCGCCTCATGCAATCAATGTGCTGTAGTTGTTGTTGTCGAACCCGGTGAGACAGGAATGGCAGCTGAGGGAATAAGAGGTAGACCTGAACATTGCGCGTACCCTACAATGCAGAACAGGCGACAGTGGTAAGGTACATACGGTTGCTATGGAAGCGAAGGCTAACTCAACACAGCTTCACTGGATTACTATGACCGCTCATCGTTCGACGAGACTAGGTTTGGGGTCAAAAAGGGTCCTATCCCCCCTTTCTCGCGAATGTGTGTCAAAGGGTTGTATGTGTTTCAGAGGAAACTCTGGATAGTACAACCTCTTAAAAGTTTTGTTTGTTTTGTAAGAGGTATTTTTAGGAGACAATTATTTGAATTTACTCTTTAAAAAGCGGAAAAATATTTGAGAAGTAAAATAGTGTGAAACATTACTCAGCTTACAGCTTGCGCTTGACCGCGCTCTTGTCACTTACGTATCGTGCTCCTTCCCTATAGGTTCATTTTCGTTCTTAGAGAATAATCTCCAGTCGTGTAACGGAGCTGACATACAGTTACTTATATTAATTAAAAGTACAGCATGCGGACAATGATGATGAAACAAAAGCGAGTTAATTGTAACAGGTATAATCGGTTTATTTGCTACCCTACTAGAGCCTGGTCCCTTATCAGGCTCCGCGTTGGACCCTTGTCACGGGGAAATACAAAATGTTACCCCTCGTGAATGTTTTCTTAAATACAGTTTAAATACACATTCTTGGTTTGCATTCTCCGGGGTCATAAGGAGTTAATAAAATGCGTTGTGCTGCTTGAGAATATGTTAGCCGATTCTTGATAGAAGGTAAATAAAAAGTGCGAGAGGTATGGCTAGCTCCTATACAGCAGAAGGGGACAATGAAGCAATGGGAATCATTTGGTGACCGACTTGACACTTGACAGAATATTCATCATTTATCATGCGGTCTCATGTGCGTGCCGGCACAAGATGGCTGCAATGCATCATGGTACTGCTTTGTATATAACATTGATGTGATAGTGAGATTCGTGAAATTATACACCCCATAAAAAAACCCTCTGGTTTGCTATGGGATACAACGAAACAAAACATAATTTTTAGTTATGCGGATACTTATAGACGACGATAGTCGCTTAAAGATTGCCCAAATGTGTAGGTACCAAATGGGTACCAACTATTAAATGCCTGCCCAGAGAGAGAATTTCTGCCGTGCACCATGGTACAGGCCCTGCCGCGGCGGTAGAGTTCATTAGCCTGGGATAGACCCAAATCGAACTGAGGGGGGCGTTCTTTGTACACCTCTTATATGAAAAGGGAGCTAGAGAATAGGAGTAGACTCTGTAAACCGAAGAGGTGCTTTTGCGCAAGGGCAGGAGGCAAGGATGTTAACCTCACCCCTTTGCATTATGCCTGAGTTGGGAAAGTTGTCCTGTAGTGCTGGGCAATCCTCGTTTGGAGGTGACATCAGTCCTTTAGGAGACCTGGGCGGCGAGGTGCCCTGAAGATTCATAATTCCGGGGCACCTCAACAACGGTGGTAGTCGCAGTATTTTTTGTGGGTATTCGGCACTATCATGTACCGCAAACCCTACACACCACTGAACCACAACTGCACGAGAAAAACATCGAACAGTGTAGTGACTTATCTATCTTTATGTTTCTAAGCGCATCACATACATTTTACTAGATGTAATAAAACTAGCGATTAAAGACACGAACGCAAAATCATCGGGATCGTAGTGCATAACTCCTTCAATCTGCATCTCAGTAGGCCCTTAGCAGAACGCATGTTATTTGTACCTTTTTCTGACCTGAATTTGTGCTGTGGAAGCGAAGCTAAAAGAAGCCCGTCGAGCGACGAGACTAGGTTTGGGATAGAAATTGTCTCCCGCGATGGATGGAAGAGACGCATCCCGATACGAGAGCGTTGGTCATAACTAATTTAACTATTATCATCCTGGACAGAGAAAACTCTCGGTCCCTCCTCCCACGGCTCTGAAGTTGGTTGGTACTCGATAACGATTTTATTATTAAAAAAAAACATTTATTTAATTATTTCAACAGAGTTACAGCTTATTCTATTAGAAAAGAGATAATGGTCTTAATTAAAAACATACATTATTTATACTATTCTAAAATGCTGTGATAGACAAGGAGAACGGTGAAGCCTTTGAGGAGGCCTTACGCAAGAGGGTTTTCCTGAAGGAGAAGGAGGGAGGAGCGCCCCAGACGACGGCTCTGGTTGTACTGGAGGACGTCAGTCGGTGTGGGGCTGATGAGATCATGGGGGCGGCGGAGGCCAATATAAGGCTCATAGTGGACCTCACGAGTAGGTCTACCAACCTAAAGGGGGGCTACGCGTCCAAGATTAAGAGGGCTGCGGGATCCATCAGGGAGATGATTGAATTCCTGGTGGTCCGCACGGGGACGAGGAGATCAGGCGGTTGAAGGCGGATAACGCGCGGCTGCAGCGCGAACTGGGTAACCTGCGTGAGGAGGTCCGCGCCTACAGGCGCGATTTTGAAGAGGCGCGGAAGAAGTCGGCTGAAGGGATTGAGGCAGCACCTACATCGGCCGACATCATGAAGGAGGTGGCCCAGATGGTGGGCAATATCGTGGACGCCCGCATTTCCGGTCTGGAGATGCGTCTCCCTCCGGCCCCACCCTGCCGCCCGCCTCTAGCCGGGGACAGCAGGCCGCTGGCGGTAGAAACGAGGGCCGCCATAGCGGCAAAGAAGACGGTGCCAGTGGCCAACTCCGATAAAGAAGGAGACGTGGGACCCAATTTGCGGGAGTTCCCGGCCCTTCCCCAAAGCACAAAGGGGAAGGGTAAAGGAAAGGGTAGGGGTAGCAAGCCAGAGTGGACGGCATTCGGGCCATCCACCGCGAATGCGGTGGCCCCTCCTATAAAGAGGGGGGAGGACGAGCAGGTTCCAAGAGAAGGGGCGAAATGGACGGACGTCGTCCGCCGGAAGGCGGCAAAGTAGCCGGCGGCACCAGCGCCGCTGGCGAAGAAGACGAACACACCGGCGGCTTCTGCGCCGCCGGCGAAGAAGAAGGAGGTGACGAAGCCGAAGCTGTCGCTCCCCCGCTCCTCGGCCGTAATAGTCAAGTTATGGCCGGAGGCAGTGACGAAGGGGGCGACGTACGCTTCGGCATTACTCAGGGCGGAAAAGGAGGTGGACTTGGAGGAGCTGGGTATTGGTCCGCTCCGGATTCGCCAATCGGCGACCGGGGCGTGACTCATAGAGCTGCCCGGCTCCACAAGCGGCGAGAAAGCCAATAATCTCGCCGCACGCCTGCAGGAGGCGTTAATGGAGGTGGCGGAGGTAAGCAGGCCTGAGAAGAAGGCGGACGTAAGACTCTCGGGCCTGAGTGACGCGGTCACCGCAGAACGTCTTATGACTGCGGTAGCAAAGGAGGGGCGCTGCAACCCGGGCCAGGTCTCCGTGCGCAATTATCGCACGGGGCAGTTCGGCTCAGGCTCGGCCCACATCGAGCTCCCGGCGACAGCGGCTAAGAAGCTGCTCGAGGCTGGGAGCATAACGGTGGGGTGGTGTCGCGTCTCAGTCTACTTCCTGCAGGCGCGCCCCAGGCACTGCTACCGTTGCCTGGGAATGGGGCACGTGACCAGTACGTGCCCCGGTGGCACTGACCGCAGCAATCTGTGCTACCGCTGCGGTCAGCCCGGCCACAAGGCCGGAGGGTGTTCGGCCTCCGCGCATTGCGCGGTGTACGCGGACGCCGACAGGCCGGCGGGCCACGTCATGGGGTGCATGTCCTGCAAGCCCCCCGTCCGGCGCGGGAAAGTTCCCCCTATCTCTCAGAGGGGGAACCATTAGGGGTCGGACGTAGAGATGGCCTAATATGCCTCGCCATCTCTGCGTCCTCCAGGCGAACGTCAACCATTCCGCCAGGGCTCAGGACCTTTCCCTGCAGTCCATGGCGGAATGGGCGATAGACGTCGCGATCGTGGCCGAGCCGTACGCCTTGCCCTCTAGTCCAAGCTGGGCTGGGAATACCGACGGCTCGGTGGCGATCGTGGTGCGGCCTGGAGCCGGCCCCCCTCTCGTAGTCAAAGCGAGGGGCTGCGGGTACGTGGCGGCGGTTCGGGGAGAGGTGGCGTCTATTTCTCTCCTAACCGCAATCTGGCGGCCCTGGAACGGTTTCTCGAAGTTTCTGTTTGTGAAGTTCCCCTCCAGGTGTTCGTGGCCGGGGACCTCAATGCCAAGTCCACGGCATGGGGTAACCCGGTCACGAACCCGAAAGGGAGGGAGGTGGAGAAGTGGGCGGTAGCTGCCGGACTGTCCCTCCTCAATACGGGGACAGTCCAGACGTGCGTGCGATGGTCGGGAGGTTCCGTGGTGGACGTCACTTTCGCCACGCCGGCCATCGCGCGCAGAGTGGAGCGTCGTCGCCGTCTAGGGGGAAGAGCCGGTTTCCGCGTTGGGCTCTCACTAGGCTCAACCGGGAACTGGCAGAGGAGGCCACCATCGTCGACCGTTGGAGCCTCCCGCCGCTGTCGGAGTTAGGGGTGGAGGAGGCGGCTGGTCGGCTCTGCGACGCATTCAGTGCGGTGTGCAGAGCGGCCATGCTGCCCGCGAAGAGTCCCCCTCAGCGGCGGGCGCTCTACTGGTGGACGGCCGAATTGTCCGGCCTCCGGGCCGCCTGCAACGGGGCCAGGAGGCAGTACACCCAGAGCAGGTGGAGACGACCCCAGGACGTCGAAAGGGACGACAGGCTGCGCAGGATCTACGTGGAGAAGGTGAAGATCCTGCAGCAGGCCATCTGCCCAGCCAAGGAGGAGGCCCAGCTGGAGCTCGTAAGGGATCTCGAGAGGGATCCCTGGGGCCGACCGTACAAATGGGCGCGGAACATGCTCCGCACCCCGTCGACCCCCATCACGGAGACGCTCCAGCCGGACCAACTGGGATCGTCGGGGAATTGTTCCCAGACACACCCGTGGGCTTGACGCCCCCCAGGATGGCTCGGCAGACGTCGGACGTGAAGGAGGGTATTCCGCCACCCGTCACGGAGGCTGAAATGGAGGCGATTCTGACTCGCTTCCAGGAGTAAGAAGAAGGCACCGGGTCCAGCCGGGGTGCACGGGAGAGTGCTGGCGATCTCTCTCGTGCACCTCGAGGATAGCCTCCGGGAACGTTTGACCGCTGCCTGCGGTCTGGTCAGTCCCCGGGGGCATGGAAGGAGGGTCGGTTCTGCCTACTTCCAAAGGCAGGGCGGTCTATGGACTCGGCTTCGGCGGTTCGACCGGTGGTGCTGCTAAACGAGACAGGGAAGGCCTTTGAACGGATTGTGGCCTCATGTCTCGTTCAGCACCTGGAGGAGGGCGCGGGACCCGGACTCTCAGAGTCGCAGTTCGGGTTCCGAGCACGCCGGTCGACCATCGATGCCCTCAAGCGCCTGCGGGCGGTGACGGGTGAGGCGGAACGCAGGGGGGAGGTGGTGGTCGCGGTGTCGTTGGACATCGCGAACGCTTTCAATAGCCTCCCGCACAGCGTGATACGGGAGGCACTGAAATTCTTCAGGGTGCCTCCCTATCTCGTGAGGCTGTTGGAGGCGTATCCCTCCGATCGCAGAGTGGCTATCGAGAACCGGTCGGGGTCCGTGGAGTGGCGGCGAGTCGGGCGCGGCGTCCCGCAGGGTTCCGTTCTTGGACCGATCCTGTGGGACGTCGGCCACGACTGGGTCCTGCGAGGCCGTCTCCTCCCCGGGATGGGTGTCATCTGTTACGCGGATAACACCCTCGTGTATGCCCGGGGAAAGACATACAAGGAGGCGGCTCGGCTGGCCGAGGTCGATCTAGACCTCGTGATCAGCCGAATAGAGAGGTTGGGGCTTCGGGTAAGGATAGAGAAGACCGAAGCCCTCCTCTTCCGCGGGACTGGCCGCAGAGGACCCCCGCCGGGGGCCGCTCTGCAGATCGGAGAGGAGAGGGTCAGGTTGAGCCCCCACATAAAATATCTGGGGCTCATCCTTGACGTAGGGTGGACCTTCGGCCCACACTTCGCTATGGTGGGACCGAAGGTCGTGAAGGCGGTGAGTGCGCTGGGCTTAATCCTCCCGAACCTCGGAGGACCCAGCGCCGCCTGCAGGCAGCTGTACTCCGGTGTCTGTCGGAGTATGGCGACGTACGGTGCCCCGGTTTGGGCGGACCGTATCACTGCAAGGAATAAGGCCCATCTGCGCTCTGCGCAGAGGGTCGTCGCAGTGAGGTCGATCCGGGGGTACCGTACGGTATCGGGGGCTGCAGCGACAGCCCTAGCCGGCCATCCCCCGTGGGAACTCGTGGCGGAGGTTCTTGCCGAGAGCTGCTATGTCTCGGATAGGAGGGCTCTCGGCCTGAACCCCACGCATGACGAGATCCTACGGATTCGCCGGCTAGGGCATGTGGCGTTAATGCAGAGGTGGGGGGAGGACCTGGCGCGGCAGCCGTACGGTAGAGGGTTAACCGCTGCCTTGCGCCCGGTCATCGAGCGGTGGATGTGCCGTAGGCGCAAACCCCTCACCTTCCGTCTTACGCAGGTGTTCACCGGGCATGGTTGCTTCGGTGAGTATCTGTGCAAGACGGCCCGCAGGGAGCCCACGACTCGATGTCACGATTGTGACGCGGCGGTGGACTCGACCCAGCACACCCTCGAGATGGGCGGCGCTGCGTCACGATCTGACATCAGTTGTCGGAGGGGACTTGTCAAAGTCGAGCATCATCCTCGCGATGCTCGGCAGCGACGAGTCCTACAAGGCGATGGCTTCCTTCTGCGAGACCGTCATGTCCCAGAAGAAAGCCGACGAGCGGGTGAGAGAGGAGGCTGCCGACGCGGCCTCCCCCCGCCGACGACGAATGGGGGTACGAAAGAGGCGCTATCTGCAGCGCCTTCAGTAGTGCCCCTGTGTTCCGTGTCGGGCCGGGATGGGAACCCGGTCCACTTCCAATGACACGGCGTCGTGGGGACTGTCTTAGAGTAGCCGGACAGTCTCCGAGGAGGTGAAGTCTGGCCATATCGCCGAGGCCAGCCTGTCGCTGGAGGGGTCCTGTTGCCTGCAGATCCGGGACCCTCTACTTATAGCGGTTGATGGCTCCCGTAGGGGTTTAGTTGGTATTGCTACCCAATGGCCGTACTTCATAATATTCGTGTTAAGTAAAATTGCTGACAAAGGCAATCTGGCCAGGGCTGTCAAACTTAACTCGCTCGGTTTCTCGCCTCAGCGCTGACGTCTACAAATTATATACGAGTGTAATTTATACTACCAACTTATGAAAAAATATATCGAGTAAAATCATGTAAAGCAAGCAATCAAGCGTAACATCGGAGTAACATTTTACTCCGTAGTCGGTTCCGTCTCACCACCTTATCGTCGTGCACTACACTTCAGAGTCGTGCTCGTTCTTAAGTTATTTTTTATCAGTTTTCGCTTAGACCCGAAGATATATTCTAAACATGCGTGCAGAGAGTCACGGGCAGAAGCTAGTTACAAACATTACTCAGCGAATATTAAATAATTCAAATGATCAAAAGCTCAACTCTTAATAGCATTCCACTTCGCGCTTTAACAATCTCACCTTATTCACTCATTACTCAGGCGTAAATATGCTGCCAAATAAACCCAACAAATTAACCGGCTTAATGAAGTCTCTCAAATCGGTATGGCACAGGTGTCTACCAGATTATGCAGCCTGAGACGCTCGTCTCGGCTTTAAAATAGATGTTATACGGCGTGTTCCTGAAGTTGTGAGCGTAGGTTAATTGAGTTCAAACTGTTATAGTCAACGAACACGGCTAGAATTTTCTCTGCTTTATCTTACGCGTTGATTTTGAAGTTATACTTATTTTGAACCGTAACGCACAATATATGGGAGTAATTGAGCCCCCGACATAAAAACACCGGCAGATGAGATTGTCTTGACATTATTACTAATAATTTTAATAAATTATGATTTCATGATATCCCCTTTTTCCAAGTCATTTGGTGTCTGCCGACGCCAATTATCACCCGCATATGTCTATTAATCACCGCATTCCTGACCACTGGACAAAACGAACAAAACGCGACAGCGCCATCACTTTTAAGGCGGTATCACGAGAGCGAGCGGTTCCTCACCGGTTGTGCCAACCCCTTTTGGCAGTCACTTTATTAAACCTGAATATCTAACGTATATTTTATCCAATTCCCACTAATAGTATTGATAATAGAACCATAATGTTAGACAAAATCCCGCTAACACTATGTTACTATGTTAGCGGGTTATTGTAGGTTTGGACCTCGTGCACAACTTGGGTACCTTCCGTGTGTTTATAAAATTTTGTCATAACTATTACTGGAAACACGGTTTTACCTCAGGTACAATAACTTAAATAATAACAACAGTCATTCAAATCTTCTACTGTCTCCGCTTTCATAAGGGAATCGGAATTACTTCTACTCTTATTTTCTTCTGATTGACTTATTGCTAGTACTAATAAATAGGTTTAGCTCTTTCCCTCGGGATCCCCTACGATCATATCAATGGGTTCATTTTGGATACCACAGTGGAACCTGGGGACACTGGAGTAGCAGTGGTGGGAATGTGTGGTGCGTTAAGCCTGTTAAAAAAATAGTGGCATTGATTATGAGAAATCGAAATAGATGTTATAAATATAAAACTAAATCAATAAATAGCGGTAATTGTAAAATATTATTTATTCAGGTGTACACAGTTATTTCGCAACATCCTGTAGATTCGATTACAGGTGAGCCTGCAACAAGTTCCCTTAAAAATATATCGTTCAGAACAACAGAGAGGAATATCGACTGCCTCGTGGCTTAAATAAAACAGTCCCGGGCGCTGTAAGCCTTTCTTATTGTTCTGTTTTATATTTCCAAAATATATCAAGCAGAAATGGAAATATTTTAAATATTTGCCTATACTTTAACATTTACAATATTCGTACAACCCCAGCATATTATGCATTTGCGATATCTGTCTTCATCAAATATTTTATTAGATCATACCGTATCGCTCAAATCACCCTGGTACGGCAGACGTAGCTCTGCGTCTTCTCTTTTCTTGTATCAAATGTATCACTGTGATAGATATTCTGTCGCGTTTCGTACGGTGTGTGCGGTTACGTGATCTGTGGCGCTCGGTGAGAGGGGCCCATGTCTAGCACTTTACGCTGTCTGGCTGATGACGATGATGCTCATGGCAATGATGTGAGATTATGCTGGCCTGTTGAAGGAGAGAAGATAAGGAAGCTGTTGAGAGAGAAGGCTGCCGATGCGGCTTCACCTGCAGACGACGAACAAGGGCGCGTAGGAGGTGCTACATCTTGCGCCTCCAGCAATAGTAGTGTCCCCGTGCCCGTGACTGGATGGTTACCCAGTCCGTTGAGATACGGCGTCGATAGGACTAGTTCAGAGGCAGCCGGACAGTCCCTAAAGGAGAAGAAGCCTGGCCCTCTCGCTGGGATCAGCCCGTCGCTGTAGGAATCCTGTCGCCTGCAGATCCGGAATCCCAAAATTATAGCGGCTGAAGGCTACCCGTAGCGGTATTTTCGCAAGGGAAACTAAAATTTCGAGCCCGACATGCGGCCTAGATGTGCCACCCAGGCCCAAGTATCATGCGTAACTGCATTCCCCTGCGTTAACAAAAAAAGGGAAGAAGAGAAGTGCAATATATCTGCATACAGAATGTGGATGTTTATGGGCGTTAGCCCGAGGATCCGACTGCTAATTGCCTTCTTCGTTGTTTCAATCATAAATTGCATTAAATGCTTTTATTTATAAGACGTTAACCGTTTGCCAGGTGAGACCTGAGCAGATCATCAGTTGAATAACAAAATTTAATTAATGTTCTAACTTCAACCCTTCTTAAAATTATGCTCAAATATATTTCAAGTTCCTTTAGCTAGCAGTCGGCGCGCCCGAAGTCCTCGAGTAAATGCTAAAACAAAATGTTTCCTTCACTCACTGCTGGTCATCTCCACAGAAACGGTGGGGTTTACGGGCATCGAGGTGACCCTCATAACCTGCGTTGGGTCGCAAGGGGACGACTATCTCCTCGGTAACGGGGCCGCAATAAAATTGCGGTTTGCCATCCTGGCTTTTGGCTCAGGGAAATGTAGGCCCATTTAGGGCCTGTGTGTTATGTGGTGTGTTGTGACTGTGGTAAGTAGCGATTGGGTGTGTCATGCGTGCGCATGTCTGATCCTCGTCCGGATCTCAGGACACGCAGTCCCTAGTCCGCTTGGTGGATCACGGGGGGGGGAGTTCACGCGGAGGGGAGTTCGCGCGGATACGGTCTCCCGTCAGGTGATCGCGCATGCAGCGGGGCCAGGTCACGCAGATGAGCATGCAGTCCATTTTCTGCCCTATTAAACATAGCGCTCGACAATCGAACCACAAACTCATCCAGCGACTCTATCCGCAAGTCACGCGCGATCACATCATTGCGGACGTAGCGACCGGCACCCGTGATGACCCGTAGGGATATGTTTTGCTGGGCTTGCAGGCGTTTCCACTGGGCCTGGGAGGTTAGTGCGTCCCATGCGGGGGCGGCGTAAGTGAGGCGTGACCGGATATATGTCTTGTAAATCCCCAGCTTCGTCCGTGTAGGAAGTCCGGACGCTAGTACCGGCCACAGCAAAGTGCGGGCTGTTCTCGCTTGGTTGACCGCTCGGTCCACCTGCGAGCCCATCCGCAGCGCGCGGTCGATACTGCATCCGAGATACACGACTGGGGATTCCCAAGACACATCCTGGCCTCTAAACTCTAACCGCCCCGGCATGGAGCGCCTCTTGCTGACATACAGCGCCGTCGTCTTATCCATGTTGACGGACATGCGCCACCTGTCGAGCCACTCCGGCTACCGGTCCAGCATGCGCTGCATGCGCCCAGTTGCGAGCTCCGGCTTTCGGGACGAGGTTACGTAAGCGCTGTCGTCGGCGAACAGCGAGAGCATGACATCCACCTCACCCTTTCCCGAAGGATCATGGAGTGTGGGGATGTCGTTGGTGTAGGCCGCGTACAGGCAAGGGGATAGGCAACTGCCCTGTGGCACTCCGGCACGTATCGCCTTCACCGAGGAGTGCCTCCGCTCCACCGCTACCCGGATGGTCCTACCTTCCAAGAATGACGCCACTAGTCTCACAGACGCCAGCGGGACGCCGGCGTCCACCAATTTCGTTCCTTCGGGATAGATTAAAGGGAGGTCAAACCGCAAGATACTGTTGAGAGTATATAAATAATACCTAGTCTACACGTAGTATTCCATAAGGAAATGCCTGTGACTATGTATGACGACTGTGAGTGACGGGTGTGGTACTTCGTGTGTATGGTTAGTACCCGGGGATCCATCGGGGACAAATGAAATGAAGGACAACCGTCATGCCTATAGAAATTATCGATATGTTGATATTTTTGGGCTTTAGACATCAAGTGATTGGATGGAAAAATCATTGGATTGCTTCGTGGTCAATTGAGAAGCGTTTTCGAGGGTTTTCAATCATCATAATTCCCCTATTCTGAGATATTGCACTTGTTTGTGCACTGACACAATTGTGCACTATACACTGCACAATTAGCTTGTCTCCAAAAAGTGTCTCGCTCTAGCTAAAACTCTTTTTTTATAGAATAAGGGGGCAAACGTGCAATCAGAGCCTTTTTATGTCTACCAACGCCCATGAACATCGACATAATTACTGTATAGATGCATTATCCTCCTTCTTCCCCCCAGTCTCAATGGGCCACAGGATATTCACATACCACACGAAACGCGAAATTGAAGATGTCACTTTACGGCATTCCGTTACACAGGAGTATCTAGTGTCATGTACTATGCATGGTACTACCTCCCCCTATGCTGCATGGCACTGCCTCTTCCCAATCATCATCATCATTAGCAACCCTTATCGGTCCACTGCTAGACGTAGGCCTCTTTCAATGAACGCCAAGGTGACCGATCTCCTGCTACTCGCATCCACCCCGGACCGGCTAATGTACGGAGATCGTCTTACCAACTGATGAACGGTCGACCAACACTTCATTTTCCTAAACGCGATCTCCAGTCCAGAGCCTTACTGGCCCATCTGCCATCTGATCTTCTAAGTGTGTGACCAGCCCATTGCCACTTCAGCGAACTTATTCATCGCGTGATATCGGATACTTTAGTTCTCTGCTTTATGACTTCGTTACGAATTTTTCGGACAGAGAAGCACCCATCATAGCACGTTCAATAGCCCGTTGAGCCACCGCAGACTAGCGGACCAGTTCCAAATTAAGAGGCCATGTTTCGGCCGCGTAGGTTTCACGAGGAGAACGCATTGGTCGGAAACTTTTATTCTCAAGCTCTGTGGTATATGCGACGTGAGAACATTCTCACCACATGGTGAAGCTTCTGGAATGCTGCCCAACCCAACTGAATCCTTTTATCGGCCTCCTTCTCAAAGGTATGTCTACCGAGTTGCAATCGTTGCCCGTAGTAGACGTATTTGTCTACAGCTTCGAGAATAGCACAACACAACGATATCATTCGCTAAATGAAGGTGTGAGAGATACTCGTCGTTAATACTTATATCGCATTCTACCCAATTTAAAGTCTCAAAGACGTCCTACAAAGCATTAATAAACACTTTCGGGGAAATAACAAACCCCTGTGGTACCCCTAGATGCAATTGCATGGGTCTTGTTTGACCTCCCGGAATCAGAACGGACATAAAAACAGCGTCATGCAATGCTTTCAGTACTGCGATGTATCGCCAATCGATTTAGCGATAAAGCTTCCAGGACAGCCCAGGTTGCGACTGAGCTAAAAGCTTTTTCTTAGTCGACAAAGGCAAGGCACAGCGGCTGATTGTATTGAAGAAGTGATTCGACACTCTTAATTAAAAACAAAACAATGTTACTTCGAAGCCACGCCTTGGGAGGTACGCCCTGCTGAAGGACAAATATAGAAATAAATTTAAAAAATCATGTAGGAGGACACTAATAATTTTTACCATGGTTTGGTTACCTCCCCGTTCATGCCAGCAAGACAATTCATGCTATGCAGCCACATGACATATCTTAGGTACTATCTCTTTGTTTACGTGGAGAAACGCATTTACACGCTATCACCGACCCTGGGTGGGGACCGGTAGTGTGTGGGGCTCTTGGCGTATTATAGCGCCGAATACCCACTAAAATCACCCCTAGCGTACTCAGCGCCGCCTTTATTGAGGTGCCCCGGAATTTAAAATCTTCAGGGCACTTCGACGACTAGTTAGTCCTCTAAGGTATCGACAACACCTCCACAGAGGGTTTGTCGCCTACCACACGACAACCCCGCCAACCCCGCCAAACGATCCTGCTCCAGTCGCCTCGTATAATAGGAGGGAGTTCAAAAATCTCCCCAGCATTTAATGACTTAACATTAACGCGAAGCGGGCGAATAAATCGCTCGCGTTCGCTTTTAATTTAACGAAATCAGTTTCCATCCACATTTTCCGGTATATTCGAGTGCTGTGGCGGAACTGCCGACATTATTGTCAACAGCTAAGCTATTACGTGTTACAATAAATTAATAAATAATATTCTTACGTAGGACCAGCTGCATTGCAAATGAATTGGGCAGGATCGACTGGGGTGGTCGATATCTCGCAACAAACTCGTAAGCGACAAATGCTATCACCATTGATCAAACAAAAATACCAAGATACTCAGTAAGCGTATCAAAATCGTCCATATAAAAGAAGTACGCATGTCAAATTATGCACTTTGTAAAAAAAAGTCACGCCCACAGTGTTGATTTTGAAAAGTAATACGTCAATATAATCACAGGTGCTTTAGGACGTCAGCTCAGTGTGAAAACGTGTAACATGTATTTTTGTAAATCAATCACTATCGCGGAGTAGTTTGAAGTGATCGCTATGCTGTCTCGTTTCGTGGGGTTTGTGAGCAACTGCACCGGCAACCGGCCTCCTCGTCCCCCCCCCCCGCCCTCAGACGGAGGGGGTCGATTTTCGCTACAAATCGGCAAAAGCCGTATTCTTAATTTATTTATTATTAGAGCTCTCTAAAGACGTGTTATTTTATTACTATCAATCTAAGCTCTCGACTTACGGATTCGAACCCGGGCTCGTTTCCATGAGCGGTGTGTGAGTTTGACATTCTGTCAGTCATACGTATTAACTGTGTCACTATATGTAAGATTTCATCGCTCGACTGGTACGAGCGGTGTATATCGTATTGGTTCTAGCAGGAAAAATGCATTTACGCACCATCCAGCCGACCCAATGAGGCCTGAAGTGTGTGTCGGGCTCAGGTCGTGAAGCGATAGCTACTACCGACTAAAAACTGCTATCCGTCAGTTGGCCCTATTGGCATTTTACTGCGGGAGCGTGTCTTGGTGTTTCTTTGCTTGTGTTCTTGGACGGACTTTGCTACTGCTATCGCGATCGCGTCGTCGGCGTCGTGCAATACGTGCTTCGGCCGACGATAACGGGAGTCGGTTAGTAACGTCGGGTCGTATTCCGACGTTTGAACGACTAATTTATTTTTGTGATTAAGGGCACGATCAAAGAACTTTTGAGACAGCTCTTTAAAATGTCCCTACATCGAGGTCAGTTGGAAGTCACACGGGACGGTACCTCTCGCGACGGATACTCACACTATCGCCATAAAATGACATCTTCAGTGTCGCGGTTCGTGCGGTTCGTGAGTAGTAGTAGAATAGTAACAGGAGGCCCATTGGTGGGGGAGGAGGTGGGCAACGCACCGGCATAGTAATTATGTGGATGGTCATGGGCGACGGTCGTCGTAAAAAGGCTCCGATTGCTCGTTTCCCCTTATTCTATGAAAAACCTATTTACGGACTTGTGCTAAAACGGAAATATATTTAATAATTATTTTTATAAGTTTAAGGGTTTTTATATACAAAATAAGACCCAAGCATCTTTTAAAGCGTCAGTCAGCTGCTGTTGGTTGTAGACCCCTTGCTCATTCCCTGTAAATCATCGTTTCAATTGATCCCACAATTGCTCGATCGGCTTTAAATCCGGACTGTTGGCTGGCCATGGTAATACCTCAATATGAGACCCATCTAGAATAGTTTGGGTTGATCGAGCTGTGTGTGCATGGGCATTAACTTGCATCAGGATGGATCCAGGCCCCTGTGTAAATGGGATCACTTGAGGCCTGATGATGTCATCGATGTAACGTTATGCAGTTACGGTACCCGAATTTAAAATGGTGCGCTCGGTGTTACCGTGTAAACTAATCCCCACCCCAAACCATTACGTTAGGACCACCAACCTGGTCAACTTCTTGAATGCGGGACTCCGAAAACACGCCGATCATCATTAAGAAAATTTATTTTGCACTCGTCTGTAAAAAGCACTGATTAATCCCCCAGTTCACAGGAGAATCTTAATCGGTTTGCACGTTGAACCCTGCTCAGAGGAATTCGAACAACTCGTCGTCTTGACATTTGCTGGTCTTCTTGCAATCCATTACATTTTGATCACTGACACCCGTTTTCAGCCGCAGGTGGCTTTGTACCTTACGGGCCGTTACCGTACGACCACGTCGAGCATTCAGTTGGATGTACCGATCCTCATGAGTCGTTGTTATGCGAACTCTACCTGAACCAGGTCGCCTGGAAACACTGCCAGTGTCTTGGAAGCGATTCCATACATTCTGGACTGCTCTTTGAGAAAAACCCAACTGCAAATCCACGTGACGCTGAGTACGTCCTTCTTGAATCATAGTTATGGCTTTGGTTGCTGTAATTGTATCTATGTGCCTTCGTACACGTAGGGTAGCGTGATTAACGCGAGATGATCAATGAATCAATTTAAAAAAAAAGTAATAATTTTGTCCTAAAATAACCGAAACAAGTTAAGAAGACAATCAAAGAAAAACATAAGAATAACATCCAATTATTTTTTTCTTAAAATGATATCCAATATTTTCAAATTAGGAACACGAGCACATAAAATAAAAAGGCATAAAAGAGATCAAACACCAAAGAGTTCGTAATATGAATATAATGCTACTTGTCAGTTACTTTCAGTTTACTAAATTGCACTTAAATGTAAATATAATAGTGGCCCTTATTTCGTTTTGAGAAGTATATACTTGAGATTCTTATTACAGAAATACATATAATACTAGCTGACCCTACGAAACGTTGTTTTCCCACATAAATTATTTCTGGCTATTATCACTCAGGGGTATGAAAAGAGATAGTAACCGATTGTCAGACCTACTGAGTATGCATATAAAATTTGGTAAAAATCGGTTTAGCTGTTTCGGAGGAGTAAAGTAACTAACATTGTGACACCAGAATTTTGTATGTAAGATATAGTAGATAAACATCCATGACCTGTGCGTGATTCCAAATCACCATAGCTGGCGTAACTCGTTTACTTTACCACTCGATCTTATTTATTGATATATTCAATTCTAGAACTTTCTAAGTCAAAATTTCGTACGCTATACATTTTAGTTGCATGTGGTTTTCTCAGGCGAGCGCTAGGTTGAACCCGTGGCAGAGTATTGATGTTCAGAAACAGATTTCAATAAAATTTATTTAGCTTATTTTATTGGAGCAATCGAGTCACTCCGACTTTTATTTTCCTCCAAAGCCACGTAGGGGTCACTAGAAGGACGGGCGAGTTTAGGTCTGTCCCTCGACGGTTGCGCGCAGAAACAAAACGTCGCGTTCCCGAAAGTATCGGCCGGCAGCGTGCGCATTGAATCTCAAAACATCTTTTTTTAATATTCTCATTTCTCGTATGTCTCCGCTCAAAACATTCATTAAGATAACCTCAGTGTGTGTGAGGTACAATTTAGTGTTAAACAGCTGAGATCAGCCCAACGTGCCACGTGCGTTCAGCCCACCATACCACAGTCCGATATCCCAATCAGCTCTCCCTGCTTTTGTGACCGCCGCACCTCATTCACCTGGCGCCCACAAGGACTCACTAAACATCCACATTGAGAATGGTTGTGCAGATGTTTATACAAATGTTCCTTCATTGACCGTAAGAAACGGATAGGAGTTCGGTAGTTCCCATCACAACTTACATTAGTAGAATACAAGAGAGTAGTTGTCATGTTTGTTAGTGCCATTGCTGTATTGGACCCGAATCTGTCGCTTCTGCTCATGTTGCTTGTTTTCTAGTATATGAGTTACCGATGAGCCTTTGGAGGGCAGGCTAAAAGGCTCTGATTGCTATTTTAGCCTCTTATCAGAAAAAATCGGCAACTCCGTTCTTGCACTTGCATTGCATTGCACGGAAATCGATTGCAAAGTGATTTTGCGACTGTCATGAAATCGAATTATCGTTATCGATTGCTCGTATAATTACCAGAAGCCGGTGAACAAATTTTATGACCTACTTTATTCGTCGACTTATTTAATATTTTCTACAATGCATCTGTTATTGGAAATTAGCTCTCTAAATAGAATAGGTGACAAGAGCCCTGATTTTTAAGTCACTACAATGTTATTATAATTCGTGAATGAAAATGTACTGTAGGCCTGATAGTTGTCGTGGACCAATCACAGCATAGGACCCCGAGTGTACTAGAGGCCATGAAATGTACTGTAGGCCTGATAGTTGTCGTGGACCAATCACAGCATAGGACCCCGAGTGTACTAGAGGTCATGAAATGTACTGTAGGCCTGACAGTTGTCGTGGACCAATCACAGCATAGGACCCCGAGTGTACTAGAGGTCATGAAATGTACTGTAGGCCTGATAGTTGTGGTGGACCAACCACAGCATAGGACCCCGAGTGTACTAGAGGTCATGAAATGTACTGTAGGCCTGATAGTTGTCGTGGACCAATCACAGCATAGGACCCCGAGTGTACTAGAGATCATGAAATGTACTGTAGGCCTGATAGTTGTCGTTGACCAATCACAGCATAGGACCCCGAGTGTACTAGAGGTCATGAAATCATCACGTGACAATCAGTTATGTAGTCGCAGGCATTTACACAGAAATTTATGTAATTGTAAAAATTCCTTCAATATTTATTTATTTAATTTTTATTGCGAATGGGCCAATATTTGATGAATGAAGTCAAAACTATGCTCTAGCGTTGCGTTCGGTTTAATCAGACCACTGTGATTGGATTGAGAAGGACGGCGCAGATGCACAGCCTCCGCGGGTGGTGAAGTCGTTATCCACAAAAACTCTGCGATTTTATTTTCCCATCGCTCTTAGAACACGACAGTCACGCAATATGGTGAACATGTATGTTGAATATGTTTTAGGAAGAGGTAGTGCCATGCTGCACAGGAGGAGGTAGTGCCATGCATGGTACATGACACTACATGCTGCTATGCAACGAAATTGGGCTGGCACGACCGGAGAGCCACCTCTCGCTCGCTTGATACCGCCGTAAATTGCAAGTTTCGTGCGGTTTGTGGGTAATCGGTGGCCCATTGGGGGCTGAGGTGAAAAGAGGGCAACGCATCAGCATAATTATGCTGATGGCATAATTATGATACTATAAAACCTCTCCCTCACATAATACTGCCGTAAAGTGAGAGTTCGTGCGGTCTCTGAGCAGCCGGTGGCCCATTGGGGGTGATGATAGGAGGACAACACATCCGCGTAACAATCATGCGAATTTTCTTCAAAGGCTAGGCGGTAGTCATCAAAAGGCTCCAATTGCTCTTTTGCCCCATTGCGCTATAAAAAAGGGACACCGGCTCCACCAGGCTATTATTATCGCGAGCAGACTAAGAGCCGCAACGCTACGTTGGTAGTGACAGTGGTTGCTCCGAGCGCGTCGCCATGGCAACCGTCGAGGCCTGTGATCGACCCCAGCCAACCTTGCTGCAAGGTTACTACGGTTTTAATAATATATGAAACATACAAACGAAAGTATCAAGTATTTACACACAACACAAAATATTATTCATTAGTACGTGGCGTGTTTGTTTTAAATCTAAATAAATTTGGGATAAATAATAATTTCACGTAAGGTATAATTAAAATTGTTACTAAGGGGCAGTGACATGCTGCATTGCAACAGAATTGGGCGGTGCGAGGAAAGATCGAGATGGGCAAATCTATATCAAACGCGGAAGGATATAGCCCCATAAGCCACAGAAAAAAATCATACTTAACGCAACAATAGAGACATACTGTCTTCACACTTTTACGAAATTCGAGAGAAATAATTCCTAAAATTGGCAAATTATATCACTAATAAACCCTCCACAACTCTACGACTCTGTAATAATAGACTCAAACATGTAGTTCATTTGTTACAAAATATGTTCGGTCGCCCTCGTATTGTATTTATGTGTGTGTCGTAACTCAATTCAATTGATTAACATTTGACTCGAACCTCTCGTTGGTACGGAACCCTCGGTGTGCGAGTCCGACATTTGGTCAGACTTTATTTATTACAGCACTAGCAATCCGCCCCTGCTTCGCCCGTGTATCGCAGGTTTTAGATTGTTACCATAACATTATGCACTTAAACCTGCCTCGGGAACTGCTCAAGCCATGGGTGGAAACCGCATAAAAGTCCGTAAAGTCGATTTTATGAAAATCAATCACACGCAAACAGACAGCTTTTGGGGAATTCATTTTTTTTTAATATATAGAATAGGGTTGCAAACGAGCAAACGGAGCCAATTTGCCACTATCGATGCCCATGACCATCCACATAATGGCTATGCCGATGCGTTGACCTTCTTTGCCCCGCCCCTAATCTACTCACAAACCGCAGGAAAATAAACTAAAGGTAGGCCTGTCAAGTTATAGATTCCAGCTAGCCAAGTGCAAGGCATACAAGGGATTCCGTATCTATAAAGAACGGAGAAAAACACGTTCGCTGTATGGGAACCCCACTTAAATATGTATTTTATTATTTTCACTATTTTTGATAAAGCGGCAACATTAGTGGAAATTTCAACTGTCCGGCTATCAGGGTTCGTGAAATACAGTTTGGTGATAGACACTTGTAGGCTGTGGTTGTACACTTTGTGTACGGAACCCTAAATACATTTTTTTTTCGTCAGTAAAATCTGTTCTAAAACAACTTAAGTTGGAGCTTTTCACAGCTTCCAAAGAGGGTAGTTACCGTTTCAATTAACATCGAACTTTCTCATGAGTGCCAACTTTTATTAGTTTAATATCGAACTTTCTAAATTATAATCCACTGGGCCGTCGGGTGGAATAAATGCGAGGGCCTTTTGATCCTGAGGCACGTACAGACAAAACTTTGGCAGAATTCTATTAATAAATTAACAAAATCTCTTTACGATGTCGGTCTTAATGACCGAGTTACTTTTAGTAACTCGGTCATTCGTTCATCTATGGCGGTTGAGTGTCTTCTATGTTAAAGATATGATGCCCAGTGTCCACCACTCCTTATGTATAGCTGGGTATAAACTAGCACAACAGAGAGAAGGGTCCAAAAGGACCTTCAATAAAAAAATGCAATAGTTAACGGCCAGTAATAAATGTGTGAGATTTACCTTTAGACTGTACTTTTTATTGTGTATGCGGCTGCGGTGGCATCACCTGTTACTAAAACTAGCACAAACACTGGTCGTGCTTCCCGATGCGGCTGCAATGAAGCAGTAGCACTCGTACAAAGTATCTGTCGGCGCAGACACGCTCGAGCGGGCCGTTGCATATTGATCGAGTCCACTGTCACTCATTAATGCAATTTCACTCGACGTGTGTAATTGGAAAACTCACTGTCGTGAGTGTACTTCCGCTAATTGTGCTAGTAGTGCTAGAATATTCACAAAATTCAACTGATATGCCAGTCAACTTGGACCCGCAAGCTTAAAATAATTGGTATAAAAACAAATATTAGTATAAAATTGACATATGTATTATTTTGTAAACTATAAAAAAAATGTGGGAACACCAAAAATATGACCCTGACTTTAAAAATGTACAAGGCACATAAAAGTATTAAAACATAAAGAGTTACGCCGAGGTGAAAACATGTTACATGTTTCTACTCCTGTTTTTTAATGTCTTAATTATCGTTCATAATTTATAATACATTTATAGACTATAGGGTATATAGTAATTATTGTAATGTAATATCCGACCCTATGTATACCACCTCGAACCGGTCGAGGCGTTGAAACCTCACATATAGTAACACAGTTGTAACAGACGACTGACAGAATGACAAACTCACACACCGCTTACCAATAAGGACCCGGGTTCATATCCGTAAAACGGGAGCTCAGGTTATCTTGGAAAAAAATATAAAAGCAAATTTAGATAGCTCTAATAATAAATTAAATATTGATCACGGTTTTTGCTGATTCCGAGCGCGAACCATACCCCGCCCGTCCGAGGGAGGCCGGCTTCCTCAGATAAGCCAAACAATAAACGGGATCAATTATACATATCCACGTCACCGCTTCATAAACAGAAATGTGCGCGCGGCGTGGAATATATTATATTATATTCCATATATAATAATCACTATAGGGTTCGCCCTCAAACAACCAGGTAAATCACCCCCCTCTGCGGGAAAAAAGGGGAGGTGGTCTGTCTCCCTATCGTCACCCTAAAAGAGAAGACACAATAATGTTCGCTAGAACCAATGATCTGTAGGGGCTTGTGCAATAACGTTACCAACTGAAATCACCAAATGAAATATAATTTATATCTAGTTATTATATACCAATCTTTAGAAACTGTAAGTCCCTATCTATTGCTTAAATTTGCATAAATACTGTAATTGATATAAAGATGTTTTTTTGTTTGATATAAAATATAACACGACATAAAACACATGAAAACAAAAAGTAGGTAGATACCGCGAAAATAAAAATCGTCAGTCGTCAGTTTTTCACAACGCGCCAAAAGCTACTTTTTTTTTTATTTGGTGGTAATAATTGGCACTGAGCACGGGCTCTTTCGCGGCTTCGAACTAATTACCTTTGACGTCGCATCGTGTCTGCTCGCAGCGCCCTCTCAGCCATTATACAATTTAAAAAATGCATTACCAACAAATTTTGCTCTCCAAATTCCAATATTTTTATTCACTTTTGGAAACAGTACAACTTTACAAAAGTGTGACAGATATGAAAAATTTAAAAACTCTTAACAATAGCAAAGTGTAAATAAATAGCAATTTACTCCTATAACACCTGTACCATAATAATTGAATTCTTATGATGTGGGCATCTGCAACTGTATATTAAAACCACCCAAAATAAACAAAATAGGAGCCAAAGAAATAAAACGGTTACTTAGGTAAATTGCCTCCATTCGAGGTGGGTTAATACACGCCAATCACATCCACATTAATATAATGACAGCCAACATAAACAAAATCGTTATAATCAATTCAGTCTTCTCACTTCAAGAACATTTGTTTGAACACGCAATGCTAGAGCACTTTGTATCTTATTCGACTGTGTTAGGGTGTACTGTTATATGGATGACGGATATGTCGCCAATATAAGCTTGTTCGGATTATAACAAACTTCGAATGATAAGTGGTAAAGTTACGTTGGGGATAGTTTGCAAATACTACCATTTAGACAGCACAAGACGTGTCCGACACGACTCGAGCTATTAAAATACCTCGTGTTGAGTAAATCTTAATAAGAGGTTGTGCATACGAATTGCGCTGGTCGGGGAGGTACCTCTCGCTCACATGATGCCGTCTTAATGAGATAATGCCGCCTTAATAAAAAGTTATGACCATCCTGTCGTACTACATGCGGTTTCTCAGTAGCCGGTGACCCTTTAGGGGGACGGGGTTAATTAGCGAAACGCAGCTTCATATGTGGATGTTAATGGTCGTCTATAGTCATGAAATGGCTCTGATTGCACGTTTATTCACACTTTTATAGCGAAGGGGTAAGTAATAAATATAGTTAACTTATATTAGCAGTTATATTTGTGTATTATAATTCTTTTAGCACGGTTGGAAGAAAAATAATTTCTCAAAGAGTAGAAATTTTTCTTATATACTTCAAAGAGCAAATATTTGCTTAACTTTATTTTTAAAATGTTTAATGTCTAAATGTCACTGTTTCGTGCACTCGCTGCATGTAACTTTAACGTGTTTTCATGTTACGACTGACTTCTTACGTACACAAATATATACTCACATTGTAGAGCATAAGGTCTATTGAAGTGTTTCATTAAGTGCGGGGCACATGATGTACCGTGGGCATTAGTTGGTGTGCCTCAGAAGAATAAAATCATCTCATAAACTATAACGGATAACACATAAAAAAAAATATTAGAAGATTTAGAGCATTTTTGGCTATGAGTGAAAAGCGAATATTCTCTGCTTGCATAGCACGTTACTGCAATACATCTTGCTATTTGCCTACGAATTATGATTTTCGGGGATCGCTCGCTCTTATGAGCGAGAGATGACACCCCCCCCCCCCCCCCCCGACAATATTTAGATTTTCTTGTGAAATGAGTCCTGTTATATATATATCTTAAAGTTCGTGGCCTAACATACATGTAGCTATGACATCTTTTTAAATCTACCGTCATTTGTTAGTATGTGTCATATTGATTTATTGTGCGATTCTTCAGATACTGCCCAATACAAATTTTCTGTGATTATTTGTTTAAAGCAATCTGAAGCAATTTTCAATTTAGACACAAAAGAAAATTGAATACCGTGCAGTCATTAAGTACCTCAATAAAAAGGCCTATCACCAAAAGACATCCATCAAGATATGGTGAGCACTTTGGGGGAGTCTGCTCCATCGTATGCCAGTGTCAAGAAGTGGGTAGCTGAGTTTAAGCGTAGTCGTGAGAGCATTAAAGATGAACCTATGATTGGAAGGCCTACATCCTCTACCACGAAAGAAAACATCGATAAAATTTGGTTTGACCATTGCTAAGATAGTTGAGATAACAAACATTAGTTATGGCCGGGTGCAACACATAATCACGGAAGAGTTGGGGTTCCATAAGGTTTCTGCTCGCTGGGTCCCGAGGTTCCTTTCAGCTGAACAAAAACGAGTTCGATACACAATTTCGCGAGACTGTTTGGAACTTTTTGAGACTGATCCCGAGAACTTTTTGTCTAGATTTGTTACCATGGACGAAAGCTGGGTTCATCACCATACGCCTGAGTCAAAGCAACAATCCAAACAGTGGAAAAGATCAGACTCTCCTACACCGAAAAAGACTAAGGTCGTTTCGTCGACTAACAAAGTCATGGGTTCTGTTTTTTGGGATGCGAAGGGCATTATTTTTGTAGATTATTTACCGAAATATAGTTATTATTGTAACCTTTTACGAAGACTCCGGGAAGAAATAAAAGAAAAAAGGCCGGGAATGTTGCGTAAGAAAGTTTTGTTTCATCAAGACAATGCACGTGTTCACACTTCGGTTGAAACAATGTCTGTAATCCATGATTGTGGCTACGAATTGCTGCCCCACCCACCTTATTCGCCGGATTTAGCCCCCTCGGATTATCATTTATTTCCAAATTTAGAAAAAACATTTGGGTGGCTCGAAATTTTCGACCAAAGATGAGGTGAAGGTGAGTCGCAGTAAACGATTATTTCGCCGACCTTCCGGAATCTTTTTTTCGAGGGAATAAAAAAGTTGCAGATCAGGTGGAAGATGTGTGTTGAACTAGTTGGAGACTATGTCGAAAAATAAAAAAAAATTTAGATCCACTTTTCTTTCATTTTCTTGGTCGGGCTTAGAACTTTTAGATCCACCCTCGTATATATATTATTTTTTAAATTATTATTATAACTT
>JAFELO010000116.1:120096-142922 GCA_017140195.1 Eumaeus atala
TATATATATATATATATATATGTGTGTATATATATGTATACAGTGCTGTATATAGGGCTCAGTGGTCCCGCACCACTGAACCCGCATCAACAAAAAAATAGGCGTAACCCACCTACAATACCTGTCTCTTTCTCTCGCCTCGTGATGCTACTTTAGTCGTTTATCACGCAATCACGACTATTTATGACTTTTTTTGATCCACTTGCTATAAAGCAATCTGTACGTTTTGAAGATAAGGACTACGTGTGGTCATGGATGCGAGACGATAAAATATTTCCTTTGTTTTTTTAATGTTAAAACGTTAAACAAAAGTGAAAGACAATTCTCTAAAGTATCGGCAGTGGGTTTGGTTTACTGCATATCAATTACAAATTATTATTGAGTAGCTTTTTTTCTAAGCAATACGCAGTAGACCCGCTTTGTTTTTTCTTCGAGACGAGAAGTAACTCCAGGCCGGCCAAGGAACGACACCGTAGAATGTCCGTGGTGAGTGCTGGCGACTGTGTCGTTAGAGGAGGTTAAAATTGTGTAAACAGAAGAGATAATTCGAGATATTATGGCGACCATCGACCCGTATAGACGTTTGCGTAATGAAATCAATTCATTGAGATGCGCTGACCCGCTTGCTTCCTTAGTCGCTTCCCACCAATGGGCTACCGGCGACTTACAAGCGGCACGAAAAGCGAAAGACTCGCTGTCACTTTATTGCGCTTCATAATGAAACTGTTTTAGCTGCATCTATCGTCATATCGGATAAGGTTATGACAGAGGTTATACGTGCTAAAATTAATTAAAATCAGTTACTAGCTGTGTGCCGCGGTTTGTCTCACGTAATATATCTCCCACGAGAACACTGAATTGGGAACTGGGAGTAACAGGCAAGTTGCCGCGTTTCTTGTCGTTTGTAAGTAACCAGTGGCCCATTGGAGGGGAGGGCTGAAGATTGCAGCAGGGTAACGCATTAAATTTTTCGAATAAAAGGTAATTATTATGCAAATGTAGACAGATAGCAAGTTCCGTGCTTATTTGAATATTTCTTGTGTAAAACTTTCGTATTTATCATATTGTTAGGGCATGACATCGAATCTGACATTGAAAACAAAATGTCTGTAAGCAGACGTCATTTCTACAGTCAGTGTACGTGACGGCCTGCGTCACAAAGGGTCTTACGCAACACGAGATTGAACGTGGATCGTTTCATGGCGACTTGTCGAGTTGTTGTGTCTCTCGGGTCTTAATCCGACCTATTTTTGCACATCCGCTGCAGCTCAAAAGTCTACGCACCTACACTTATACTTATTTGACGACCGGCTGGCTCAGTTCGTAACGTTCGTCCAAGTGTTTCGCCAGAGGTCGCGGGTTCCTATCTCTTCTAGGTCATGGGTGTTTATATATGTATTTCTATAATAAAGATGTTGAATATATTTCAGTTGCCTAGTACTTGTAACGCAAGTCCTTACGGTGCTTATCACAGGGCTATGCTAACGTGGTGTGATAAGTCCACAGATATTATTATTATATGTTATTAAGTATACCGATAGTTATCTGTAGTTAGTAACGAAGTGAATCACTGTTTTCTTTATCTACTCGTTATCTACGCGGATTAGATATTATGCAAAAAAAAATTTAAAAGAAGAAAAATCTCAAAATTATTGAAGTTAAGCAAGTATTCATTGACAAAAACTATTCGTACATGAATAAATCTTTGTATAAACAAAAAGTTATTTGACAGCGGTGGGATTCGAACCCACGCCCTTTCGGACTGGTGCCTAAAACCAGCGCCTTAGACCGCTCGGCCACGCTGCCTATGATCTAATCGTTCGAAATGTTGAATATTCTAATACCAAACTATTGATATCTTTTTTTTAATCTGCTACGTAATAAAATGATTCGTTAGTGATATTCTACTGTATTACGTAATACACGTGGCTGTGGCTGGACGTATTAAACGTCACGCTGTACTGTGTAGTGTATACATTATGTTTATATTAATAGTAACAATATTACAATTAACTGAGGCAGACCTGTAAGTGACATATTGCATTGCAGCTACATTGGGCCGGCATGATCAGGCAAATGTGTCACGCTCACATGATACCTGTCGATGCTCAGGAGGCTGCGACGGCTCGTTCCCTCTTGTGCGAATAGAAAATAATAATAATACTAAATAACAATATATAGAATAGACATAATTTATTCATAAGTTTAGTACGCCTGTCTGTACGTTTATTAATGAATCTTAAGGGTAGGTGACTACTTCTCGTTGACCTCATGAAATTTGGCAAGAAGTGAGATGTATGTAATAGTGCAGATAAAAGATAAATCCGAAACTAGTAATTTATAGGAAAAAACATTAGTTGAACACTGATGTTTGAAGATCATTTCATTTGAAACGAGCGCAGACGGCAAATTTAAGGTTGTTCATTTATGTTAGTTATTATACCTACATCATTTTGTTACGAAACCGTCAATGCGCGATTCTGACTTACATTTGACCGGTTTTTTTTAATATAGTGAAGCTTCCAGAAATTGCTCGGACAATTTATACATTAATGACGTCACATATTGAATATGACATCATCTTCTGTCAGTTACGCAACTATGCAAGGTGATATATTTATGCACCAGGTAATAGATATGAAATTATCTTTACAAGTTAATTCGGAGTTGGTCCTGCGCCGTTTAGACTAGGGTTTTCGCCACTTTAATGTAAAATATTGTATATTATTTCAGGTACCGTGTAAAATATAGATTATTTTATTATAAATGATTGGGTGCCCGCGACTTCTTTCACGCATTTCATCGATTTATTGAAAAAATAGAAAATTCCATACTCTGAATACGCACTTGTTGCCCAGGCCTATTTGCTATACAACAACAAAAATTTCATTCCGTCTATTGGTTATAATATTTAACAAGCACAAACAGGCAATATTCTTTCATCAATTTTTTTTCTCCACTACTGGTTCCTGTGATTAGGAACCAGTAGTGGAGAAATATAGTTATTACTATTACTTTTGAAAAATATTTACTGCATAACCCACTTTTTTTATGTTTCATTGTCTGAATAGAAGTTTTTTTTTCTGTCTTTTATTCCTCCACGTAAAAACATCTGGGAAAAACGGAATAAAATGTAGCACATGCCATATAATCTGGAACAGTTACAACATCACTATAAATTACAATCATGCAAACAAAACATTTGGGAAACCGCGGGGCACAGCCGGTGAAGACAATTTTGACAACGAGACAAATTTACCAATTTTTAGGGTTCTGTAGGAAGGAACACTTGTAATCTCGCCATGTTCGTTTGTCCGCCCCACCCGCACTATGACAGCCCCCAGTAGAACCTGTAAATCCATTGTATCATAATGCACTTAACAGGACAACTACTTATCCTAATATTTGGATATTTAATTAATAGGCGACCAATTGTATTTTACTCCAAAACAACTTTTTTATGTGACTAATTTTCAAGTCTCAAAAAAATTAAGACGGTTAAAAGAAACACAAAGCTGTCTGATCAGCTGAGGATTTGCGTGGGAAGTCAAATTAAGTAACTATGTTAGGGTTTTAGCTAGAGCATGGTATTGAACTCTCAGTCAGCAAATCCCACTAGCGCTTGGCTTTTGTAAAATCTACGAACTGCGAGTGGTCCGACTCGCACTTGGGTGGTTTTTTAGTATTTTTTGTCATTGCAGCAACGCATCATCATCATCACCATTGTCGTCAACCGCACGTCGTCCACTATTGGATTGTTTACTTACAACTGTTCATAAGGTACAGCCAGAAAAATAGACAGCTAGACAGCAGCGCGCGCTTCTACCCTTTGGACACGGGACCCTAAAAAGGGAACACAAACACATTGACAAATTTATTTCGATACAAGTAATAAGAAGAGCGAAACACACGAAGCCAAGATGTTCTATTTGTTCGTGTCAGGCCCATGCGAATGTGAAGACAAATCGTCGTGACGTATACGCTGGCGGTACGCAATTTATTCGCGTGTGAAACATATCGGCCACGTGACGGAGGCGGACGTTCGGCACGCCCTTAGCTTATTCACGGGATGGACGTCACGTTAACTTTTCATTATACTTATTGCGATGTTATGTCGTCCTTAGTATTTCTAGATAATTCTGAATGTGTGTATAGCTGATCCCGGTTTCACTCGCGTTATATCTATCCGTAGCCATAGGTGAAGATAAAAATGTATGTTAATTTCTTTACGTTCAGTTACGAATATCACCTCAAAGAAAATCTAAATTTTATATATGTGTCTTTACTATTGTATAGTATTTAACATCGATTTGAATATTTTGTATAATGTTTTTTTAAACTTTACCTACCTCTTTGACTCCAACAGTATAGAACTTTCATATAATAGTTTTTTTATGAGATAGGGGGTAAACGAGCAGATGGATGGGTAGTGGCTAATGCTGCCCATAGACATTTGTAATATTAGGCGTCTGACATACGCGTTGCCAGCTCTTAAGGAATAGGTTTACATCTCTTTGACCCCTCCGGAGTGGAATGTCCAAGAATCTTTTCCTAGTGCTCCCCGACATACTCCAGGGCACTCCAAGGATTCTGTAACTATCTGATAACTATGTCACAAGGGATGTGAGATGTGCCCAAACCTCCGCAACACTAGGCGTAGCTCACACAAAAATACATAATTTTTCTATTTACACTCAGCTAATTAATTAGTTCTTATTTATTATCTTCAGTTAATGTTACTTAAAGTACAACTCGACACAAAAGTGAATTTTGTAAAGTATTATTACATTACAGAATGTAGTGTTTGCATTCATCAAAGTTTCGCTGTTCTAAAATGTTCAAAATAAATGAAACTGAGCGTAATTAAAACAGTAGTCATTTCTCATGTCAGATGTAACAAACATTTGGAGATATCTATTTGTGTTTCCCGCGGCTTTCTCCGTGTTATTTCTTGAACTGAGACAACAATCTGGTGTTGGAGATAATATCTAGATATAAATGTTTACAGTTTACAGTCTTTGTAATTTTGTTAATTTAGATCGATATTTCTTAAGGTAAGCCGAAGAACTGGGACTAGAAATTTGGACATAAAAAGCTTAATATCATTACATTTCAAACCCACAACACTAGTAAAAAATTGTACTTGTCGTAAATTAGCCATATAATTTATATGTCGAATAAGTATTAATAACCAATGCATTCATTCGTGTTATTCTAATTTCTTATCTGTGGGTGTACGCAAGCCTCCTGAAAAATAATTCTCACAATTTCTCACAAGCACACTAAAAACTATAATTAGCTATAAAATTCAAAAAGAAAACATTCAGTGAATAATAATTATCGTGAAAGTATAACATGTCACTTTCAAGCCCGACGTTTTACGGTCCTCTCATACCTGACTTGCCCCCTTCACATTGTATCCACATACAAGTATCTGTTTGTTTGCCACTAGTTGCTTTGGGTTTTTGGACAATGGTTACCTGTTGGGAAAGTTTTGCTACTAATATTTAAGAACAAAATACAGTAACACCAAAAGTTTACGATCCTCGATGTAATGTTAAAAAGTTACCCAACAAACCTTTTCTTTAACTTTTTAATTTCTCGAAGTACGGTCTTCCTTTGGAATTAGCCAGTTTATGGGTATGAAACAGGCCGAACTTCAGAAGTTAATGATACTCAGTAAGACAGTGATATTTTCGCTGACTTAAAAGTTGATAAATTTGTGTCAGATTCACAAGGAATTAATATTGTTATTGAGTAGTATATTCACCGCCTGTGTATAAGTGGCGTCACTCGAGGACTACAAATATCGGCGCGAATATATATTATTTATGTTTATTCTTTTTTTCTACTTTGTAATTGTGATTAAATTTAATTGTTTTCATTCTTGCTGCTTATGTCTTGTGAGGTCACATTCCTCTGATAAACATGTCCGTTGTCTCGCTGTTTCATGTTTTGTGCCGTAGATATTAAAGTCATATCTTTTACTTATGTTTACATCCTCAATAAATGTTTCTTTCTTTCAAATATGGCGCAGGGGACAAACGATCATGTCACCTGGCGGTAAGTCATTACTAAGACCAACAGAGACCCGCTGCAACAGAGGTACGTTGCCAGCCGTTGAATGCGAGACAGTACAAGCAGTAGACTGCTCGCTCGCCCGCTCATGCCGGCCCAATTTTTCTGCAACGCTACATAGCAATATATCTTATTACATTCTAGAGATTACTTTAAAAATGAATCACTTGATGATATTCTAAACTTATCTAATCATTTTTTTTTTCATAATATAGGGGGACAAACGAGAATGTTATCCTTTTGACAATTGATCTAGCGACGCCCATGGACATCCGAATTATTTATTCATGCAGGCGCGTTCTCTTCCTCCTTCCTCCTCTCTTCAATGGGCCACCGGCTATTCACAAACCACAAGAGACGTGACGGTAATAATGGCATTTTACGGCGTTGTGATGATAGCGAGAGTTACCTCCCCGGTCGTATTGGCCCACTTCGGCTGCAATGCAGCATGACACTACCTTCTTATTGGTAAAGAAGTGATGATGATAATGTATGTAATTAAAATAATCCCATATCTATTAACACATGGCGAACTACAAGTGAATAAAGCACTAATTTTCACATCAACGAAAGTCTAATTTTCCGCAGTTTCGACGCTGCAATATCTATTCATGAGCTTTGGTGACGCGAAACACGACAATGTAGGGTTTGCGTTCACCACGTTCTTTATGCTGTAGTAGTTAAAGTCTATTTTACAATGATCTGTTATATCAGCGAGCGAGTGACCGACTGCGATTTTTTTTGTTTGATGTTTCATGTTGGTGTATTTCATTTCGTACAATGTCATAAGAGTTTCATCCGGCTGTGACTGCGGGATTGGTTGACTGTTTTTTTCATTTTTGATTGTAAAAGGGGGCAAGCGAGCATTCATATACTTATGACGACTAAGGACGCCCAAAACATCCGCCTAATTAATATGCAGGTGTGACGCATGCGTAAGTAATAATTAATACTAACGTACTCTCTGTCCGGTGCCTCCTGCCAGGGTGAAACCGACGGCGTAACTAGTAAACAAATATAGTCTACGTAATAAATGAGAATGAAAATTTTAGTATTTTTAGTGCGAATAAAAATTAAAATAATTTTATACTAAGTCTGGTCATAAATTAAACATTTAAAAATAAAAAAATATTACATTTGAATTTGAAATCGGTCATTTTGAAACGATTGTGTTTTCTCATTTTTACACCGATAATTAAATAAAATTTGGCGATGTTAAAATTGAGTGGGGTAATAAAGGGAACAGAGTCGCTGTGATTGCATTTCACAAAGTGGGTATGGATCCAAATGCAATTTAAAACTCTCCATACACCTTTTATTAGTCAAGTGTTTGTGAACAGGGCTATTAATAGGTACTACGAGACGTCCCCTGTTTGTGACAGGGAAAGATCTGGCCGTCCAGGTAGTGGTTCGTTCGAAAAAGGTGGTCAAAGCAGTAAGGGAAAGAGTTCGAAGAGATCCTGCCCGAAAACAAAAGATTTTATCTCGGGAAATGAAGATAACAAACACCTAGAACCTTTACCTCTTTACCTGACCATCCGTTTACATTCCATATCATCGCCAGGTAAACCCTTACCTGATGATGACTGGCAAA
Organism: Eumaeus atala; assembly: GCA_017140195.1. Classification (NCBI taxonomy): domain Eukaryota; kingdom Metazoa; phylum Arthropoda; class Insecta; order Lepidoptera; family Lycaenidae; genus Eumaeus; species Eumaeus atala. The sequence goes on from JAFELO010000116.1 coordinate 127,769, forward strand.
TGTCAATTGAAATTAATTAATTGTGGGAATAGTATATGAAGTTTATTTATTTATTCAAGTGTCAACATGAATTTCCATCAAGAAGTGACAATACATTTAAACAACCATAACTTCAAACTTTATTTTTCGGCTACTGATTAACGATGAGTAGATACGTTGTTAGGCATTTCTGGATATTCTAACTCTGGAATGAAATAGCATGTTGTATATAGGTTAGTCTGATTGTCTCTCACTTTTGAACTTAGAGTTTACCGTCAAGCTCTTGTTTACAGATGACTGTGTTCAACAATACTTACTCTCCTGAGGATAGTGACCGGAGATACGCAGGTGAAACCGCGGGGCACTGCTACCGCGTCTGCTTACATACGTCAGCAGGTAAATCTACCACCTGCTTAACCCTAGCCCTGTCCTAAAAACTCTCACCTAGGAATATATGCAGTATCTGTAGATATAAAAAAAAGTCATTTATAGACTTGGAATAATTTTATTTTTACACAGAAACAGACTACCACCTTGTGATATTCTTTTCCACACAAAACGGATCTTTTCGGAGAGAACAAAAACGGTTTTTTTTTTTTCGAATTGCGGATGACAAAAATTTCTTCTTTGTAATATTCAAGCCCAGGGTAACGTAAGAGTTCGTTTGTTTGTACTGAAAAACTTAATCACATTTTAGTTAAACGACATTATATAGAACTGTACTCTCGCTAATTTTCTATGCCTTCAATTATGTTGCGACAACTGTCATTTAGCAATAATATGTCTTTGTACTGATATTTTTACATGTAATGCTTATTTAAATATATTTTATAATAAATATTTATGTATACATACATATATTTTTAATACATATATTTATTTTTATTTGCGTTTTATATGTTCCCTACTCGAATCTGTTTTTTGTTTTTTTCTTTTACCAGAGGTTGTCTGCTAGAGATATAGTGTCGAATGGAGTCTGGGATCACATGGAGTCGAAAGTCGAAATCGCAGGTGGTAACTGCTGGTAACTGCTGGTAACTGCTGGTAACTGCTGGTAAACTCCTCGAGAAGAAGGGCGTCTTCTTCGTGAATTTCTATTTTAATAAGAAGCCCTAAGGGAGGGATGTCTCCGTGATCAACAGGCTTAAAACCGGAAGTGATCACCGATTATTTAGAGGCTCTCTGAATTTAGGCTTCCGACGCGAGCGTATCTGATTAGTACAATCGACACTCCGACCTAACTTCCGACTAACCATGGTAGGCTCCCCAGGCCGGTCAACGTCGATGGTGCTATTCTCGAGGTCTTAGACGAATACGTCTACCTCAGGCAACCATTGCAAATAGGTAGATATAACTTCCGGACGGAGGCCGATGGAAGGATTCAGTTAGGTTGAGCAGCATTCCGGAAGCTTCGTTACATTCTCACGTCGCCTATACCGCAGAGCTTCAAGATTAAAGTCTTCAACCAATGCGCTCTCCCCGCGATGGCCTACGGGGCTGAAACATGGCCTCCTAATTTAGTACTGGTCCGCAAGTTTGCGGTGGCTCCACGGGCTCTTAAACGTGATATGTTGGGTGTTTCTCCGTCCGACAGAATCCGTAACGGAGTCATAAGGCAGAGAACTAAAATATCCGGTATCACGCGACGAATGGACTCGCTGAAGTGGCAATGGGCTGGTCACACACTCAGGAGAACAGACGGCAGATGGGCCAGTAAGGTTCTGAAGTGGAGACCGCGTTTAGAAAAACGAAGTGTTGGTCAACCGTCCACCAGGTGGGAAGACAGTCTCCGTGCGGTAGCCGGTTAGGGATGGATGCGAGTAGCAGGAGATCGGTCGTCTGGGCGTTTATTGAGAGAGACCTACGTCCAGCAGTGGACCGGTAAGGGCTGATAATGATGATGATGATGAATATTTTTATCATCCGGGGGGGGGGGGGGGGGGGGATACAAACAAATGAACGTAGAAACTATATCTTTGTGTTTAATATTAGTGCTTATAAAATATCTAGTGTCTACGTCACAATAAAATACTACACTCCTAGTGAGGTTCTAGTCTATATTTTGTTCTTTACGTAGAAATATCGAGCTACAGGTAGAAACTTTTTATAGCAACATTACACGCTAGGCACTGATATTTCGGCTTTCAAACTGAAGCACGAATACCAAAAAAACAATTTTGGTTTGGTGTTCGTTTTGTATCCACATCCATCGCCTAGTGAACCTTTTTAACGACCCCCCCCCCCTTCTGCCCCCTGTCCGTGCCACCCGACATCACCAAAGGATAAAGCCCCTTCAGGCGTTTGCTACTCGTGGCCACACTGTATCTATTGTAAAGTATCTCTGGATTTATTCTCGAAATGTTCATATGTTCGTAATAAACAGATAATATTCAGAGATTTCTGTCTAAAACTACGAAACATTGGGAGTCGGTAACTTTTTACTAATCGTGGGATTAGTAAAAATGTTGGTGACAACATTAGACTAGTTCAATTTAACATTAAGTTAATTAGTCAAACATTAGACACCGAGAATCCCAAACTTCATGTTAATAATAATATAATTTTTTTTGTCCACTTATTTACACATTTAGTATCAGTGTCAAATTGACTTAACAGCCGAATTGAGCCGGCACTACCGGGGAGGTGCCGGGGAGGTTCAAATGATTCCGTTTTTAAAGTGATGCCTATTCGTTTATATTATGCTACCCCGCGTCCAGTTTTTATATAGACGCGGGGAAACGCATTTATGCGCCTTCACTGGCCATGGGTCCAGTGTCGTGTCTAGCTCGCGGCAAATTATAGTTCCGAATACGCCTTCGGTGTGGTACCCCGGAACAACAAATCATCATGGCACCACAATGGCTGGTCAACCCCCGAAGGGACCTCCACAGATCAGGTTGTCCCGCACCACAGGACAACCCCACCGACTTTGGGATAGTGCAAATTGGGGTGAGGTTCCTATCATCGCTCCTTGCCCCGAGCGCAAAGGTGCCGCCAAGTGTTTCTCTTTTGCCCCCTCTTCTAATAGAGGAGTACAAAGAGCACCCGCCTCCTCGGTTCAATTGGCTTCGCCCAAGGTGTCTGGGTTCACCCCTGGCTACCCTGCGTTTCATGTCTTGTCAGGCCGGTGGACCTGGCTACGTTTCAAGTATTGTCAGGGCGGTGGATCTCAACACCGCCATGACAAGACTTGAAACGTAATGGGCTCATACACATTGTCCTTTTTTTTGTTGACGCGGGTAAACACATTTACGCGCCTTCACCGGCCCTGGGTGGGGTCCAGTCGTGTGTGGGACGTGGGACTCGCGCCACATGATAATGCCGAATACCCACAAAAACCACCACGAGTGCCATCAGTGCCGACCTTGGTGAGGTGACCCAGAACAACAATCATCAGAGCATCTCGACGGCTAGTCAGCCCCCTAAGGGACCAACTCCATCTCCACAGATGGGGTTGCCCAGCACTACAGGAAAACCACACCGACCTTGGGACAGTGCAATGGGATGAGGTTCCTATCTACGCCCCTTGCCCTGTGTGCAAAAACGCCACCTCCTGTAGCTCTTAAGTCCCCTCTTCTTGTAAGAGGAGTACCTAGTTTGATTCCTACTCAAGATCTTTAAGCCCCCTCTTCTTATAAGAGGGGTGCAAAGATCTCTCTCGGTTCAATTGGCTTCGTCTGGGTTCACACCAGGCTACTAAGCTCCACCGCCACGACAAGGCTTGAACCATGGTGGGGATACACATTGATCTAACTCAATCGCATTCAGTCAGGCGTGAGATCTAAAGGACAACCCACCGCATCGTCAATGCATCAAGAACAACTTTTGTACATTTTTCCGCAAAAAAGTAAATTTTAACAAACTCAATTTAGAGCTCATATTATTGTAGATTCATAACAAAGCGTTATATGTTCGTTCAGATGGAAATCTACAGAACATTCATTATAGTCACGAGTCAGGAAATCGGGGATGTTTCATATTCCCCGGGCCTCGTCGAAGTCCCTCAGACGTCGTCGTCGCTAATATTAAAAAAGCGTTGAATGGAATGACATAAAAGATGTTTGTCGCTCGATCCATCACTCGACTCCCATTCATGTCACGTCGGCGTAATTGCTTGTGAAATTTTCAACGACAAAACGAAACATCTTGTGATAATAATTAATATATTCAGATATTATAAAGGGGTAAATTATACTAGATTTGTCTGTAATCTTCGGACAAACGAAAGAGACTTTATGAAGAGGTAGTGCCATGCTGCATAGGAGGAGGTAGTGCCGTGCATGGTGCATGACACTACATCCTCCTATGCAACGGAATTGGGCCGGCACGACAGGGGCGGTACCTCTCGCTCACATAATGCCGCTGTAAAGTGACACCTTCAGTGTCGCGTTTGCCGGTGGTTCATAGAGGGGGGGGGGGGGGAAGAAGGAGGGCAACGCATCGGCTTAGTAATTATGGGGTGGATATTCATGGGGTCAGTAGTCGTAAGGAAGGCTCCCATTGCTCGTTGCCCTCCCTATTCCATAAAAAAATGAGTTAAGTAGTTTTACTGTTACTAGTTATTACTTACTACACTTATTTTAACTTGAAAGAAATAAAAAATAAAATATACTCTATTGTGCACACAAACATATAGACACATACAGAAAAACAATCTTAATTTATACAGACACATAATGTGCACAAAGGCAGTCTTATTGCTAGGGTAGCAATTTCTAGCAGAGAAGCTCTGGTAAAAGGAAAAAACAAAAAACTGACTTGAGCAGAGAACATATAAAACACAAATAGTCCTGAACTACATGAAAGAAACAAAAAAAAATCCAATAATATTTAAAAAATATGTATACATAAATATATATTATTAAATATATTTAAATAAACATTACATATAGACATATTAGTACGAAGACATATCATTGCTAAATGACAGTTGTCGCAACATAATGGAAGGCAAAGAAAATTTACGAGTGCACAGTTCTATATAATGACGTTTAACTAAACTTAAATATAATTAACTTTTTCGTCTGGGCAAAGCATTCGGTAACTTTATAACCATGAATGACGACATTATATAGAATTTAGCATTATGGACAGGCATGTGTAGCAGTAGGTTTCGAGTAGAACGAAAGGGATACGGAATACTACCTACTGCTGCACATGCCTGTCCATAATGTTAAATTCTATATAATGTCGTCATTCATGGTTATAAAATAAAGTTAGTTAGTAGTTAGTCATGGTTAAAAAATAAAGTACCTTCACGCCTATTATCCCCGAAGAGGTAGGCAGAGTTGTGCTAGTACATCACAACTCGTAAGTCCAGTAGATATACTGGAACACCCACGATTAGCCAAAGATCCCGGACAGAGCAATGTATACTCGAATACTCTAAAAACATTTAATAATAGCTAAAATATGCTTTTTATATCAACAGTAGTGGGTTCATTGAAGAGAATGCTCAAAAGGGTATCGATTTAACAACGGAATTAAACTGACATGGTGGTATTGATTTAATGAATCCAGGTTCACTACATGAGACACCGAAGATGCCAAGATTTTCATTATGCCCAACATCTAAAGAAACCACTAAACTTTGGAGAGGTCACTGTTAAATACTGACTTGTGAATGAAGCGGCGTTGAGCATCTCTCCACATCGTATTACAGCGATTTCTTATTTTTATGCCTCTGTGAGCCACGGAGCAGGTAAATGTTTCAATTTTACTGGTCGAATAGGAGCGTGTTTGTCATAAAGCTGCTGCAATTGAGAATTAAACATTTCTACTTTGCTATCAATATTTTCGATATTCAGGACCAATATATATTTTGAGCATCTTTTATAAAGTTATCTAAATTGTTGCATTGAACGTAATAGCAAAATTACGTTTCAGTAACATTTAACGTTTGTGTTTTGGTGGATTTGAAAGATACGATAGAAAGATATGGTCATGGTATGAAAAGATTTCAGCTTTTTATAATTGATTCTATTTTTTTATCTGTTGTCACCTTTGAGCAATAATAAATCTATTACTATAACAATAACATATTGTTTTCGTATATTTACGCGAATGTTATCCATTGTTGTGTCTCTTTAACGGTTTTTATCGCGTTTCTTTGGATTTTCTTGTGGAATGAGACAGAATCACCGTCATGAATGAATATGTCAAAATCCTTGTGTAACCAGTTTACCAGTCACTGTTAAACATAAGTAGAAAACAAGAAGAAGAAGATATCTTGTCACATTTGGTATCACTGACATTATGACAGTTGACAATTGACAAGTGATAACTAATAATTAAAAAATAAATAAATACATATTAATTAAAGGTTACTAATTACTAATCGACAGAAACTTCGTGTCATCATAAAATATGAACAATAATCGCTTTCAAATGATGAATAACAATTTCTTTAGTTTATCAAAGAATGGACACAGAGTTGGAACATATCGAATTTTACAATTTCAATATTATCTATGAAATATGATAGATTTTCATTATGTATTTTTGATTAATGTTATACCTTTTGATGGAAGATATAACAAGGAGATAGTGAGTGATAAACATCACTCGGTGATTTATTCAGATTTTTTTAAATATCATTTTATTCCAATAACATGTTTAGGCTGTTACGCCTGGACTCGAGCCTGGGACCTCATGATTAGTGATTGAACATTCTTACTACTAAGCATTGATATAGTATTACTGACGTAGTAGCTGTTGAGTAATCTGTGGCACGGTCCAGTGCCTCCACTTCGTTTTTTCTACATCACACAAGAAAGACATGGGACATGCCATCTGTTACAACTGAAGTATTATACGATTGTACTAATAACAATATTTATAACAATAATATTCTAATTACGAAGTAACAGGTAACTGTATGTATCAGATGACGAAAATTAAAAAAATCGTGAGGTTTATGATAAGGTTGTAAGCATCCCTGAGTCTTGATGCATTCTAGTGTACCACCCCCAAGGGTACTCGTACCGAACGCTATCATAGCCGATTAATTCTATGTTTTCATAACACCCTTTCAATATTTAAACTGAAAGTAGACGAAACTGCATTCAATTTTTGGAATTTTAGTTTAAAATTTCCCGCCATAACGTTATTAACATGGCCGCCTTTCCTCCCGGCGACGTCACAATTTCATCGATATTTGATAATACGATCATGTTAATTACATCGGCTGGCTACCGATTCAATATTCGACAGCTAATTTTCAGCCAACTTCTACCGCCAAGTCAATGATTTGATTGGATTTAAATATGTGAATATTAAAATCTGCTATTATGAGCTATTAGGCGAGCGTAGAAGATTAATTGATGCAATATTACGTGATTGTGCAATATTACTGACTCTTTATGGATAGTATTAAAGATAAATATGTAAATGATTCTATGGAAGTTTATCAGGTTTAATTTTTACTGTGCAATATTTCTTCCTTCTCGGTGCCAGCTGGCGGTGAAATCATATTATGAATTGCAATAATTCAGAGTCTAGTCTAGAATAAAATTGTTGAACCCGCATCTGTTTTTCTTTTCCAACGTTCATCAATCGTCAGCACAACTGACAGACAGCTATTGCTGCAATTTTGATGAGTCCAAATTTCTTCATTGCATATTAAATAACACATCATATTAGGTCATTTAAGAGATGAACGTATGCTAAATTATCGAAACGAGTCGTACATAATTTAAAAATTGATTAAAAATTGGGGTAAATTGTATATAACTACTTAATTCAGTAAAATTATATCGAGACATATATACGTATACGGAAAATATCTAAAAATTTTTTTTGAACTGATTGCGTCGACAAATTCGGTGTTTTAGGGTCTAATTTGGATTCCTTTTGGTAAACAACCCGTAATCGAATCTTGATATGATAAAAAATATTATAATTATGTTAATAGTTTCCTGGAGGTCGAAATTCAGCCACGATGGAGATAGTAAGTACAGTATCTCAGTGCATATACTGCACAAGTGAACACACACATAACGTCAGTCTCCATGTGTCTATACAGTTCTATTTCGATGGGCCGGCAGGTCCACACGATTGAACGGTTTCGCTATTGCTGCTACTACTGCAGAATACCACTGATATCGTCCGACTGTTATGCCCATATATACTTATATATGTGCATAACATTCGGACGTATTGTACAGAGATGTTGCTTTCCTTCTCCTCCCTAATGAGCCACGGATTACTCACAGCATTCACGAAACGCGACTGTCGTTCGGCGGTATTTTAGCGAGCGGTGTACCTGTTCTAGGTCTCTTCCAGGTCTATTTCAGCCTGGGTACTCTTAGGCTAATTCGGTTGCAATGCATCATGACATTTAAAATTCTCGTCATTTATTTGAAAGTGTCCATATTGGCGTAGGCAAATTCCTATACAAAAACAAAAGTTATTTACAATTTCATTATATTATAATAATCACACCTTAAAATAAATAATAAAACTTAAATCTAAACTTACCAATATAAATATATTGAATCATCATTATCAGCCTTTATCGGTCCACTGCTGGACATATTCAATGAACGCCAAGACGGCCGAAGAGGTTCCGACTGCTCGTGTTTCCCCTAGCGCAATAAAAATATATGTTAAGCGCCTTCACCGTCCCTGGGTGGTGTCAAGTGTATAGTGGGTATAGTGCCAAATACCCACTAAACCCACCGCGAGTGCCATCAGTGCCGCCTTTGCTGAGGTGCCCCGGAACAACAAATCATCAGTGCACCTCGACGGCTATCCTGTCCCGTAAGGGACCGACGCCTCCTCCACAGCAGGGTTGCCCCTCACCACTGAACAACCCCGCCAACTTTGAGACAGTACAATGATGTGAGGTTCCCTTGCCTTGCGCGAAAAAGCACCTCATCCTGTTGCTTTTTTCCCCTCTTCTTATAACAGGGGAACGAAGAGCTTCTTCAGCTCATCCTCTTTAGCCCCCTCTTGTTACAAGAGAGGTGAAAAGAGTGTTATGGCAAAGTAAATGTTTTTCTTTCTTTCATTCTCTTCGGTATTTGTATGATGTACAATTAGTATAACGACAGGCCCGGCCTAGCTCAGATGTATTTAGAATAAAGAATAACAACGCGGCGCTTGCGTTGTGGGCAGCAGGACTCATGTACACCTGTCAATGATTTCTGTAGCGCGCGGTACGTGATGTACTCATTATTATTTTCAGTTGCTACTGGACTGGTCCGCAACTTTGCGGTAGCTCAGCGGGCTATTGAACATGCTATGTTGGATGTCTCTCTGACCGACAGAATTCGTAACGAAGTCACAAGGCTGAGAAATATATCCGATATCACACGACGAATAAGCTCGCAGAAGTGGCAATGGGCTGGTCACACAGAAGAACAGATGGCAGATGGACCAGTAAGGTTCTGGAGTGGAGGCAGCGTTTAGGGAAAAGAAGTGTTGGACGATCGTTCACCAGGTGGGAAGACGATCTTCGAGCTGTAGCGGGTTCGAGATAGATGCGAGTAGTAGGAGATCGGTCGTCTTGGCGTTCATTGAAATAGGCCTTTATCCAGCAGTGCACCGATAAGGGCTAATAATATATACTGTATGTATAATAATTGTCATTAGATGTTATTCGATAACACGTGGACGGCTAATGTTTTTGAAACAGTATATCGTGTATGTTCAACAGGGATAATTTAGGCTTGATTTTTCAAATCGGCGAAGTAGAATAATTTTTAGGAAGAGGTAGAGCCATGCTGCATAGGATTAGCTACCCCCTCATGTCATGTATGCTTCATGATACTACATCCTCCTATGCAACGAAATTGGGCCAGCACGATCGGGGAAGTACCTCCCGCTCAGTTGATACCGGTGCAGAGGGACAGCGTCGCTGTCAAGTTTCGTGCGGTTTGTGAGTAGCCGGTGGCCCTTTGAGGGGGGTGATAGGAGGGCAACGCATCTACATAACAATCAAAAGGCTCCGATTTTTCGTTTGCCCCTTATGCTATAAAAAAAGAAAAAGATTCGAAGCCCAATTCAAACAAACAATCAAATGTTTCCTCTTTATAATATTAGTACTGATTTCCAGTATCAATATATTAATATCGTTTCACGTTATCTTCTGACACCAGATACGCCGCGCCCGCTCCCCGCCCGCCGCAGCGTGTCGCCCTGGGGCACAACAGAAAGGACGATAAAACGTTTATTTAATCTATGTCAACGTCCGATGTGGGACCTCATGGATTTTGGTGAGAGGTGCCTTGCTCCATTGCACCCAAATAGAACCGGCAGTAACGCGAAGATGCCTCCCATTTATATTATATCGCATTATAAGACATGATTTGTCGCACTGGAAGGACCAGTGTGAAGGAGAGCAGCGAATCTGCAAGTGTATCAACCTTAATATGCTTCGATAGTCACCAAATAGGTCCGATTCTTCGTATGATTATACCTATGCTAATATGTGTTAATATGCGTGAGGTCACGAGGCGAGAGAAGGCGTTATTTTTACGTGGTAGAACGTAGATGGTTTGTTCCCCTTCCAGATAAAGCTTCGTAACGAAATGAAATGTGAATTAAAAAAAAATTAGGATTATGATATCTCGCAACCATAGTTGCTGTAAAGTTTCTGAATTCTGAAACGTCGGGTTGGTTAATTTATTAAATAAACCGCGATAAAATCCTTAAAAGTAGTCTTATCGTAATCAGTAATATTCGTGTAAACTTGAAACATCAAAAAGGTTACATTTGAGTTTGAGAATCAATCATTATAACACGACTGTACATTATGTTTCCTCGACCTTCTCGAGCATATGGCGAGATGCAGCGGTGCGCCCAACCCCCAAAATAACCAATCCTGAAGAGTTTGGGGATCCACGTCCAATAAGCGTCTTACCGTATTGTTCTAAAATCTCAGAAAAAGTTGTATGTAAGCAACTCACAGATTACGTACAGAGTAATAACATCTTACTAGTTATGCAGTCCGGTTTTAGGAAGCACCATAGCACAACTGCCGCTCTGGCGAATGTAATAGATGATATTCTTCATGCTCAAGGTGACGGTAATGCTACAATCATGGTGCTTCTTGACTTCTCCCGGACATTTGATGCTATCAATATAAGATTACTACTGGAAAAATTAAGATTTTACGGATTAGGGGAGGTCTATGTACTGTGGTTTGTAAGCTACTTTCGAAATAGACACCAAATCGTTTTTAATCTCTAAAAAAGAGGATGGAAGTGTGATTTCGTAGCAGCGCAGTCTCGTTAGTATTTAACAATTATTGCGCAGACGTAACGGAATGCATTAGAAACTGTAAATACCATATTTATGCAGATGACATCCAGGTTTACCTTCATGACATTGCAGTGTCTCTTGAGAATATCAATAGGGATCTGGAGAGACTATTCGATTGGGCTCAATCCAATGTTTTGGCTTTCAACCCAAACAAAACTAAATACATAGTGCTTGGTACCCCCAAATTGGTGCAAATAGTTAAAAGTTCAAATCCATTAATTGCTATTAACTAACATAGAATTGGCGGAGTGACAGAAGCCTGTAACCTAGGACTAACGCTAGATGAGAACATGCGTTTTGAGAAACTTATAGCAAAAATAATATGTAACTGTCTTCACCGGTTAAAAGTCCTATATCATATTAGAAACTCACTGAGTGAAGAGCGATGTGTCAGGTTGGGAACTTTCACAGTTCAACTATGTCGATACTGTAACAGGTCCGCGGTTACTAGAGCGAACTAAAAAACGTATTCAACGTGTTCAAAATGCCTGTGCACGCTACTGTTTTAAAATTCCTCGGCGAGAGCATGTTACTCCTTGTGCAACCAGGCATCGATATTGAAAACGGAAAATCGCATGCGGTTAAACCTCGCGACTATGCTGTTCGGCGTCATTAAACATGGGGTACCAGTCTTTTTGCGGTATGAATTCACACGGGCCCCGCAAGGGGTCCGCGTAAGCTAGGTCGGAGCATCGGCTCTCTACTAGAGGGCTCATCCGCGTTCCGTTAATACGGAACGGGCCTTGGGTTTGATCTATGTCAGTAGAAGAATCCACTCAGTCGGTATCCACCGCCCTGCTGAGGTCGGACCTGCGCGGTCTGCCCCTACCGGGTGAGATCACCGGTTAACCCGGTGAAGGCCCAGTAGATGGTGACCTGCGACCTAGGTCGATATCTCCTCACGCACGGGCTGGGTGGCTTCACGGCTGAGTGATTGGATAAGAGGGAAGACAGAGAAAAGAGATACGGCTGTATGGCGGGAGAGAGTGCGACGAGACGTGTATGAAGGGTCATACACGCCTATCTGGGAAGTGAATGAACGTCGAGATCGCCGGCATTCACGAACATTATTATTATTGTAGTGCAGTGATACCGGTAATATCTCTTCGCGTTGGCGCTGGTAGGGAGATCATTTAGATACACCGAACAGTTATGGTAGCAGTAAAACTTCCTGAATCAACAGGAGGACGTCTCAGAGAACCTGTCTCAAGGCAGTGAGGAGTGGACATCCGCTTTTAATAGCGGTAAGAAATTCAATTATTAGTGAGCTGGCCTGGGACCAAAATCCGGGAACCAGTCCATGAAGAACGTGGAGCATGTCGGCGGGGGCGGGCGGATGAATCATCCGGTTGGCGAATAGATCGCGTCTGTTCACCAGTCGCGGTCTGCGCGGTTGGCGGTGGTGCGCGGCGGGTTGAGCGGCGACCGGCTGGGCTGGCGGCGGGACCGCTTGCTCAGCAGGCGCAGCCAGGGTGACAGTCTGGGTGTCACCTGTCATCTCATCATTGTGTCATCATTGGCGTGGCGGTTCCGAGGGCTGCTATCTTCGATTTCCGTCTTCTCTTCTTCCTCCGTGGCTTTGCCGGTTGCGGGACTCGAGGGATGGGGGCGTTCGCGGCTGTCAGCGCGGCCGGTGCGCTCAGTAGTGCGGTGTCTTCTCGGGAGGGCGTGGCTTGGCGGCTGCGACAGCATTATCTCCCGTCTCGCTCTCAGCCGGTGAGGTGGGTCGGGATAATATGGGCATGGTGACCGTCTCCATAGGCGTCGGTGCGGCTGCGGCCGCGAATGAACGAGCCACAGGCGCCTGTTGCGAAGTGGATGTAGAAGTCGATGCAATTGCAGCCAAGTCTACATACCGCTTTGTAGGTGGACTGGTCGATGGCACAGTAGGCTCCGGCTCAGGACGCTTCGCGGCGGTCTTAATACGTGGATCTCACGGCGGGCTGCGCTGCTCAAGCGGCGCGGGTTCAGGCGGCGCTGGTGCAGGTAGCGTCGGCCGCGGCTGGATTTGGCTCGGGTCCCTGCTGCTCGACGTGGAGTCGCCATGCAGGGATGAAGAGGCTGTGCTATCCGCGGAGGATGATAGGGGAAAACCTCCCTGGCGGATCAAGTCCACTATTCCCCCTGTATCTCTCGCGGTGGAGATTCTTCTTCATTGTTTCGCGGTTGGCGCGAAACACTATCACGTCCTGCAGGCGACGTCTCGGAGGCGTGTCCCATGACGGACGTCCGGACGGAGCTGGTCCGGACTGCATCCGGGTGGAGAGATCAGTTCCTTCCGCCCCAATGCCGGTAACACACTTCCGTGAGGCATGCTCGGCCCAGGCTTCACGGAACTCTGGCTGGGCGGCGTTCTACTGGACGGTGCAACTGGAGTCTTCGGCGCGCGAGATCGCGAGGTCAACCTCGAGCGCGCCGCCGGCTTCTTCGGTGCACTTAGTTTGCGTGCGCCATCCATGACGACACACGCGGAAATACGTCCGCATATGACGAAGGTTGGGCCAATCCCACACTGCGGCGTTCAGGGGCAGCTTTAAATACTCAGCAACTATATGTCGGATCAACCTTCCTCCTCCACTGCGTGATCTTTCATCAAAAAAATGTTTTAAAACGCCACTATAAATCCTATCTATTACATATACAAAAACAACTTTCATGATATAATGCTGTTATTTTTCATAGTCATATTTATGTTAGTTTAAATAGTCCAGGTTTGATCAAATTGCTACTTGCTGTTTTTGTTACAGATTTTTATTATATAATTATTATATGGAATTGAATATTATATTGTATCTGTTTTTTTAATAATATTACTAATTATCCATATATTCTGCTTGTTGTATGTGTGCATGTGTGTGTATATGTTTGTAGGTTATGGCTTAGATTACTGTGTGTGGGTGCTAGTGCTCGGTGATATCTTGGACGGACTTGGTACATTACCGAAACGAGAAATTAAAGGGTGTTCCTGAAAATCAGCGTTAGAACCGTCAATCCTAACTTATGCTGAGGTTTCATCTTTTTGTGAGGCATATTTAATAAGGAAATTAGTATTTTCTGATAATATTAATTACCTATATTTTCTTTATCTATATTTTTTTCTTAACTTTGGTTTTAAATTGTAATAACAATGCTGCCCTGCTGTCACAAATAAAGTTAGTATTATTTTTCATTTCTTTTATTCATGTTTTCTAATTTTGGCGCAAAATATTGTACAATGTATTCATTGTACAATATTTTGTGATATTAAAATGGAGTGGGTTAACGAAGGGACCAGAATCGCTGCGGTGACACAAAGTCGGTATGGTGCCAAATGCAATTTAAAACTCCCCATACACTTGGTATTAGTCAAATGTTTGTGTAGTGGGCTACTAACAGGTACGGTAAGACTGTTAATCTCTGCTTGTGATAGAAAGATGTAGCCGTCCACGTAGTGTTCAAAAACAAAAACAAACAAACGAAAAGGGATGTCACGGGAAAAAAATGATAACGGATGAGAACATTTTTACAATTGAGCAAAATTTTAACAACAAAATTACCGTATCTATGCTCAATGCTCTAAGAGGGCTTCTCAATTTCTCGGCAAAGTACAACGTGGGCAATATCCGACTTCAGTGATGATTTTGTGGTGTGTTAGCTCTGAAGGTTTCACTGAGCCACAGTTTTCACAAAAATGTGTATACCCTTAATGACACTATGTTCAATAACTAAGTATGATTCTTTCAGCAAAACTCGGGTTTCAACAAAAAGCTTGATCATCCCAACCTTGATTAAAACTAACTTTCCGGACTTGATCAGACCTGGAGTCTACCTTTCATCTAGTGGGACTTATTCCAGATAGATATAACGGTCAGTCAGTTTAGAGTGTACTGCTGGCTCTGAACGCCATGATAATTTGGAGTCCCTAAAATAA
>JAFELO010000116.1:143031-162894 GCA_017140195.1 Eumaeus atala
TGGAGATCATTCCGAATAAGCTTTTTATATTTTTAATTGTCTTTTATTTGTGCGTTAAAATAACAAACTGTAAAAGTAATAAAAAAAATTTGCGATATAAAAAAATGTTTGTTTCATTGTTAAAATATTTATGGCAAGAGTGGTGATTATAATACCATGATAATTTAAAACACAAGTAGTGCTACTACTCGTGTTTTAAATTTAGGCATATACCTACGACAACTTTTTTTTTAGTTTTGTTATCTTGTAGACGCTCGATAGCCGCGACGCACTTAGTCATTGATTGAGTTCAAAACCGGTGTCAGGCGTCATACTTATTACGGTTACCTCACATATATATATAACTAAGCTAATTTTAAGTATTCGAGAGACAGACTAGCATTACGTTTTATACAATACTTTTATTTATGTTTAAATGTATGTCTCTTGTGTGGGAGCAAATATTGTCTCTTCTTTCTTTCCACAATTTTACCTTTCTTTGAGCCTACCTGGCCAGTTGGTACCAGTCGCGATAGCGTAACCTGATACGACTGTAATTTACTACACAAAAAACGGATTGTTCCCAGATTTCCTTTTGTTCCAAAATATAAAACAGTTGCTGTGAAAACTTATACAAGTGAACTCGTATTCTATGAAGATATTTTCCAGCCAGCAGTCACAAGTCGAAAGTTCACAACGCCAAAGTTTCTCGTCACCAGCACGGCACGCCGTTCACGAAACGTAAACGGTTGAATTTATGTATCTTCGCCAGTTGCTTGTAGACGTTTAAAAATAATATCCCCATGGTAGGGTCGATATGATTACGAAATATTTTTGGATTGAAAACTTCTATAGGCGAGTAAGGCATATCTAAATAAGACACTGTTACTGTTAGCGACACCTCTGTATAAGTACATATATACTACGTGGGTATGTATTCACAAAATATACACGTAATTTTTCAAGTGTACACTTCTGTGGGATGGCTTAACACTGGTTGTATCAATCTATTTCCTATGACTTATGATCAATATTTCTTGGCTTAATTGGAAAACCATTTAGCTCATTTGGTAACGTAGCGGATATGCCGTACATATTAAGTAAACGGTTCAAATCCAATCCAGGTAATCAATCTTTATTGAGTATTCTAAGTTTTTCTATAGTAAAAATCTTAAATATATGTCCGTTACCTAGTAAGTGTCATGATATTTATCTCAGGGCTAGAGTTACGTAGTCTGATAATTTTAAATATTATCATAACTCGATAAAAACCATTTCATCATGCCTAGAAAATTATATTTCACCTAAACTGGTGATGTACAGGTACTGTTTGAGAAAAACCACATCAGGTATTGTGCAATAATCATTCACCATGCACAGCGGTATAGAAGGAACACAGGCTATTTACGCGAGCCCGACGAACACAACACTAAAACCCTTTGTCTCTCATGAAGACGGTGAGATTCATGGGGGTGCAATTGTCGTTTTGTATCCACAGTTGTGTAGAGTAACTGGAGCAATCAACAGGTGATGTGTGATGTGCGCGTTTCTTTTTTATACTTCTATTTAATAGGATTAAGAACTGTTTGTCTGTCAGTCGGTTTACACACTATATAATCGTACGTGATAATTGATCGTTGAGTGTCCAATGGCGTGAAAGGGATGACTAGTTACGCTCTCTCGCTCGCAGGCTCCGCCCAATCGGACTATGAAGACATACTTTTCGTGCTTACAGCTATCACTATTGATTTTCATGACGTTATCATGTAGATAAATGTTGAGACAGCAAACGCGAGCTTCTAGGCCAAACGCACTTTCAGAAGCGAAAGCAAGAGATGTTAAAAGTGACATCAAGATTCGAGTCTTATTATTTCTGCCACGACTGATATTATGATATTCTGTGCACCCAATGTTCCACCAATTGGTTTTTTTGGTTGATTTCGTTATTACTTCGTATATTAATGAAAGCATTAATATATTAAGTAATCTTAATCGTATTAAATAAATATGACCCTTGATTATCGTAGAATTACAGTTTCACTAACATTTCGTTTCATGCGCTATAACTTGTGAAAATATAAGTGTTTAATCATGATTGAATGAATACTTACATATTTTATTAAAATTTGGACATCATAACAAAATATTATAATAGATAAGACTTCCACTATAGAAATTATAGTGGAAATCTTTTCTATTGTTTGCATATATATACCTATATTGGGAATTCATGGTCACCCTAATCCGTGAGTATTTTAAGTTGAGAGAGTTTGAGGTGCGCGTTCGCTCTTGCTGAAACAATATTTGTAGTGTGTTTGTTTGCGGACGTATTGGCTCTGCGATCGAGCGAACATATGAACCCTATTCAACCAATACTTTAATCATATCGTGATAACGTATAAATAACATTAATTCATGGCAAACTAATTTTAAGATGGTATATGCCATCTTAATATTAGTTTGCCATGAATTCATCATAGAGCCACGTCGCTCTATGTACATATGTGCATTATCCATTGTTCAACGGCTAATGGTGAAAGAGTAAGGAACAAACACAAATTCTCTCAATTACAATGTACCTATACATATACAATAAAAGTGAAATTACAGACTTCGTCATTAATGTCTCCCACATTGTCATCCCACAAATCTCAGAAATTGTAAGTCCATATCTAAGGGTGAGTTTTTGGGTATAGAGAACGCGGGTGAAACCGTATGGAGCTGCGAGTAATAGTATATAATTTTATTCACATCATTTTAATGACTATTTTGTTTATTTGCTTTTGTTTAAGTTCTTCGTAATGTACGGGTGTTGAGTACCTTAGAACTAACTCCGCAACCCTTTGGTTTGAAAGTTTGTAAGAGAGTCCATCGCTTGTTAGTTATAAAACTTGAAACTTTATTTTTCAGGGAAGCGGCGGAAAGAAAGAATAAATGTAAGAGAATAAAGAAGGTATTTCCATGATAATACCTTTTATGCGAGGTGCAAATTAACTAGGGATTATAAAAATTGATCGTTGTTTTTTTGTGCTGGCGTCCATTCCTCATTCCATCCAATAGGATTTCCGGAAACAGAATGTTCCCGCTTGTAAATGGCAGCAGTCTCGAGCATGGTACAAATCGTTCGATCAATAAACTGCTCCCGCTTGTAAATGACAGCATTCCCGCGCGTGGTACAAGTCGATCGATCAATAAAATGTACCCGCTTATAAATGGCAGCAGTCCCGCGCGTGGTACAAGTCATTCAACCAATAAAATGTTCCCGCTTGTAAATGGTAGCAGTCCCGCACGTGGTAGGAGTCGTTCGATCAAAAAACTGTTCCCGTTTTTAAATGGTAGCAGTCCCGCGCGTGGTACAAGCTGCTCGATCTATAAAATGTTCCCGCTTATAAATGACAGCTGTCTAGAGCGTGGTACAAATCGTTCGATCAATAAGCTGTTCCCGCATGTAAATGGCTGCCGTCTCTCGCGTGGTGCAAGTAGTTGGATCAATAAAATGGTTACGCTTATAAATAGCAGCGGTCACGCTCGTTCGTCAAGTCGTTCGATCAGTAAGCTGTTCCCGCTTGTAAATGGCAGCAGTCCTGCACGTGGTACGAGTCGTTCGATCAATAAAATGTTCTCTTAATTTTGTCCCGGGTTTGGAAAATTTTCATTCTGTCGATTTTGGAAATATACCTTTCAGCAAGCACATAAATTATGTGCTTGCTGAAAGGTATTTCAAGTAATTTGGAACGATGACGTAAATTGTTATATTTTAGGACTTAGTAGTTGTAGATGTGAAAGTTGTGTGAAGAGAGAAACGCGTCCTGAAAAACGAGTGTTCTTGTGATCAGTCACAGTAGTATTATTTCATAGCGTAACAGACGACCAATTACAGCCATTTGGTGTGTATACACCGTCGCCCACCAACAGCTGCATATGCAGATACATTACCTTCCCTCAGAAAACCTCTCCAGTGCGCCACCGGCTCACAACCTGCGCGAAACGCGACAGCTTAGATCTTAATTTACGGCAGTATCAAACATCTTAATAGTTATGCGCCACTGAATCCGGAGATGTATCGGTAGTATGCACAATTTTAGGCCAATTTGCTGAATTGAATGATAGTGGAGTTACTTTGATGTTGCAGGGGTACCGTCTCACATAGGACGGGCCTACCTGGGAATGAAGTAGCCGACAGACTAGCTAAGCAAGGAATATCAGTGGGGATTGAGTCGAATATTTTACCTAAATGCTGCCTAAATATAAATCTATTTAATTTGAACAGTTTTAAGAATATTTCAATGAAAGATCTGGTCATGTTCCGTCAAGTACTTTTGTTTTTTTCACAGACTGCGCCTGTAAAGTGCCTGAGATTAATATTGGCATAATAGGTGACACCTCTATTGATAAACAACTAATTTTTGACTAAATCTCTACACGTAGATGTGCTACACATTACGCTCATCGGGAGGGATTCCCAGCCACTACTTATTATTTACACTAGATATGATTTTGGTTTGCTTTATTCCTATCTGGGTTGGTAGACACTGCTCAACGTACGTAAATCAAAACAAAGAATAAAAGTATAGTAATCAGTTTTTTATACCTGCAACTTTTGAGTCTAAGGGTTTGAGTAAGAAATCGACATTGTAGATTCAAATGGCTAGTGGATTCTTAGCTCTTAACTTAATCACATTGGTGTCAAATTTATGCAAATAACCCGTTGGGTTTATTTCAATAATTTATATTGATGTCTTAAGTTTACGCGAATGTTAGACATTACAATAAAACTGCTTTTACGGATTTTTACGGATTTTAATAATTTATTATCAGAATGTAACATGCAATTTATTTTTCACTTTAAGTTCCAAACTGGTTAAATGGTACATTGATAATAAACTGTAAAAAGGCCCTAATCAACACACCAAGATGCACAACACTATAGTGCCCTCTGCATGCCATGATTACAATATTATCGATTCACAAATAACAGCCATGGTATCACCCACAGATAAAATAGACTTCCAACTTTATGTGCTATAACAATAAGTACAACTGGCCAGTACACATCCCTTGTGAGTTAATTTAGCACCCAGATCGACTCAAATTATGTTCACCCACGTTAAAACACGACCGCTATATATGTAACTCGCTGTTGGAATTCCTAATTTACAAATGAAGCGTCAGACTTGGTTAAAAATTATGAAAATGTTTATTTGCACTTTTTTTTTCTGTAGTTGTTAGGTAATTCATTACGGTTGAATAGGTCGACTAGAAAAGGAACTCTGTCCAATAAATTCATAGAGTTTATTTTTATTATATTTTATTTCATTTCCAAGGAACACCAATAATTACATTAGACAAAATGAAATAAATTGAATGAAATATTACACAAAACAAAACTGAGTATATAAATAATTACGACACAAATAACAGCTTCCGCTAAAAGTTCATTTAAATTAAGTTATATACTAAAATATTAAACAAAGAGAAAACTAATTCAAATAAAATTTTCGCATAAAAAATAATTAAAAAAAGTTTGAAAATATAAATTATAAAACCATTTTGTTTAATAAACATTACTATTATTGCCACACTAGTGCTCCTTGCATGGTCTCGTATATTAAAAAATGCGTGTATGTACATGCGTTAGAAGTTATGCTTCTTTGACTTACAAGGTAAAAAACATATTGATGTCTTAGGCTTACGCGAATGTTACTCATTAAAATAAAACTACTTTTACGGATTTCATCGCGGTTTATTTCATTATCTAACTAGCCCGACGTTTCAGAAACTCCACAGAAACCATGGTCGCGGGTGTACTGTCCCCTAGGACTGTGGACTGGGACTATCCCGGGACCCCCCAAATAATTAAATAAGGTTTATTTAAAATCCGTAAAAGTAGTTTTATTGTGAGATAAAAAACATTTTATTATAGAAACAAAGTCTCCCAAAAGCTGCCTGTCTGCATATGATCGATTTTCTCCAAATCACTGGACTTTCAAGCCATTTTCACGCATACCTAGAGCAATTTCTGATGAAGGTTTCAGTGTATATTTTGATATCGTAACAATGCCTGTTATTTAGGGAGGAATTCGTGGGGGATCCCTAATAATAAAAATAACAATGAGTTCCTAGCACACGTCGTTCACACGTTAGCGTATAAGCTCACTCGTGGCACAGTTGTACACAGCACGTGATTTTTGTAACGCGTGAGCGTAGCTCCACTTGACTGTGCTACGTAGTAGTTGCCACGTCTACACTACA
The DNA here is from genome assembly GCA_017140195.1 of Eumaeus atala. NCBI lineage: Eukaryota > Metazoa > Arthropoda > Insecta > Lepidoptera > Lycaenidae > Eumaeus > Eumaeus atala. The sequence continues at coordinate 149,263 of JAFELO010000116.1, forward strand.
CACACACTAGTTTTCTACGTCGTTGGAGAGTGGTATGGTTTTGGAGAGTGGATGTATTTGTCCTCTGTGCTCCATTCGTAGCATTTTATTATTATTCAAAGAATACGATGTGTTTTGCCCTTTTCAGATCAGTTTCTACAAATTGATCTGAAATCGTAAGTAAAGACCCAATTACTGCATCTGTGCAATTTAACTTGGATAGAAAATCTTGCCTCTTTGCTTACGAGTACACAGTGGCTTAAACTGTGTTTTATTTGGATTTAGTACTAGGGCGTTTGTTTTAGAGCAATCTGCTATGTGAGCAGGGTCTAAGTTCAGTCTGGTCACGGCTGTGCCCGTATCGTTAGGATTGCACAATATGTAAAGCTGCACGTCATCAGCGTAATTATAATATATGCAATATTTGATATTTGTAATATATCCGCGCAGTATGAAGCAAATAGCAATGGATCGGTGATAGATCCTTTCGGAGCACATTTGTTTTCTGGGCTGAGTTTAGATCTTATAGGGCAGCCATCATCTCCTTTCATCTCGACAATTTGCATCCGCTGAGTAAGGAAGCAAAAGACCCAATGGTGCTTGTGCAAAACCCATAATACTTGAGTTATTTAATAATAAAGGCTGATTTATATTGACAAACGCCTGTGCAAAGTCAAGAAGTACTAAAATAATTGCATCACACTTTTACGGATTGTATGATTGCGGTTCATTTGATTATCTAGCCCGACGTTTCAGAAGTTTTGCAGTAACCCCGGTCAAAATTGGGCTACCAATCGTATACAATGTATATATGTATTATATAGCGAGTCTTAACTCAACAGGACACAGTAAATTATTATCCGGTTAGCACCGGCTCGTAAAGCTCCGGCTAGTTGATTACAATATCCAGATCCAAATAAATTATTTCCAGTTTTACCTATTTGCAATTTTAGCCTATTCTACGTGTAGGTTAAACTAAAGAGCTTAACCTACACATAAAGTAACAATGTTACTAATATTACAATGTAAAAGTTATTTTTTTATAGTATAAGGAGACCAGCGAGCAGTTGGAGCCTTTTGATGACCACCGACGCCCATAGAAATCAGCACAATCACAATACATATGCGTTACCTTCCTTTCCTCCTCCCCATTAGTGACAAAGTGAAGCGAAATGTGACAGCATAGCTGTAATTTTACGGCAGTATTATGTAAGCAACATGCATCTCCCTGTCGTGCCGGCCCACGCTTGGCTGCGATGCAGCATAGAGCTACCTCTAACTACCTGTGTGTATGTTTATTATTATTTCACACATACTAATTTTATTCTATGCTATACACTAAACGGATGTGGATGAAATTTGGCACAACCTGCATTAACATAAAACTTACATATCCCGTAACAAAGGAATTTATTCACTTTGCGATATATTTTACGTGAATGTCACTGGGAGTCATGGATATTAACATAAGTAATGGACATCATAGACATGATAATATACAGATACCTCGAAGTTAACAAATAAGTTGTAAACGCAATACCGCTGCGTAAAAACTTATGATGAAGTTAATCTGTAAGTGAATGCCGCGCCCCCTTCTACTTCTCTTAGTTAACATTTTCTAACTTAAAAAGTAATTAAGCATCGCATCTTTTGTTCACTTCACATGGGTAACATATAAATTATTTCATTTTTGAAATTTTATTGGAATTTAGCTACTTCTTTAGAAACCATTTGTAAGTTATACTTGAAAGATTAGGATAAGCAAAACCATGTGAAACAGTAACGCTGAGAGTAACTGTTTACGTCGCGTAAGTATCTTGTGCATATTTCACTTCAGTGTAATTTTCGTCTCCAGTCACGTATTGGAGCTGACACATGTATTTACGTTGCATAGTGGGCTAAATGAGCAGTCAGAGCTATGTGTCTGCTCCTGTAGCTCCCACTTTACGCCGGTCTTATGCGTGAGCGGTCCTTGCTTCAGAGCTTTACAGCCTAGATAACAAAATTGCTTTTAAAAAATTACCTATTTAAATTGTTATATTCATTATACCTTGGCACTAAGAACTTATATATATATATCATACTTCAAATTAAAAAAAGAGAGTTTTGTAATCTTCGAGCAGTTCAGCGATTTTTGACTGACTGTGTGTTACAGTCAATCAAAAATCGCTAAACCCCAGTAGTGGTGCCCCGTTGGACTCATCATCATCATTATCAGCCCTTAACCGTTCTCTGCTGGACATTGGCCTCCTTCAATGAACGCCAAGATGACCGATCTCCTGGTACTCGCACCCATCCCTGACCAGCTACTGCACGGAGTCTTCCCACTTGGTGAAGGATCGACCAACACTTCGTTTTCCGAAACGCGGCCTCCACTCCAGAACCTTACTGGCCCATCTGCCATCTGTTCTTCTGAGTGTGTGACCAGCCCATTGCCACTTCAGCGAGCTTATTCTTCGCGTGATATCGGAAACTTTAGTTCTCGGAATTACGACTTCGTTACGACTTCTGTCGGACAGAGAAACATCCATCACAGCACGTTCAACAGTCCGCTGCGCTACCGCAAACTTGCGGACCAGTCCTTAATAAAGAGGCCCCGTAGTCCATCACGGGGAGTACGCATTCGTTAAAGACTTTTGTATTGAAGCTCTGCGTTATAGACGACGTGAGGAGGTGACGAAGCTGCCGGAATGCTGCCCATTTGACTGCAATGCATGAACTACACTACCGTTTACAAAATACAACTACGACAGACTTTCTATGAACTGGGATTGCTACATAGTGACGTACAGTACAGTGGTGCTGTCCTGCTATATAACTACGGCCTGCTTTCACTATTTAAACCCCTATTTCGTATTATATTGCTTTCGTTCAGCTTACAATCTTAAAGGTGCAGTAAAATACTTAGTACCTTTCATTTTACTATAGAGCTTACATTGTATTTGGAAAATCAGATTGTAAAGTGTCGCTGAATCAATTAAGCGTTTATGATCCTTTGTGCTTCAATTATCATAATCAGCCATCTTCTGTGCACTGAAGATAACAAAAGGACATTGATGCGTCCATATAAGATCGACGATTTACTTCCGGCTCACCTGATATATACCTGATATACACCTGAGCATATGTAACGTATACGAAATTATGTACCTAAGCGCATGTATCAAAAATGTCGGCAAGATACAATCGTCGCACTAAAATACTATGACATACGCATTTTCATTTGTTCTACTGAACATGAATGTGTTTTACTAGACCCTTTACTATTACATCACCCCGCGATTTCGCCCGCGTATCTCCGGTCCTATTAGTCATAGCCATGAGGATATAGGACATATACCACGAGATATATAGCCTATAACCATCCTCAATAAATGGACTATCGAACGGAAAAAGAATTCTCAGTTCGGACTCTTCACCTTTATATTATTAGGTATGCATTGCCTGTATTGCTAATCTAAATAAACATATATTATACTTTAGTGACAATATATGTTAATTTAGACCAGTTTCTTAGCCATAGTGTATGAATATATATGTTCTGTCAAGGACAATAAAAGCTGGAAAGTATTTTTGTACACGAGGGAGAGGATATTTTAAATTAAAATTGAAAATGAATTAATATTTTTCAGTGAGCCGAGGATCCATACAAAGATGAAATATCTCCTTGTTGGTAATTGCTTGCGTCTAAAGATGAATAATTTGTAAATTACCAACTTTTTATTTCCTTTATGGAATTGTTCTTTTATTAAAAAACTGGTGTGAAAAGAATTTTGAGACTTTCATCATTAACATTGAATCATTACTGTAAATTATTACTCAAGGTATAACAAACAGCTAATAAAACTAAAAATGAAAATGTAGACTGAAGTGGCAGTGAGCAGGCCACATGTATCGCTTAATATAGACTAAAGTGGATGTAGCTGGCCACATGTCTTGCTTAATGTAAACTGAGGTGGCTGTGGGCAGGCCAAATGTCTGGCCTAATGTAGACGGAAGTAGCAATGGGCAGGCCGCATGTCTGACGTAATGTAGACTGAAGTGGCTGTAGGCAAGCCATGTGGCTTGTGTCTCGCTGATCCTATAACCACTAAGATAGAAAGGTTCTCGACTGGCAGCTATCCGTTGGTCTGATGTCCTGGACAATACCGCGAGGAGCCGCTGGATGCAGGCTCACTGGGGCAGGCCCAAGTCTAGCTGTAGTTTTTTCTAGCTGCTCGTGAGGATTATGATGATAATGAATGTAGTCTTACTGAGTAGACGGTATACAGGGAGCCAAAATCAAGACCGTGATTTAACACGACACGTCATATGTCATGGCCGCATCAGTCGCCTTAACTCAGACGGGCTGTGTTCCGGAATACACCGCGGGTACTGATCACTAGAGTGACTGGAGTCAAGTTCATGGACGTTATACCGTTACTCATAGACTAGCAGAATATATTTCGGAACGTAGCCTTTTTAATGTTAGGCAAAATTGTGTAACCAATACCAATATTCATCCTGGACTGATACAACAGTTGCTATGCCGTACAAATAAAACTCATGAGAGTAATTATTTCATTTAAATGTTAGGTGAACTATATGTGTAGACGCCTACTAAATATATTCATGGAATTAAAATAATGTAATTAGAGTTTACTCCTTAAAAAAAGACGATCCCGTGGCATCTATACTAATAATATAAAGCTGAAGTGTTTATTTCTTTGTTTGATCGCGATAGTCAGGAAGTACTGGCCCGATTAAAAAAATACTTTTGCGTGGAATAGTCCAATTTATTGAGGAAGTATATATATATCACATTTGGATGATATAAATCACCGTATTTCATTACGGCTGGCTATTTGCAGAAAACCGGCGGTTTTGTGTTGTGGCGGCCCAACGATCAGCCACGTTGAAGACACCTGAGTGAAATTGCGCCGGAAAGAGTTCGGCGTTATACGATATTCGATAAAGCTAGCCTTATAAAAATAAAGTGAATCATTATCCGCCTTTTTGACACATTTTTGTTCCTAACTTTAATACGCGCGGCGTTTCTTCACATGATAACAACAATGGCATCGATTTTAGAATACAGAAAAAAAAATGTTCGAAGGTCTAAGCCTTGCTCCCGACTAAGACTTTGTGGTTAGGCTACTTTTTTTGCACTCAAATCACCATCACTGCCTAAAATCAAGAGATGTTATGAGGCTAAGCGTCAGACGCCATATTGAAGAACAATCCGGCTAATCGTTAGCCCGCTACAAAACAAAGCGGCCCTGTTTCTGAAATTGGCTAGCCGCAATGCTATACGGCGGTTTGTACAAAACGACTACGACGTATATATACCACGACGATAGGGCTAATAGGACCAGAGTTAGTAGCGGGTGAAGCAGGGGTTTGATGCTAGTAAAAAATTTGAGGAGTAAATTATGTGAGTGAGATCGTAGCGTTCACCGCGCCTATGTCACCTACGGCCCTTATGCCGCTTTCACTATAGCTTGGTTTTCGCACCATTCACGTGACGGAGCCCACATGCAGCTGTTTGTTCTTTTCATTAACATAACCATTGCCTGGAATTGCGAGAAAAGTTTCGGATACAGTTTATCATACTAGGAAACGTATCTTGTTCCAAATGAAAGTTTATTTCACGCGATCCCCTAAATTGGAGGTACGCAGTTAGCGCCAGTTAGCTTGTTTAACTACCAGTTAGTTTGTTAACTTTACCGCATGACATGTTTATTTCGTGAGGAGATTAATGGCCACTGTTTGTTTTTGTTTTATCTAGGAGCGAGAATATCAACGCTATCGTGGAGTAGTTGGATCCTGTGGTGTTTGTCTGAGTGTTTGTGAAATTAGAACATCACCATCGCTATTTTGGTTGTGGAAAGTCGCCATTGTAACCGAATCAGGCAATCTCTCGCTCAGATAATGCGATAGATATGATTTTACGCGGTTGCGGATGTTTACTGGAGTTTATAGACACCAAAATGGGTCTGACTCATGTGTTAGTAGCCTCCAAAATGTCACTACCGTCTATAGTATATAAGTGTACCGATTTTCCGGATCAAGGGGAGATTATTTTATATACAATAGGCCTCACAGGGAGGTACGGCCCTCCCCATCATAGATCACGCCACCGCCCACCGCCACGACAAGGCTTGAACCATGGCTTAGTAGCCTGGGTTGAACCCAGGCGGAGCCAATTGATCCGAGGGGGATCTTTGCACTCCTCTTCTAATAAGAGGGGGCTTAAGGATCAGGAGGAGGAATAGCGCTCGGTACCCCTCTCATAAGACGAGGGGACCTAAGAGCAACGGGAGGAGGTGCTTTTACGCACGGGCCAAGGGGCGACGATGGGAACCTCACCCCATTTCACTGTCCCAAAGTCGGTGGGGTTGTCCTGTCACTTCGTTTGGGAAAACAACCCCATCTGTGGAGGTGGAGTTTCTCCCTTTGGGGGCTGACTAGCTGTCGAGGTGCCCTGATGATTTGTTGCTCCGGGGCACCGCACCAAGGGCACTCGATCACTGATGGCACCCGCGGTGGCTTCTGTGGGTATTCGGCACTATCATGGGTCGTGGGTGTGCTTTTTTGGTTGTTCGTGTTCCTAATTTGAAAACATTGGACATCATTTTAAGAAAAAAATAATTGGATGTTATTCTTTTGTTTTTCTTTGATTGTCTTCTTAACTTGTTTCGGTTATTTTAGGACAAAATTATTACTTTTTTTTAATTGATTCATTGATCATCTCGCGTTAATCACGCTACCAGTACGAAGGCACATAGATACAATTACAGCAACCAAAGCCATAACTATGATTCAAGAAGGACGTACTCAGCGTCACGTGGATTTGCAGTTGGGTTTTTCTCAAAGAGCAGTCCAGAATGTATGGAATCGCTTCCAAGACACTGGCAGTGTTTCCAGGAGACCTGGTTGAGGTAGAGTTCGCATAACAACGACTCATGAGGATCGGTACATCCAACTGAATGCTCGACGTGGTCGTACGGTAACGGCCCGTAAGGTACAAAGCCACCTGCGGCTGACGACGGGTGTCAGTGATCAAAATGTAATGGATTGCACGAAGACCAGCAAATGTCAAGACGACGAGTTGTTCGAATTCCTCTGAGCAGGGTTCAACGTGCAAACCGATTAAGATTCTCCTGTCAATGTTTGAACTGGGGGATTAATCAGTGCTTTTTACAGACGAGTGCAAAATAAATTTTCTTAATGATAATCGTCGTGTTTTCGGAGTCCTGCATTCAAGAAGTTGACCAGGTTGGTGGTCCTAACGTAATGGTTTGGGATGGGATTAGTTTACACGGTAAAACCGAGCTCACCATTTTAAAATTTGGGTACCGTAACTGCAGAACGTTACATCGAGGACGTCATCAGGTCTCAAGTGATTCCATTTGCACAGCGAGTGGGGCCTGGATTCATCCTGATGCAAGGTAATGCCCGTGCACACAAAGCTCGATCAACCCAAACTGTCCTAGAGGTAACAGTGCGGATTAGCCAGCCAATCCGATCGAGCAATTGTGGGTCCAATTAAAACGAAGAGTCAAGAGAGAATGAGCAAGGGGTCTAAAACCAACAGCGGCTGATTGACGCTTTAAATGATGCTTGGGTGTAGATTCCAGATGAAAACGTGAGGAATTTAATGCAGAATATGCATACGAGGCTTATGGAGTGTATTGCTAAGAGAGGAGGACATACTCGTTATTAAAAAGAAGAAAGAAAAGTGACACAACAGTAGTTTGTCTTTTTCCGGTGATTTATTTTGTCAATTTTGTTATGAACATAAAAAAATAATTCATGGCCATTATTTTAAGCGTTTTATACCCTATATTATAACCAAGTAACATTATTTTGTAGTTACATAAGTTAAACAAGTTAATTGATGTCTTTATTTTCATGATACATCTAAAAACCTTAGTGGCCCTTACTTTGTTTTGAGTAGTATATATTTAAGATCCCTATTATAGAAATACATATTGTATTATTTTCGGGATTCGAACCCGCGACCTCTGGCGTAATAAGTGGACTAACCGCCATGCTGCCAACTGAGGCAGCCCCTCGTCAAGTCAGTCAAGTCTTTAACGTTTTTTTCTAATAAGAATGGCTATAAATTTGCAATTTTTTCAATTCAGATACACAGACGGACGGACAAAAAGTAGGAAATGCAATCCTATAAAGGCCATGTATTTTTTGAGGTACGAAACCCTTAAAAGTGTCAGTTTTCACACCGGACGCGCGACTCGCTACTTGTTCGTGGCTTGCCCCGCCGCAGGTCTACTCACCAGCTCAGTGGATCACTTAACACTGCTCCGCGCGACGTAATTAACTTGTAGTCGCGCTTATAATTTATACAATACACTTCGCAACTCAATAGGCGGGTTAGCTTAGGGGGGGTGAATCAAATAACACTATGCCCTACGTCATAAAGTACATTATACTAGTAAACCCCGTGGTTTTATCCGCACACCCCACCCCTAAAATCGCACCCCGGGGTTGAATTTCGCAATATTCCATCTTAGTGAGCACTTTCGTTCTAAATAGAACCTCCGAGAAAAATTTGAATCTCCTAGCACTTAATGGACGCACTTAACTTACTAATCCCATAAACACGTACGACTTGCAGGTTTGCTTCGCTGCAACTAGACAGTCTATTTAAAGGGGAAACCTTGCTATGTATTATATACTATGAGGCGCTATAATAAATAGGAGCGATACACACAGTGTATGCAGGCGACGCCGCGGGGCGCTGCTAGTCAATGATGAAATACAATTAATAGTGCGCAAGTTGTGTAATCGAAATGTAATTTTTTATGTATATAATAAGGGGGCAAACGAGAAATCGCAGCCTTCTGACGACTACCGACGCCCATGAACGTTCACATGAATTACTATGCCGATGTGTTGCTCTCCTTTCATGCTTCCACAGTGGGCCACTGACTACTGACATACCGCACGAAACATAACATTGAAGATGTCACTTTAAGGCGGTATTATGTGAGCGAGAGGTACCTCCACGGTCGTGCCAGTCCAAATACTTTGCATAGGGGGATATAGTGTCATGCGTGTGCGTGGCACTACCTCTTGTATTCCTGTACCGTCCTCAATGCAAAATTTTGGAAATCATTTGTAAATTCACAATTGGTCTTGATTTTGAATTAATGGATACTCTAAAACAGAGTAGGAGAATACTTACCTATTCTAGACTGTAGAACAGATCTATACTATACCTCCTTGGGGGTGGGTTAAAACAGGGCATCGTCTACGACGTTTATAGACATTGGAAACTACCAATGTTTTGCCATCTTAGGTAGAGGCGTCGACTGCCCCTTTGTCCCCTTATTACCTATTTTGAAAATGTTCCCCTAACCTAACCTAACCTAACCTATTTTGAAAATGTTCAATGTCGTCAATCACTTTTGAAGGAAACTATAGAAAAGAACTTGACTGAAAATTAAAATGCAATTTCTACAGACCTACAGGAACACAGTTTTTTAAAGTTATTTCGATTTCACAAGGTTCACTTTTAACAGACTTATTTTAGTTTATGAGAGCATAGTCACAGAAAAATCTATTTCTCCGGGCAAAGCTACCTTCGGTTTTATCAAATTGCGACTCGCTGTATATAGTACCAACATCGAATAATACTTTTCAAATGTACAAATAATGAATACCAAAATTGGTTCAGCCTTCAGAGTTCTGAGATAACATACATGGAAAAATATAAAGAAATAAAAACCTCTTTTTTGTTATTCAAATAATGAAATATCGAGAAGAATTTAACTCAATTCAGTCTGCTGACAGTTGTCAGGTAATTTTCGAGTGTACGCGATAAACACTGGTCCCGTCGATACTTCACGAACGGCATAAATTCGGTTGTGACTGACCTGGTGCGCTATAAACCGCATCGCAGATCAGCCGATCGCAAACTACACCCTATCTCAACTTTACACATCCAATAAAATATTGTTTTAGAAACAAGGGTCGTTTGAGAAACACGTATAGACGAACGGCACTTTATGAGTTCAATCAAGCGTTTTATTGCTGTACATACACCCCTACGATTAAAGCAGATATGTCACACAATAACATACCATCGGCCATTTTTACCCGACTAGGTCAGTAAGAGGACAGTGTTTTCGAGCTTATGTATATACAAGTATGTAATATTTTTGTATGCCCTGCTGCTACCGGAAACGCTTGACAGAATTTAAAAGAAAACATGTCGTTAGATCCTTCTAGACAATAAATACATTTATTGTGGGTAAGACTGACCAGAGATTGCAGGGAAATACCCAACCCCTTAGGTATATGTTGTATTTATTTGTTATCTAGATAATATATCCAATTACCTTCAGGAGGAGGTAATGCCTGGCATGGTGAATGTCTACATCTTCCTATGCAACGGAATTGGGCCGGCACGACCGGGGAGGTACCTCTCGCTCACTTGATACTGCCGTGAAGTGACAGCGTCGTTGTCGCGTTTCGAATGGTTTGTGAGTAGCCGGTGCCCCATTGGGAGGGGGGTGTTAGGAGGGCAACGCATCTGCGAAAAAATCATGCGAATGTCAATGGGCGTCGGTGGTAGTCATGAAAAGGGGCCGATACCTCGTGTGCCCCCTTCTGCTATAAAAAGGAAACTTCCGCGACAATTTGCTAGATTGTTAACCTACTGAAAAATTAAACTTGTTATTTTAAAGCAAGCAGCGCCACTCGCGTTATATGACTAATGTAACGATACTCATATGTTTGAATTCGTCAGGCAGCAGGCTATAGCAGGGAACATACAAAACGCGACAGCATAGCTGTCGCTCTACAGCGGACACCGCAGACGTGTGAGCGAGAGATACCTCAGCGCTCCTTCCGATCCAATTCGGCTGCTATGCCGCATGGCACCTCCTCTTACGAAAATTCCCCTCCGAACATCTTATTTTGATTTAGAATTGATTTAGAACGCATACAATCACTTGCGTGTAGCACTCTCACTTATTCCTGATGACTAAGCCCCTGATATATGAACCCCACCTCTCCAGACTGGAGAATCTTCAACTCGTATTGCTTTAAAACACAACTTGAAACTGTGAAGCAAGTTGAGGCGAGATTGGCGCAATATAATCTGCCAGTAATTGAGCGACGCCTCGATATCGAATCGAACTCTCTTCAGGCGGTACTCATCCAACAGCCAGTGGATTATGTTCACCAGTTCGTAATCTGCTCTTATTTCTGACACTGACTGACTGATATTCTGACTGAAAGACAATCCGACACGACCGTTGAAAAATCAGGCGTAGAACCGACGGCTTAGCGACAACTTAGCGGGCTCTACGAGGCGCGGTGGTGTAATACTGTCAATACCATGATTAAGATAATATTACCTTAAGTACAGGAGACGCGCATCTGCAGTTGTCCGCATCCCAACCCTTGCCGTAGCGGTGGGACTAAGAACCCTCGGTATCACGCCGCATCTTGCATAAAGCGCTCGAATATAGTACTATGTAGCTATCACGGCAGTGAGGGGTACCTCCTCAGTCGTGCCGCCCACAAATAAATTACATTTTGATTCCGTACAGTTCTTGGTGCACATGAGTTATCCTACGAGACGTACAATACGTCGTGGCTCTGTAACAGACTATGGCAGATGCACCCTATCAGTCTCAGTCCAGGCACGTGAGGTCAACGACCGCTGCACCTCACGACCTGCCTGGGCAAGGTTTGAAATGGAAAATGAAGGCATTCCCGCATGCGTAAACTATTCTACTCTACATTATTAAACTTACCCGTTTTGCAAGCGACATTGTTGTGTATTTACTAAATTCATACGTACCTTTCTTTGCCCAATTACGTCACAAGGAGGGTATTGTTATTTGTGCGGATGTATATAAGTGTGCGTATGTGAGTATTTTTTTATTTGTTAGTTCCATGCTACAGCGTGCAAGGCTAAACGGGTTTCAAGGTGTGGCATGTCTTTAAATTCCGCTAATGAACGCGAGTGACATTATGTTATATTTCACTAGCAATATACTCCGGTCTCCTGCCTCGGCGTTTCCTTTCCTTCTAAATTCACAACAACCAACAACCAAAACGACATAATATCTTTACTCCAGATCCTTCACAGGGTAGACAGGGTGAACCACTCAAGTCTTGAGGTCAGTACTGATACTTAAAAGGAACAGATTCAGGAATATTTCCTGGCACCGACTTCAAATTTTTAGGTGATTTTTGAAATGAACTTAATCTTTTAAAATATTTTTTTTTGTATTGCATTGCGATAAAATTACTTACTACATACAGAAATGAGATTTTTTTATATAATAGTATGTAATAAATTAATTATTCCTATCGCACAACAATAATAATGTATAATAACAACAATAATAATGTCGTCCTAACCGAATTTCGGCCACGGATGTGTGCACTCACACAGATGCCTTCCCTGTTCCGTCATTCTCGTATTCCAATGGGACGCCATTCCGACACGTAACACCGCCAATTTCCTGACTTTAGACTGTTATTAGAAATTGAAAAATCTTAATAACGCTTTGGACCGACCCGGGACCCCGGACTTCACGATAGGGGTTGATCATGCTTACCGCGAGGCAGACCTCCGTGTATTAAAAAATTCAAGCCAGGCGCTGCTGAGCCACGACGATGAAACTTACGTACAAATGACATCACGCCTACGTATCAACAACCTCATATTTAATTATTAAACCCCATACCAAATGCGTGGGTCCACAGAGCTTTGGCGTTGTTTACGCGTTAGCACCCAATAAATGTGACAATATCTCTGCTCTTGAGAAGCAATCTTTTAGCCCCAAACGAGGCGCGTCTACGTCTTTTTTACGACCAATAAAGGGGGCAGTTTTTACGATATATGGCCCTGCATGTGAGATATTACAGCTAAAAGTTGGTACGGGCCCTCGGCTTTCGATCTTCTGACCTCTGAAATTTTTTTGGAAATACTTGCGTAAAGCGACAGGTGCATGTCTTCTACCCTTTCGGTGTCATATCTCCGTTCGTTGCTGAAGGCCGCTTCCAACGCTTTCAGTAATCTGTTGTTTCATGTTTCAGCTAGGTATCTCCTTCTTCACAGTCGAAATCTTCAGTACTACAGGTCGCGCCTATCCTGGAAAGCCTTCCCGGAGGCATTGAGTCAATGCGTCATTGATGACAATGTCAAGTACAATACGTAAATATGTCGAGTGCGAAGTGTAATAGTTGCAACATTGCAATCAATGAAGTATTGGCTTTTATCCAGAACAAATTGGATGCTATGAATCAAATAAGTAAAAAATCAAATGACATCGCAAAAGTAAAAAGCCTATTGTTTGAGTGCACCAATAAGAAAATATATCATAGAAAAAGAGATGGAAAACCCCAGCGGGATCTGGAGAATATAATTACGCCGTTCCGGGACAGATAGACCCTAACGAATTTCCAATATTCGTTGTTCGTAATATTGACAAACTACCTGCAGTTTTTTTCGATCGCATCGATGTATCCAAAATGTTAAAGGACTTGTGGTGATGCAAAAGGAGATATCGGGATTAGACAAAATTATGCTACTTTGGACGAATTTCGCGATTTAAAGCAAGACTTGGGAAACATTAAAACAGCTTCATTCGTAAATACATTGGAAAGTGCGAACGTAAATATTGC
>JAFELO010000116.1:162984-185904 GCA_017140195.1 Eumaeus atala
TATGTGTCATCTAATGGGGATATGCCCAAGGCATTGGCAGTAAAACTGTGTCAGCTCCCGGCTCCACAAATACGACGAAACGTGAAACTTATGCTGAACAGGTTAGTGAAGTAGGAGTATGGAAGGATATTCAGCCCAGTAAACAGTGGAAGTTGGTGCAAAGAAGAAAGTATAGATATATATCTTTTAGGCATTTCGTCAATCGTTTTCGACGGGGCGTAAATGCTGATAATAAATAGACTATAATACTGAAATGGATAGATAAATAAACAACTTAGTAAAAGTATGTTAAAGCTGGCCAGTCCTTTTGCAACTCAGTCGATGTAGTTGCATTGCAAGAAACCTGGTTATTCCCTCATGACCTGACGTACCTCAACAACGTTCACTGCGACTTCGGTTCCACGGGTACCTCGGCTATCAACATGGGCATGGACATCGTGCGCGGCCGTCCACATGGAGGTGTCGCACTGCTCTGGCGCACCACTGCTGGTCATCTCCACAGAAACTATGAGGGGTTACGGGCATCGAGGCGAACCTCATAACCCCCGTTGGGTTGCAAGGGGACGACTATCCCCTCGGTAACGGGGCCGAAATGTGCGGTTTGCCATCCTGGCTTTTGGCTCAGGGAAATGTAGGCTCATTTAGGGCCTGTGTGTTATGTGGTGTGTTGTGACTGCGGCGAGTAGCGATTGGGTGTGTCCTGCGTGCGCATGTGTGATCCTCGTCCGGATCGCAGGACACGCAGTCCCTGGTCCGCTTGGTGGATCACGGGGGGGGGGGGAGTCCACGCGGATACGGTCTCCCGTCAGGTGGTCGCGCATGCAGCGGGGCCAGGTCACGTACTTGAGCATGCGGTCCATTGTCTGCCCTATTGAACATAGCGCTCGACAATCGAACCACAAACTCATCCAGCGACTCTATCCGCAAGTCTCTATCAACAAGTGGTGAAGTGCCGTAATTTGAGATTGTGCGCGATGAGGTGCGTACTAAACGAGCACAATATTTTATTTTTCTCGGTATATATGCCGACGGATGCGCCGGACAACCTCACGGACTTTACGTGTCTAAGTGAAATAAATGTAAGGATTGTGGAATCAGTATCGTGTATATGTTGGGGGATTTTAAAGAACATCCAGGCGGGTTATTTTTTAATGACATGATAGAACATTGTAATGAATAAAGATGGTTATGTGCGGACTATGAACGAGTGATATACACAGATGTTGCCGATGGTTGGATCGTTGCCTTGAGACGGGCTTAGCATATAAGTAGATCCAAAAAAATTATACTAATTATAGTGTATCTTGATCCCCTAAGCGTTCAGTGTAACTTTATCATAATTAGCTCTCAAAGTCAATTAGAACATACTACCTTAAGAAAAAGTAATAAAATAATATGGGGACTTAGGGATAGTGGTTAGATCAATATGTATACTGACATTTGTAACAACAGTTTAAGTTTGATAGATTTTCCCAAAGTGCTGGAAAGTTGCTGTGGTAATATAGTTTGTCTATATCTAGAGCATAAAAAATATATTCATGAATTATATGAAAGTATTACATGTGTATTGCAGGAGGCAGCTGTATTGGCCAGTCGAAATTGTCAAAGGAAAAAAAAAATATATTGCGGTGTTGAAGAGGCATGTGCGGTCCGCTCACACGGAGGCTCGTCGCTGTTGTACCTGTTGGCCTGGTTGTGAGCGGGGAGGCCAAGGCGTGGCGCTTCATACGATGATATGATGTATGCTAAAAACGCGTAGGCAATTTAAAAACAAACTCAAATTCTGTCGAAACAATGAGGAACAAATAAAAATGGATATACTGGCAACATGGTGTGAGGCTGAGCACAAATTCTGGCTGCATACAGGCAAACGAAACGGAAGAGCAAACCTTCCTTTGGAAGTAGGAGGGATAAAAAAGCGGAGGGCTCCAAAAATATTGCCAATATGTTCAGAGAACATTTAAATATTGAACCGGTATTGAAGCGGTATTAAGATACTGCAGTGCGTCTGCTATGTTTGAGGATGCTCGAGTTGACGATTTCTACTCGAGCATCCGTAGACGTACAGCGTCAACGATAGGTAGGATAAGCAGCATCAACACTCTCCTCGGTACATTAGCACAAAAGCTCGATAGCCCACTCTGGGTAAAATGGAATGATATACACACCAGCACCAGACTTGAATCTAGACATAGATTATAATGATTTATAATTAATAATACTTTACTAACATAGATTAAGAATAAATGATTAAGAATAAAAAAAATAATTTTAGATATTACCAAATTGTAATTGATTTAACTTTATATGGACTGCGTTGTCTGAAATAAAGATTTATTATTATTATTATTATTAGTGACGAGTCGCCTCCATTCAGCTCTATGTTGTGTTCATGTCAGGGCTGCACACGTCGCGAGTCGTGTTATGGCTGAGTATAATAAAATGTACCGAGATTTAATTGACGTAAAAAGAGTTCTAACGATCATTTTCATGCCACATGTGTATCATTAATACGTGAATGACGTGCGCAAGTCACAGCCGTGGTTCATGCACGCCGCGACAATCGTATAGCCCTTTACACTAACGCCGCGAATTGTTTTCTTTTTATAGTAAAGGGGACAAACGAGAAACGAGTCTTTTAACACCTACCAATGCCCGTGAACATGAACTCAAAAAGTGCTGTACCGATTATTATGAAAATTGTTGTATAAATTTTTTTTTACGGAGAAGGTTTTTTTTATAATATTTTTTTTGTTCTTTAATTATTATTCTGAAATTAATGTGATTATTAAAAAAATATTTATTAAAAAAAATATTGTTGGCGAAGCAACGGGCACTAGGTACAGCTAGTAATTAATAAAATAAATGTACATTTTAAGCGACTCCATCACAGAGTTATATGAAACCTCTCGAAATCATTTGTATCAAACAAATATTCATTATTGATGAGCAAAGTGCTTCAGCGCTTCAAAGTTGTAGAATGCTTCACGGTAAATTTTTACACTTGCACTGGAAATGAAATTCGACGTAAAATTAAGATAAATTCACAACAATGTAACTTGTGTGATTTTATAAAACCAGAACATAAGAGGAACTTATTTAACTTAAATGCACTTGTGAGATAAAAGTAATATAACTGGCTTCATGTATGTTATAATTGTGTAAATAACACTCTAATATGTGACTTTAACGTTTAAGCTTAATTAAAAAATGGACACAAACCTGTGAATACTTTAAAACATCCGCGGTGACGTCACTTGTTTGTTAACGGTTATAAAAGTATAAGATTGGACCGATAACGGTCTTTTCATACACGAACTCTTCATGTCTCTCTCATTCATCCAGTCACATCTTTCATACTTCTACTGCTCTACAGCCGCCTTGACGCCAGCGATACAGAAACGCTGCACTACCACCGCTTTACACGCACGCCTGGTTGCTGTAATAATCATTTCCTCGTTTCCTTACTGACTCATGTACCTTTTTTCTTTCTCCTCCCCCTTTTTTCTGTCTTCTCAGCTAGCCGCGGGGCTCACCCGCCCGCCTGATCAGCGGGTAACAACTGTCCCTGGTCGCTGGCTGCCACTCGCTGGGCCTTCGCCGGCACTACCAGCGATCCCACCTGGATGGGGCAGACGGCCCAGGACACCCCCGTTGTGAGGACGGACGCTACTGCGATCAGCGATCATCCCAACGACCGCTCCATATTCATGGAGTGAGTCCCCGCAGCCGACGGCAGAGGATCGAAATCCTGGAACGGCTCTCTCTACACCCTTGCGGGGGAAGAGACATGAAGAGTTCGTGTATGAAAAGACCGTTATCGGTCCAATCTTCTACTTTTATAACCGTTAACAAACAAGTGACGTCACCGCGGATGTTTTAAAGTATTCACAGGTTTGTGTCCATTTTTTAATTAAGCTTAAACGTTAAAGTCACATATTAGAGTGCTATTTACACAATTATGAGACGATCCAGTCGACTCGATAAACGATTATCTTAGCACAAATGCCGAACAGTACGGAAGTTCGCGCGGCGCACACAAGTTAAGTAAACATAATGTTATTATTTGGTTTGGTAGTGAATGTGTTATATGGCTTCATCATTTATATCGAATATACCAGTCATAGAGCCGTGGATAAAATAATGATAAATTTGGCTAAAATTAGGTCAATGCTTTTATTATTTGTAAGACTTTTTTCTTGGTATTTTTTTTTTCCACAATCATAGGGTTCCGAGGCGGTAAATTATAGTACAGTTACTTAGTTAGTGCAAGTGTTACTCATTACATTAAAACTATTGATCTCTCAACTTTGTTTTATTTCTATTTTCGACTCCAGCCCCAGACGTCAGAAGTAACGATCATATTACTATATAATGCAAATTTATTTTTGTTTGAAAATGAAGCTCCTAATAAATATTTATGATGAATCTGCTTTAGTACTCATTACATAGCTTAAAAGGTTTTGTTCGTTGTTGAATATTATATGATCCATATAATTTTAGAAATATATAAAAGTATACAGCTATAAATTACAGTTAATCAAGAAATCTAACACGTGCGTCAATTATTCAAAAGCCTGTTTATCATGATTGATTAGGTTTTTAATACAAAGTTTTTTTTATAAAAAATAAAAATATTTAGGCAATGTCTGAAACATTTGTTTAAAATGTTTTTATCATAGATACGGTAAAACACTGATTAAAACACTGAAAGAAATACTTACGTTTTACGGAGAAACAAACAAGTACATCCGAACAACCAGAGGACTGTCAGAAGCGTCGTCTCGTGTTATATCGCCGTCGGACCACTCACATACACAAAAATAACAATATTCTGGTTCTCACGCAAGCGCACACACACACACACACACACACACACACACACACACACACACACACACACACACACACACACACACACACACACACACACACACACACACACACACACAGACACACACACACACACACACACACACACACACACAAAGACACACACACACAGATACACACACACACACAGACACAGAGAGAGAGAGAGAGAGAGAGAGAGAGAGAAAGAGAGAGAGACACACACACACACACACACACACAGTCTCACACACACACACACACACCACGAGGTCCACGGTGGTGCCTGACCATTTCGGCTGCAATGGAAAGTAGAAGTACTTCATACTAGAAGATGCTGAACTGCAAGACCTTTATTGTGGTCAACAGACTGCCAATGTCATAGTGCATAATTTAAAACTTGAAAAGGTTCCACAAACACCGCGGAAACTCGTTCCAAACTGTACTTAACTTGGACAGCGATCACGTAACTGGAGCAGCGTTATAAATACTGTCATCGGACACTGTGGGCAACTAGCCGTGACCATGTAGAGGGGGGAATAGTGGGAGGTAATAACGAGCTCGCCCTCTCCTATGTTCAGGTGAAATTTTATATAGCTGGTGAATTTTGATTTTATTTGCATATACTTGTTTTATGTAGTATAATTCTAGGTAGCTTCCCCGGTTGTGCCGGCCCAATTCCATTACATAGGAGAATGTAGTGTCATGCACAATTCATGGCACTACCTCTTCCTATTTGAATTCGACCTTATCCAGCATAGCGTGTGGTTTGTCGTCTAGGTTGCAGGAGTCAGTCAGTCTCCGGGTATAAAATATATTGCTATTTATCATCTGCTATAGAAACGGGGCCGGGCGAAGACGAAGAAGAAGAGGCCTGTTCTCTACACAGAGCCCTGTGCAGTCCACAGTGTTGGTGCTCCGCCATGGTATTCATTTCAGTTTTCAATACACACATGTATATGATATAATGACACAATTGTTTTGACGAGGCACACATTCGGCATTCCGTTACACGCATATCAAATTTAATTATCGAATTTTGATAAGTTTGTATATAAATGGGACCATTAAAATTCAACAATAAAGATAATTAGCAGTTTATCGCTTTATCATGTCGGATTGTTCGAACTTATCATTAAACATGACTCATCGTAATCATCACCCTACTTGTATGTATGACAAATGGCTCAACGAGCCTTTAAAAGTCTGCGCTCGTGACTATGCAGACCGGCCTGAAGCGGCACCTTCGCAAGCAGCGGCACACATTTTGTGCCGCTGCTTGCTACATACGAACTGGATGATAGAGCATGGCGTTTAGTTCTTTTTACAGCCTGTGCATCGAACTCTATATAAAAGTGTTAACATGTTCTGTTACCTATATATGTATTATGTACTAACGACGCACTGGCAACCTTTGCTAGTTTTAAAAATAACACAAATGCCCAGCTTGTAAACTTCTTAACCCTTCAGTAAGAGCTTCATCAAATTGAGTCTATCCGTTCCAAAAATAAAGTCACAAACAGTCAGGCATACATAAAAAAAAATGTTGTTTAGGTAACAGAATAAGTTTTACATCATTAATATAATACACTGCACTTTAAAGTACCTAGTTATTTTGATGCCCCTGACAAGAAATTTCAATTTTCTTTGTATGTATAGATTAGCGACATCCCACGTTTGCAACACCTGAAAAGACTTTTTATATTGGATTTGGATGTAATTTTGCTGTGACAATCCGAATACTTGTAGTATTCCTGTGTACTATTTACTGGGGTACATCACTAATACACTCGACGGTTGCGATTGTTTATTTGTTGACCACGGACAATTTGTCCATTTATCGACGAAGAATACCAAGTATACTGATGTATAAATTCAATCATGACGCTACGACCAATTTACGCGGGTGAAACCGCGGAGTGATGAAATATCGAATGTAGAAAATGGCCGTAAGTGACGACAATGTACATCTGTTACTTACCGCTTTTTACATCGGTTGCGACAAACAGGATCGGTAATCTATCCTACACTGCCTATAATAGAATAAAACTAAAATTTATCCAGGGAATAATAATATAGAAAAAACATACCAATTATGAAGTGCTCCCCCCCCCCCATGTCGTGTATCATTTCATTCATTTCATTTTATAACAGCACAACAAAGTTGCAAAATTGTTTTAGAGGCCATACGACTATACAAACGAGCTGCAAGAATTGGCGCCAAATTATTTAATTTCCTGTGTGGCTTAGCAAAATGGCGTGCTAAAAGTTTTAGTTTTACAGAACAAGTTGGCACTTAACGACTAACATTTCTCACGCCCAGCCGCCGAGTCTAGCGAATTTCCCAAATATTTAATCCACACTCTAGACTTTCTAGACGATTTTTTTAGGAATGAAATATAGTGTGAATTTATCATTAGAGGTATAACTGCTGTATAAAGGACGATACCAGGCTGATTGATAACTGACCGAAATGACGAACTTGAAAAAAGACAGGCAAACAAAATTTATTATTACATTATATTCTATATGTTTTATATCATCTTTTCAAAATAGAACGCCAAATTTAATAATAAATAATGAATTTATTCGATTTGATAGCATCTGTGTGAGGGGACCTAGAACTTTCACTCGAGGGATTATTTTAGTGGATTATTTGCAAGGAGGGAAAGCTATACATGGAGAGTATTATGCGAGCTGGCTGCCAAAATTTTGTGAAGAAATCGGAAAGAAACTGCCTCATTTAGCCAAAAAGAATGTTTTATTCCACCACGACAACGCACCTGTGTACTCGTCAAGGGTTGCAGTTGCCAAAACTCCATGGATTGCGGTTCGAATTGTTACCGCATCCCCGCAATTCCCCAGATCTCGCCCCATGTGACTTCCACTTATTCCCGAATCTCAAGAAATGTTTAGTTGGCCGAAGATTATCATCACATTTGAAGTCATCGTCGCCGTAGACGAGTATTTGAGGGGTTAGAGAAAACATTTTATCAAACCGGTGTAACGGCATAGAAGAAGCGCTAGTCCATCTCATCAGGTAGAAGGAAATTGCGTTGAAAAATAAAATTGTTTTATATAGGTTGTTAAAGTTTTTCTTTGTCGTTTCGGATACCTATCAATCACCCCTCGTAGCATGTCGTATTGTAAATTAAGGTGAGTGGTGATAACTCAAAATAGGATCACACCCTGTCGGTGTTTTCTCTAGTTACCAAACTTTATTAGGTAAGTATTTGTTGTTATAGCGAATATATAGAAATATATTGAAATACATAATCTGCGAAAATTTCTACGATCACAGTTCATAAAATACAACCTGGTGACAAATAGACGAAGAGACAGATAGTAACGTATGAGTAATCAGATCCCGTTTTTACTCCTTGGTTACGAAAACCTAATTATAAAGGAGAAAAAGAAGTATACTGTAAAAACTATTGTAAACTATATATAAATAAATACGAAAAAAAAATATAAACTGAAGACCTTGCTAGTAGTAATAGTCGCTAGGTAAATCCGCATGAGCAATGTTATGACGTAACAAATTTACATTGAATAATATTATTCGTGTTAATAAAAAAGGTCCCTCTTAATACTAATAGACCCCGGTTCCGTCGAGTTTATGCTTCAGACCTTCTACCCACGCACACTGGCAATTCGAAAAGTTGAAAACAGTAATAAGCGCAGATTATAAATGAGCACTTTTATAGCCATTCCGAAAATTTGCCTTCATAAAACCTCGACGTTCTTAATTCAAATGTGTCTATTCCATATTCAAATTAGGGCGGGATAAAGTACGTTCCGTTTCGCCGAAGAGCCGAATTCTCAATGCATTATTTATAATGAATATATATTTAAGAAATAATTAATTTATTTGGAACAGTATAAATTTACATTTTTCATATTCTTCATAGCATCGACAATGGTGTTCATCTCATCTTTTCTAGAATCAAAATGATATAATGTATTTTGCTTGGACAATCGATTTTCGAACGATGTCTATAATGAGTGCATTCACCGTGCATTTGGACTACTAGTATTGATATTTATAGGTACTTTTAATTAGTCACAATCAAGTCTTAGTTATATACCTAGTATCAGGGAAAAATGAGCAGCCAGTCTTCTAATGACTAGCGATACCCATAGACATCCACATTTTGGATGTGCATACTTGTTGTTCTGCTGCACTCCTCCCCACAAATGGGCCACTGACAAACCGTACGAAATGCAACTGTATAGATGTTACATTGCAGCGACATCATCTAATAGTCACCGCGTCAGTCCTTCCTGCACAATTCATTTGCAATGCAGCATGGCACTACCTTTTACAGAGTATTTGTTTATAGTATAGGGGGACAAAGGAGCAATCTGAACCTTTGGACAACTACACCCGTGAAAATTAGCATAATTGTGCCGATGCTTGTCCACCTTTTCACCTCCCATCCGATGGGCCACCAGCTGCTCACACGAAACGCGACACTTTACGGCGGTATCAAGTGAACGAGAGATACCTCCCCGGTCGGGCCGGCCCAATTTCGTTACATTTGAGGATGTTCCATGTATGTCACTATCTCCTCCTATGCAGTATGGCACTACCTCTTAGATGGAACAGTAAGGGAATGATAATGCAAGTGATGTAACTACGAGTTCTAGAAAGTTCTCAAAGGCTTTCTTTGTGTTGATTTTAACGGGAAAAGTTTAGCCGTACGCGATGCTGACGGCCAATTTCAACCGAGCAGGCTGTGTACAACGCTCGAACTCCACACTTACCAAAGAGCGCACGCTGGCCACTACTGAAACTCTCACACAAAACAATTAGCTTTGCTTTAAGCATCTGAGTGTTGTACGTACTATAAGAATATACAAGAGAAGGATCATTAAAGGTCGGCAGTAATTACAGAAACTGGAGCTCAAAGCAGCTGATGAAACCTGCGAAAATATAGTAGCACCCCGCGGTTTGCTCATAGTGGGTTAGTAATATTACTACTTAGAACTATATTAGTATATTGATTTTTAATAAATAATTTGTTAAACTGAAATTCCTGCGGCTATTTTGCAGCATCGACCAATGACAGCAGAGGCTACTCTATCTGCAATCATGCCCAAGATCGAGCTGAAGGTGTCCCGCACTCTGCACGCTAGGGAAGGTGTCGCGCACTCTGCACGCTAGGGAAGGTGTCGCGCACTCTGCACGCTAGGGAAGGTGTCCCGCACTCTGCACGCTAGGGAAGGTGTCCCGCACTCTGCACGCTAGGGAAGGTGTCCCGCACTCTGCACGCTAGGGATGCGCATCTTTTTCGCACGGTCGTGTAGAAACAGTCTCAGTCATACGTATCTGTGTTATACAAACAATTTGTATCTATAGTTAAGCTGAAGAGGTACAAAAGTCTGCATAACACAGAACACATTCGAAAAAAAGTTTGCTAGAGGTACTTAAAATCATAGTAGAACACGTTCCAACATTTTTTTGAGTTTTGTCAGTTTATTTGACAGGGATCACTGACTACAATTTTTTTAGTAAGTGGTAGTGCCACGCTGTATTCCAGTGGCATTGAGCCGGCACGACTGGGGAGGACCCGTCGCTCACACGATAGCGGCGTAAAGTGACAGCGACGCTGTTGTGTCTCGTGCGTTTTGTGAGCCGGGGGGCCCTAGGAGGGGCGCAGGAAAAGAAGTGACTATTTTGCAGATATTTAATGTCATCGGAAATAACTTCCGGTGACATTAAATAAAAGGTGCCGACTGGTCGTTTGTTCCCCTATAATAAACTGCTATTCAATTTTGTAGGCTGGAAAAAAAAGTAATAGTTGCCATAGGATCGATATTACGTGTTCTTGCTATATTGGTCGTAGCGTGAAGGTGTATAGCCTATACAGCGTTGGCAATAAATAGAGATTTTTATTCGGTGAGTGTCCCTCCTGAGATACATGCTCTGGATGCACGCTAGCGCGCCCAACCAAAAGGGCGATATCTTCAGCTTTATATATTTTTAAGTGCCTGTAGATTAGGTAGGGAAGTAGGTGGTCTCCACCATGGTTCAAGCCTTGTCGTGGCGGTGAGGCCTAGTAGCGTGGGGTGAACCCAGGCGAAGTCAATTCAATCGAGGGGGATTTTTGCACCCCTCTTATAAAAAGAGGGGTAAAGAGCAAGAGGAGGAAGTGCTCTCGGTACCCCTCTTATAAGAAGAGGGCATCAAAGAGCAACAGGAGAAGGTGCTTTTGCGCACGGGGCAAGGTGCGAGGATGGAAACATCAGTCCATTGCACTGTCCCGAAGTCGGTGGGGTTGTCCTGTAATGTCAATGTCCAAATCTGTGGAGGTGAAGTTGGTCCCTTAGGGGCCTGAGTAGCCGCCGAGGTGCCCTGGAGATTTATTGTTTAGGGGCACCTCACCAAAGGCGGCACTGATAGCACTCGCGGTGGTTTCTGTGGGTATTCGACAATATAATGTGCCGCGAGCCTTATACACAACTGGACCCCACCCAGGGCCAGCGACGGCGCGTAAATGCGCTTCCCCGCGTATACAGAAAAGGGTGAGTACGAAGTAGACCTTTGCTCTAATAATGCAGGTCGAATTGATTGTGCATAAGCAGCGAAACCAGCAGAGCGACAGGTCTGCATAACAGTTGTGTGGATTTCCGTTGGCTTAGGACAGTAGT
Organism: Eumaeus atala; assembly: GCA_017140195.1. Taxonomy (NCBI): domain Eukaryota; kingdom Metazoa; phylum Arthropoda; class Insecta; order Lepidoptera; family Lycaenidae; genus Eumaeus; species Eumaeus atala. The sequence continues at coordinate 174,490 of JAFELO010000116.1, forward strand.
CAGCAAAAAGCTCTAGATAGACTTTAATAAAACGCAAGTGGCAAGCATCGCTGACTACTAGTAACTACTCGTTTACTAGCCCTTAAACTATCAAAATATATCTAAGACAGGGGATCCATCTGAGGGATTATTAGATAGTAAATCTGGTTCAGTCAGAGAGAAATTAATAAGAATAATTAAATTAATTATTTAGTAATTATTAATTAATAATATGCCTAGAGCCGTCGATTTACAAAAATATAAGATACACTATTTCATATTGAACTCTCATTTTCAAGCATCCTTGATTATCCATATGCACATATTTTTTGCAATGTCAAAAGTACCTTCACGTCTATTGTCACCGAAGAGGTAGGCAAGGGCGTGCTAGTACATCCACAACTCGTAAATCGCAGTTGATATACTAGCACACCCATGATTAGCCAAGGTACTATGGCCCATGATATCATAGGTGGCAAGCATGATGACATGTTATGTTTTGACACAGTGCATAATTTGACATTGCACATCTTTTATACGAACGCTTTTGAAACCCTTACCGTATACACTGGATTTTTGTAAAGCAATTACTGAATTAATTTATTTCCTGGACAAAATTACATTTTATAGTTAATCTTCTTTTAAGCAGAGAAGAGTGGAATACAGCGGAGAAATAGATATAAAACCGTATTTCACCAGTTACTGAAAGCTTCGTGTTCGCTATCGTGTAACAGGAATCGTAAAGGCTATTGAGCGGACCCGGCTCTGTACTCTGTGCCAGCCTCTTTCAATCTACATTCAGTTTTAGTTTCTTCGCTAATGCAGTGTTCGCGTGTTTTCAATGAACATGTTTAATTCATTCGCCAATTAAAACGAATTGGATTCCTAGTCACTTGCACTAAGACTTGTTTTATTTTATCGAAACACGATTTGTGACGAGAAAATGCTATTTCGTTTGTTTTCATTTTAATTTTTAATTACACTTGCTGTTTCTCGCGTCTTTATTCGTGTAAAACTTACCCATTCAGGAAAAAAATAATTACAGGGACGAAACGGTTTGTATGTCAATTCAGATTGTATTGATAGCATGGAGTGAAATAATAATAAACCTACATATTAACTGAACATCTGCCCGTCTATACTAAAAGAGGAGACATTTTGTTGATTGATTGTTCGTTTCTTTGCTTGCATTGAATTTACTCCGAAACTACTGGATCGATTTGAAAAAATATTTTACCATTAGAATCCTACATTATTATTGATGAACATGGCCATATAAGATTTTATAAAACGTTATGAAAACTAGGATAATGTAACCACAATGTGAAAAAATCCTCATATTGCAGCTAAGGAACCTATTCACAACTGGCTGTTCCGTGAGACGTTGTTCTGTCATAAGTTCTTTGTTATTATTCTAACGTGTAATGTTTAAGAGACCGACAATAAAATTCAAATGTTTTTGCGTTTTTGTGAATCAACCACATTTTGCCATATTTCGTGAAATACTCTTGCGAAGCCGGGGCGGACTGCTAATGTTATAATAAAGTTAAAGAGAGTCCTAGGTTATGGACTGCACTTGGGTGTGCTTTGGGTCAATAACATGTTGCAAAATTTTTTGAATTGTTATTTGTTTATCTGTTTGTTCGCACATCACATGAAAAAGGTCTTAAGGATTTTTATGCAAACGTCACTAATTTTATAGAAAGTCCCCAGCGAGGTTATAAAAAAACTGTGGTTTCATTAATATATACATTCAGCTGGTTTTAATAATAGAGTTTATAATTTTTTAATGGCAGCATATTTTTAAATCGTTAACAAACGATTTAAATAAAGTTGCTAAGTAATGTATCAGTTTTCTTTCGCAGAACATATACTGATCAATAAAAATGTAAATAGTATCGTGGGTTATGTATTTACTTGTTTTCACATTACCGTTCCTTTTCAGTTACCGTAAGCCATTTTCGGGGATGTTGTTATATGAATAGCCAACTTCTAAACCCTACTTTACTAGGCATAGAAAAATGTCTATTATTCTTCTAACGTAGACGGTCAAGTAGATCTCACAACTTTACAAGTTGTGAATTTTCGTGATTCTAAATTACAATTTAAAATTACCTGAATTCACATGGTATACCACCATCCTGATGACGTAATAAAATCAGGTCCTTCCCCTTATCCCTAGTAGAAAAATATCGCCGTAAATATTTACGAAGTATTGCCAAATATCAGAAGATATATTTTGAATTATTAAAGGTACTGGCCATCGACAATTCACCTCTTTGATATACTGTTGTTCGTGCGTTACGTGAGTGATTGTAATTTAAAACAGATACAAAGAGTACAGAACATTTTATCTCTCGCGGGAATATTTAGAAACGTTATTTTTATTCTGTAAAAAAAACGAGAAATATTTATGTTACGTTAATTTTAATTTGGTATCTGTTCATTCCAGAAATGGGAATCTTGAAAGAAGGTCAGCTAGATTAAGAACAGGTCAACATTTTATCTCCGTTAAATATAGTTTCTTTCTAAGGAATAACGTCTGGCGAAATAAAATATATGCGAATGGCGGCGAATGGTATACAGCTTACCCGGATTGATTCGCGCCACAGGCTGTGTTTAATATTTAATCTGTGCCGCCTGTGCGCGATGGCTCTCGGGCACGTCGTGCTAAGTTAGATATTACGCTCCTTGTCTCTGGCCATGCTCTATTCCTTTCAATGGCAGCTGACAACATCTGTCATGGACTTGACATTGTCATTTGGACAAGGAAATTAGGTGAAATTCGACGTAGTGTAAATACCGCGTTCTGTGCAGTTTGTGATCCAGTGGACCATAGGAGTGGAGGTGGGAAGGATGGCAACACTTTCGCACATTAATTTATTAATTATGCCGATCTCTATAGGCGTCAGTAATCTCCAAAAGTTTCAGTCTACTCATTATCACATTATATTATAAATAAAATTTACAAACCTTTTCTGTCCACTACCAAACTATGTTCCGCTATTATTTTCTGTTTTCCTAATAAAAACGGCCTCCCTGTATCAAATCGTTCCACAGTATACAATACGACGATTGACAGTGCAAGGTGTGAAGCAGTTTCGTATCTCACCTAAACTTGGTCTAAGTTTATGCGAATGTTAGTCATTACAATAAAACTACTTTTACGGATTTTATCGCGGTTTATTAGATTATTTATGTAGCCCGACGTTTCAGAAGCTTTACAGCAACTATGGTCACGGGTGGACTGAGATGACAAATGTCCTGATGTACCAAGTTTTTAAAAGTACTCGAAGAATTGAAATTTGGATGTTTTTTTTATTTCAATAGCGTCACGGATCACCCTTGGAAGGAATCGGTGTTCCATCTAAATAGGATAGACTCCAAAATACAATTTACAGTGGAGTTAGAGGCAAATAATTCTTTAGCTTTCTTAGATGTTTTGATCATCCATAATCCCAACAACACATTCAGTCGTACAGTATATAGAAAATTTATTTCAAGCTGCCAAAGGAGATTAGCCAGTTCTTATCATCAGTGAAATGCCATATCCTTCTGCAATATGCAGGAGTGTACAAGCTTGATTGTGACTGTGAAAAGATCTATTAAAACTGGCGTTAAAGAACATATAGCCGATATGAAACACCGACGTGTTACAAAATCTGCGGTCTGTGAGCATGCTGAAGTTGACCTCTGCCGTTACATTAGATTTGACAAAGCGCAAATTTGTTTTTATCTAAGTTTTCTACTAATATGTATTTAATTTTCTATACGGAATGCCTAGATGCAACTTCCTATTTTCCGTTCCTGCTTAGGTACTATTATCCAGGAGGGATGCAAATAGCACGAGATAGGTAAACTTGCTTTCGTTGAAAGTCGCCCGTTTGCAGCATTGGACTGATTAACCAGTAATGATGATAACGCTGATGATAATGATGATGATGGTAAAGGTGATGATGGGATGACGATTATAATACATCCTGCTATAGTACTTGTGCAGTATACCGTCGAAGTGATGCATTGTTAAATCACTATGTTCGTTAGCCTGCGCAGAATATATCGCAGCTACATTATCAATCAATGTTTATCGGCGTTTTAAATTTCACTTGAGCGAACATGAAACACGATACGACACAAAGCCTAACGAACAATAGATCAAACCGCGACGCGCGTTATTGTTACGGCATCAGAATGTACCTTTATGTGTACACATTAACTAGCTCGCCGCCCTTACACCCTGCCTTGCCGTAGCTTACTGCCTCAGACGTGGATGTTTTGCGAGGCGTGTTCATAATTGTTACAAGATGGAGAAAACTTGCACACTTCCCGATCTCCTGGAGGCCAATGAGAGCTCCCTATGTTGCAAATTCCCGGAGACATGTGAAGTAGAATTGAGTGGAGGGTACGGAAAAAAAAAATTACATAAAACAATCACGACGCTTTAAAGAGTGGTCAGAGAAAAGAAAGGTCATGGAAAGGTCTTTCTCTCTTACCCTACGTTCTCACGTCTCTAGCAGAAGCCGTACCAGCAGTTACTGAGCAGTTAGTGAAGTTCCTAGTGCTGCAGGCACTGCGAGATCGACGATCGATCGTATAATCTTGAGAAATAAGACCCTCGGTAACGGATCGATATTTCAACAAAGCCAAATCTCTCAAGAGAAACGAGTTAACGAGAGAGAAAGAGGGAGAGAGAGAGAGCTAGTGAGAAGTGTACGCACGACGCTCTACCGTAACAGTATATCCGACCGAACCGCGGGATAATTGGCGGGCCTATGACATGTCATAACTGGGACTCATGTGGCAAGGAGATTAATTGGATTACAGACCATATGTTATCTACTCTAAAGTTATTGACGAAAGAAGTTTATAACCAACTAACTGCTATGTGCTGCGGTTTCACTTACTTGTAAAAATAGATTTTGTGGAGACATCAGGATAAAACGTAACGGACAAGATATGAATCGATTTAATAGTGAAAGTGAGTGATGTGTACAATTACCTCAGCACGAGCTCGTATTCAAAACTAAGGCAGCAAAAAGCTTTGACTAGTGAATCGTAACGCATGGACATGCAACGGCGTATATTGGAACTAAAAGTAGTGCTACTGGCTACGGGTGTGATGATTTTGGACTGGAAGCAAAACCAATCTCTGTTGTACTTGTTTGTACATACGTATGCGTTTTGTTAACATTGTTTACCTAATAAATAAAGTACACAAAGTTACCTTCCTTCGATTGAAACATGTATTATGACCTAATTAGTATTAGTTCAGTCCAGATCTACAAGCGGGCTTGTAAAGTTTAGGTTATTTTGCATTCTTAATACGTTGTATTAACCATATCAGAAAACATTAGCGGCTTCTTTGGTTAATTTAATTGAATCATGAAAAGTATCTAGACACACAAGCCACATGCAGTTTCAGGTTTATAGTCCAACAATAAAAAGTATCTAGACACACAAGCCACATGCAGTTCCAGGTTTATAGTCCAACAATAAAAAGTATCTAGACACACAAGCCACATGCAGTTCCAGGTTTATAGTCCAACAATAAAAAGTATCTAGACACACAAGCCACCTGCAGTTCCAGGTTTATAGTCCAACAATAAAAAGTATCTAGACACACAAGCCACATGCAGTTTCAGGTTTATAGTCCAACAATAAAAATATCAATCAATTTCACCGTCAGCACCATCCTGTGCGTGGTCTTCTTCGTCACCATCATCGTCACCCTTTTAATACTTTAATTGCTAAAATGTTTTAAAATAACCAATGCTTATGCAGTATGCACTTAAAACTTAAGGGAATATCAAATATTATATTTTAAAGTTTCTTCCACTAAGATACTATGGTCTTATTAGATATATGGTCTTGGGTGCTTATTCAATTTAATAAAATATTTAAATTGAAGATTGAAATTAAGGTAACTTTGTTTGAAAGTGAAAGTTTGGCGTCGTTTCTGACTGCGAGATAGCGGCGCTACTTGCTCCGTGTTCGTTAATCAACGTCCCTTCGCCTGTGAAAACCCGCGCGACCCACAACTCATTGATTCATTCCCATTTAGATTCCCAGTTTGTACAGGGTTGCCAGGTAGAGTAGAATAATATATGGATGATATTTTAATTAAACGAGCAAATGCAGAGGGTGGCGCAGCGCTCTTGCCAAGCGTTAGGTAATCGAACCCAGGCACTATAAGATACATACTTAAAACATAAAAAGAATAGTCATAAATGCATCTGTCTCTCTCGGTGGTGTAAATATTATTGAGACGGAGATAGTGGAAGCTGTGATAGCGTGGTTGGTGTGAAACTGAAATATTGTGTGTTGCTGTGATAATGTTCCCACGTACCCAGAGAACATTTGTTTTGTGTTGCCTTACGTTGTCAATTAATCTATAATATACCTATAACAGTGAAAAGAAATATGTGTGTTAGCTCCAACACGAATTGACAAAAGTTTGCTCCGTAAGAATTGTTGTTAATGAGTAAACTCGTGAAATGCAATGGCAGTAGAGTTGGACCTGAAACATTTAATATTTTTTTCTACTATGTGTAGATGTTAGAGACAAAAAAACAATGTAGGTATTAAACCATATTTATGGCAAACATTTCAACATATTACTACTTTAAAGGAAGGTATAAATTGCTATTAAAAGCACTTTAATTCCTACAGTTTTAACTTCCATGCCATTTACTTATGAATCAAACGGCAAGTACATCGAAGCCATTCAGCCGTCTAAAATTGATGTCTAAAGGTGTCACAGCCCTACGTCTAGAATCAATAACGGACCACGAAGTTGGCGCACATCTGAAGGGATTCTGTTACTATTATGCCAGCGTTTGTAATCATTTCAACATTGTTGAGCTCCGAAACTATTTCATTTGGCTCTTTCATTGGCTACCACTTTGTAACAAATTACCTTTAACTCGCTTTTAATTCAAACAGTTGGTGTTGTGCCTTACAACAAACTTAGTTGTTAGAATATTTTAAATTGTACTATTAAAAAAGCTGCAAGATGTTTTGGGTATCTTTTTATTATATATATATATATTTACCCCCTGTAAACGAGCAGACAGCGTTCCCCATTAGCGACTAACACCATTCCCTTATTTTTTATATTGTGGGGGTAAACAAGCAGTCAGTGTCTTTTTGATTAAAAACAAATGCGTTGAACTCCTTTCATTCTCCTCTCAAGTGGGCCGCCGACTATTCACAAACCGTACGAAACAAGACAGCTATGGTATCACTTTACGACGACATCAGGTGAGAGGGAGGTACCTCTCTGGTCGTGCCGGCCTATATGCGCACACAGCATGGCCTCTTGCTAGTTTCCTTGCAGGCCTCTTTTGTGCATTACAACTATGTCTGATACAAAATGCTAATGTAATGAGATACATACATACATTCAGTTTTAATGGTCGTACTGAGTGAATAAAGTGCACTTTGCCAGTGATAGGACGGTAGGGAAATGTGAATGCTACTGAAGGAAAATTTATGTATAACAGAAAATTTATCAGTTCTACACGCTCTTGTTTCAGCTGTACCTGTAACAGTCAGCGAAATTCGACCACACGATTGAGATTCAACCGATCTACGTTTTCAAGGAAATACCTTCTAGCACATGTATATTGTTTATTTAATTGTAAACAATTTCCAATTTCTTAAAATATTTTAACATGAAGGGTTGTTCTGTTGTAATTTCATTTAAATAAACCTGTTCAGAGTTTCATTATTAGGGGAACGAGCCAAAGTTTGGGTTAGTCATGAGAAATAGATCGGTGCGTTACTATAACCGACGCCCACAGGTATTCCTGTAGTTGTTGTACAGACGTATTGCCCTCGTTCCTTATTACTATCCATAGACCACCGTAAACTAACAAAACAGCACAGCTTTCACAGCATCATGTGCGTGACAGCCCAGACGTGCCGGCCCAATTCGACGGCAATGCAGAATTGACACCACCTCTAACTTAAAATAATATATAAATTTCAAGTAAACAATCTGATAGAATTCGTAACGAAGTCATAAGGCAGAGAACTAAAGTATCCGATATCACGTAACGAATGGGCTCGCTGAAGTGGCAATGGGCCAGCCACCCACTCAGAAGAACAGATAGCAGATGGGACGGTAAGGTTCTGGAGTAGAGGCCGCGTTTAGGGAAACGAAGTGTTGGTCAGCCGTTCACCAGGTGGGAAGGCGATCTCTGTGCAGTAGCCGGTGCAGGATGGATACGAGTAGCAGAAGATCAGTCGTCTTGGCGTTCATTGTAAGGTGCCTATGTCCAGCAGGGGACCCTCAACCTCAGCCCTTATGGCTGGTAATGATAATGATGAAAAAGTAAACAATATAAGTTTAGTTTTCAAAATAAGCAGAAAGTACCTTCGCGCAAATACAAAAACAGTCCAGAAATATGAAAGCCAAGCGGGGTGGCGCTCTCAATTCAGGACATTTAAATTAAAAAATACAAAGAAAAGTAGCTGAAAATAAAAACAGTAACAGCAGTAACTAGCGCTCGCGAGTCGCGTCGACTTTTACAAGCGACTGTTTAATTCAAAAGGTTTGAAATAAAGAAACACTCCGGTTCACACTCCGGACACACAGTGAATCGCTGCGAAGTCTTTTGTCTCTAACCCAATTGACTCTTGAACTGATTCTATGGAAGGTTTACCGTCGGTTTAAACCCTTCATTTCAATAATCATCATCCTTTATAGTAATTATTATATTTCAGCTGTCCGGCATGACCGGAGTGACACCTTCCGCTCACATATTAACATCAGCGTGTTGCTATAAACTCGGTTGCCATAAAAATATATCGGTTGTTTTTGGAGGGACCTACTACTAGTAGGCGGCGCTACTGCTCCAGCCATAATAATATTTCAACGGACTAGCAAAGACTTTTGTGTCTTCTGGTTTAGTCTCTTTTCACGCAGATACTACTCCTGGTGATGATCTGCGAGGGCTACGGGCACCGAGGCGAACCTCATAACCCCGGTGGAATCGCAAGGGGACAATTATCCCTTCGGTAACGGGTCCGCAATTATTGCGGGTTTGCCATCGTGGCTTATGTGTTGTACGGTGTATTGTGACTGTTTGTGAGTAGTGATGGGGTGTGTTATGCATGTGCATGTGTGATTCCCGCCCGGATCGCAGGACAAGCAGTCCCTAGCCCGCTTGTTCGTGGATCACGGGGGGAGTTCACGCGGATACGGTCTCCCGTCAGGTTACGGACATAGCGATCGGCTCCCGTGATGACCCGTAGGGATTTGTTTTGCTGGGCTTGCAGGCGTTTTCGCTGGGCCTGGGAGGCTAGCGCGTACCATGCGGGGGCGGCGTAAGTGAGGCGTGACCGGATATACGTCTTGTAAATCCCCAATTTCATCCGTGTAGGAGGTCCGGACGATAGTACCGGCCACAGCAAAGCGCGGGCTGTTCTCGCCTGGTTGACCGCTCGGTCCACCTGCAGGACGCGTTCTATACTGCATCCGAGATACACGACTTGCAAGGACACATCCTGTTCTCTGAACTTTAAACGGCATGGAGCACCTCTTGCTGACATATAGCGCCGTCGTCTTATCCACATTGACGGACATACGCCAACTGTCGAACCACTCCGGCAACCGGTCCAGCTTGCGCTGCGTACGTCCAGTTGCGAGCTCCGGTTTTCGGGACGAGGTAACGTATGCGCTTTCGTCGGCGAACAGCGCGAACATGACATCCACCTCACCCTTTCCGGAAGGATCATTGAGTGTGGGGATGTCGTTGATGTAGGCCGCGTACAGGCAAGGGGATAGGCAACTGCCCTGTAGCATTCCGGCACGTATGACCTTCACCGAGGAGTGCCTCCGCTCCACCGCTAGCCGGAAGGTCCTACCTTCCAAGAATGACGCCACTAGAATGTACAGCTTCAGCCTCCGAAGCAGAAGCCTCTCGAATAACTTGGCGATGTGGGACAGCAGCGTTATCGGTCGGTAGCTTCCGGGCAGACTTCGGAGCCTGCCTGACTTCGACAGAACGATGACCCTCCTCTCTTTTCAGATCTCCGGAAAGTGGGCCGTCCGCAGAATACCATTTGCGATCTTTGTGAGAGCCACGGCTGCTCGCCTAGGCATCATCACCAGCGCTGTGGGGGGATATCGTCGGGGCATGGAGCTTTGCACCTCGAGAGGCGGAGTGCGACTTTCCGCAGCTCAGAGGGGGAGATGAAATCCGTCCCGCTGAGTGGTGGAGTCGGGCTCCGAAGGAGCCCTCGAATTCGGCACTCCACCTGCTCGTGGTGCTCGGCGAACGACTACGCCCCTGGGTGTGGTGAGGACTGTGTGTGTACATGTGATGCGAACACTTCGGCGCGTGCCTGCGCTCCGTAGTTTTTCACGCCTGCGGTGTCTAGGAGTGGAGTGCTGGTGGTTTTTGGCCTCGTGAGACGTCTGCTTAGAAATTAGGAATCAAGTGTAACGAGGATGGGTAGGTGTTGAGATTCGCGAGCTGCACGAGGTGACGTTGGCGGTGACGTAGGCGGTGACGTGGGTGCTAATCTTGATCTTGGTGATGACGGTGTGGTGGCGGTCGAGCGCGAAGACTCCGCCATTGCAACCACCTTCGAGGGGCCTTCAGCGGGTGACCGCGCGCTTCTGCGGGCGGCGTCCTCGCCCGCTCCAGCGCGCCCGCTCCAGCCCGCCCGCTCCAGCCCGCCCGCTCCAGCTCGCCCGCTCCAGCTCGCCCGCTCCAGCTCGCCCGCTCCAGCTCGCCCGCTCCAGCTCGCCGACTCCAGCTCCGGCCTTTCTTCAGGAAGGTCAGGGAGTATGTCGCGCGGTGCGGCTTCGGACCTGTTGGGTCTGGTCTCCTTGTTCACTATACATTAGACTTCACATATATATACGCAAAGCTATTTGGCTTCGCCCGAGTTCCGAACACGGCACGGAATAGCAATTATTCCGGACCGCGTTCCGAACAAGGACGAGAGGTCTGGGGCGGAAGCGGGACGGCACTATCACTCCCTCACCTTTCGGCAAGAGAGAGACAGCATGCGTTTCCGAGTGCGAAGAAGTGTGTGTCCTCACGCAGATGGGAAGAGATGTACCGGGTTGCTTTGGGGGCTTGCCGTAAAGTTTACACCACGTAAATTTTGCGACAGTCCAGTTCCGAGAAACAGTGTTAGGAGCACCATTTCTGTATCATGTCTATGTGCGGATGTATATGGGCCAATCGAAAGGCTCATTTGCCGTCTTGTACTAAAAACCCGTCCTCTGCTAATCGTAATATATACATATATATATATATATGTAATATAAATAATTATATAGTATACACCTAATTTATGAAGTACAACTAATAACAAACACGGTGCAGTATTTTCTTCTCTCTAATGGGACAGGACAGTTTTTAATAACAGAAAAAACGAACGTTAAGTACCAGATGAATCACTGTTTATTTCAGAAAA